>VZRO01001332.1:82341-121082 GCA_013397915.1 Daphoenositta chrysoptera
TCACCACACCACAGCCAGGCACAATGGCCTTTGAAAGCCTGTTCTCCAAACCCCCAAACCCAGTTCTTGACCCAAACATGCCCGACTCTGACAGGCAACATGCAGGGGACGAAAGGTCGAGTAACATTCTTCTCTCTCTCCGCTTCTCATAATGGTGGTACTTAGTGGGGTGATGCTGGTAATGATGATGATGATGCTGATGATGATGATGCTCTGTTAATGTGCCTGAGGGGGTTAACGATGTTTTTGGGGGGCAGGTCACCTTCAGGCTGGAACGGGGTGGTGGTGGTGGGGAATGCAAGGAGGGGAGGGGGGGTGTCACTGCATTAAAAGTGCATTTTTTTAGCAAGGTTTTAATTTTTCCTTTTGGAATGCATGCGTTTTTACATCTTCATTGATTTATTCTGGCTGGGAAGGGGGGCTGTATGCCATTCTTTCCATAAATTGCACTTTACAGGGGGTGTCTGTTGAATGTCACCATTGTTCTCTGTCTCAGGCAGGAAAGGGTGCTCCGAGTTGGGTGGGTTTTTTATTTTTGGCTGTTTTTGTTGATACCACAATCTCTCACTAGAGCCATATTTAACGTCATTTTCTTGCCAGATTCCACCTTACACATTTAACTGGATCTTTTTTATGCAGATTAAGGGCTGACTGACGTTATCTTTGCCACCTCTCAATCCCCATGCGCAGAAACCCAGAGTCCTGTTCTTGGTGAAAGGACCTCTGTTCCTCCCTCCCTCCTTCCCTCCCTCCTTTTCTCTCCTGCAGCTGCTGGAAATTCAAATCCTTTCTCCAGGCAGCCCTGGCCTTCTAACTAGTTCCAAAAATACTGTGCCAGGGTGGCAGTTACTAGTGCTTGAGCTCACATCTACCCTGAGCATTCCTGACACAGCTGCAGGAGTTAACAACGCCGGGCTTTTGGGATTCCCAGAGCTCGGCCTTGCCCCACACAGCTCCACAACCCTTTGTGGTACTTCAGAGGACCGGAAAACACTGGGAAAAACCAAACAAACAGACAAAAAAAAAAAAAAAAAAAAGGCTTGTGGGTAAATGTAAAACTGTTGCCTCGCTGGAGAAAGAGTCCCGAGGTCTGTGGTACAAATTGGGAAGTGGTCCCAAAATGCTCCTTGGATTTAGTGTAAGGGTCAGGGCAGAGCCCAGAGCTGCTGGTTCTTGTTTTCCCCTTTTTGCTTGTCCTTGGGAAATGCTCCTGGGATTTAGTGCAAGGGTCAGGGCAGAGCCCAGGGCTGCTGGTGCTTGTTTTCCACTTCCTGGTTGTCCTTGGGAAGTGATCCCTAAAATGGGCCCAGGGTTTAGTGCAAGTTCAGGGCAGAGCCCAGAGCTCCTGCTTCTTGTTTCCCTTTTCCTGCTTGTCCTTGGGAAAGGGTGGAAGTTGTGTCATGCTCTGTTTTCCAAGCTGAGTGCACACCAGGAATCCACTGGGATCTCTGGAGCTGGGGCAGAGCTGTGCCGTGGAGTTCCTGGAATCAGGCTGTGGCTTTTCACTGTGTCAGGGATTGAAAATATCTGAAGTTTTCAAATCCTTGAGGACAAGCCTGAGTGACTCCGGGTTGTGCTGGGAGCAGAGTTTTTCCAGCTTGGAGTTCTCATCCTCTCAACAGGTGTTCCCACCAGTACAACCAGTTGTGACACTGGTAATTGTGAAATAGAGCCAATAAGTGCCACCTAACAACCTAATTAATTTTAATTTACAAGTGTTGCTTTATAATGTTTTAATTTATGAGGCGAGAGCAACAATAAACATAACCTGGGAGATCAGAATTTGTATTTTTTATAGAACTTTAGCTCTGTAAAATAAGTCAATTCACTTCAAAAAAGGCCCAAGTCCCAGGTTTTTGTGTTACATCAGGTGTGCAAATGTAGGACCAGTAAAACCAGTTCACTGCAGAGAACACACATACTGGGAACCTCACGATTCCAAATCAATTTGTGCAGCAGGAATTCTGTTAATAATTTGATTTGAGCTGATCTGTTGAACTATAAAGAAACTACATAGTAAAAAATAATAAAAAAAAATAATTGTCTGGCCACACTTAGAATATTCCAAGTTGGAAGGTTGTTTTAATCCTGGTTTATCTAAAGTCTGATTTTATTGGTGTTTTTGAGCAGTAGAAACCAGCAAAAAGTCCTCGCTGTTTACACTTTGAACATTCCAAGGTGGAGGGTTGTTTTAGTCAATTTTCTCAAGCCAGGAATGTTTTTAATTCTTTAATTACTTTTAGTTAAGTCCTCTTGTTGACATTGTTTTGGTGATGAAGGGTCTGAGCCTTCCAACACAGAGGTCCTGGAAAGATTTTTCCTGCAAGGATTTAGGGAGGATTTCTTGGTTCTGTGTGGGTAAATCCATGGCACGATAAGGAAAAAGTTGGGTGCAAATTTTATTTACGCACAAATCAGTGCCACATTTCCCAGAAAACAGCTTGGGATGAATTTACTTTCACTTTTTACTGCTCCCAGCCAGCCCTCTGCTTTTATTTGTTTTTCCCGGTGAAAGTTCTCTGTTATTTGGAGTTACTTTCCTTATTAATTGCTAATTTTTTTAGCAGCCCCTTAGTATCAAAATTGGTGGAGAATTTTAGCCATTAGGGAATTTTAACCTAAAGTAAAATTATTTTTAAATTAAATAATGGGGAATGAAAAATTAAAGACTTCAATAACATTTAGGGTAAAGATTCCTAGAATATTTCAGAAAATGCATCCTGGGTTGGTATCTTGTACTTAAGGAGCTTCTGGAGTAAATCTTCTTTGGGCATAAGGAATTCTAATTTTAAGGATGACCTGAAATAAGGTCAAGGAAGGGGAGCTCAAATCCAGGTTTGAAAGTTAGAAGTGAACTTAATACCAGGATTTGGGTTTTTTGATTTTTCCCTTCCCAAATACCTATGTAACTGCCCAGTGATTTCACCAGGCTGGTTTTCCCTGGAAGATCATTTGGCTTCTGTGCCTTTCTGATCCATTTGGGAGACGCTCTAGAAATCCACTCAGACAGTGGGAATGTTTTCTGGGATTGTTTTCATATCCATCAAGCTTCAAGTATCTGGAGGTTGTGGAAGAGGGAGGGAACTCGGTAAAGGGGGAGGTTCTGTTCTCCCTTCCTGGTGCACATCTCCAGTTTGGGATTTAAATGGGAATAAAAGCAGCTAAACCAGAAGATAATTCCTGCCTTGGCACTTCCTTGAAAAATAACTTATTTCCCAAGAAATAGTCCGTTTTTGACCATTATCTTTTCAATCCATATTTATCCGGTTGTTGGGTTTTTTGTTCTTTTTCCTTTTTTTCCCCCCCTTTTTACATTCTTGAAGTTCCGTGCTTAGAAAATGCTTGGATGTTGTGGAAAGAATTGAGGGATTAGAGGACTTCTGTAATCTTCCCTCTGCCATGCAATCCAAGGGATTGTATTACTGAGATTGGTTTACCTGGAAAGTTATTCCAGTCCTGGATGTATCCCAAAGGTGGAAATCCATGAGTCTAATTCCCAGAGGAGCTGGGACATGAGAACAACTTTGTTCCCAAGGAGCATTTTCAGTAGGTATTTTATGGAAGAAGATATTTTAATTGATCCTTGAGGGAATGAGTTTAACTGATGTTGTCAAAACATCATTGGTTTTTTTGGATAGCTGCAGGTGTTTCAGGAATATTAATGTTGCAGTTTTATTTCATTAATGTAATTCCAAGAAATTCCAGGTCATAGAGCAGTCGTGTCTTCTCCCTGGCATATCCAGTTACCCCAAAAATCACAGCTTGGGGTTGCTTCGGACTTCTTAACTGTTTTTTTTCCCAGTGACAGGTGAGCTGGATAATAACATGGAATTTTATTGTCTTCCTGGTTTTCCTCTTCCAGGGAAGATGGAGAGCTGGAAGATGGGGAAATAGATGATGCAGCCTATGAGGATGTGAAGGAACACGGCTCAAAAGGGGAGGATAAACAGAAAAATGAGAAAGGCCACCGGAAATCCCGGAAAAAACGCAAAAAAGAGAAGGAAAAGAAAAAATCCAAAAGGAGAAGACGGGACAAGCATAAGGTTAGGAAAACTCCCAACATTTTGGAAGTGCTGGTTTGATTAATGGGTGTCCAGGACAAGAATCCAAGGAATTGGAGAAGGAACTAAAATGGTTTTATTACTGTTAGGACTTAAACTGGTCTTAAATGTTCAAAGTTAAGCCCAGGTCATGGAAGCTGAACCAGAGGGATTTGAGAATTTTTAGGATAAGAGGCACAACGTAAATGTATCACTTTTGTGTTTATTGTACTTACGAAAATAAGATGATTCCCTCAACATTCCCAGCTTTTTTGTTCTGTTTTCCAGCATAACTCCCCTTCCAGTGATGACAGTTCCGACTACAGCCATGACTCCGACATGGAGCGCACGGAAAGGCCCCACAAAAAAAGCAGCAGCTCTTCCTACAGGGATTATGATTCCTCCTTCAGTCAGGTGGGAATTTTTGAAGCTCATTCCTGAGGTCTTTATTGAGGTGACATTCCAAAAACACAAATATAAGCAGTGTGGTTTTGGAAGTTTGGCTTGATCCCAGTGCCCGTTCTGCCAGATTTTTGGAAGCACATCCAGTTCTCCTCTCCCTGAGGAGATTCCCAGATGGAAAGCAGGATCTGTGGTAGAAAATGAGCCTGATAGCAATTTTACTTCCATCAGGCAACAGGAATTAAGGAATCTTTATTATTAAGGAATCTTTTTATTGCCTGCACTGGATTTAGGCTGGACTCAAAGGAAAGAACTCTTGAAAAGCCACTTTTCAATATCTGAAGCAGATTTTGTTTTCTGGGAGCTTGATTTTCCTGGCTTTTCTCAGCCTGTGAATTAAAATTGTTAATTTTTCCTGAATAACTGATTTTTCCCTGTATTGTTGATGCTTTTTTTTGGGCAAATCTGGTCATAATAAAACAGCCCCAAAAATGGATTTTTAGATCAGTTTGGAGGGGTGGGGTTTGGGAATCTGGAATTGCTTCCTAATGCAGTCTCTTTCGTTACAGCATGGACACGTGTCAGGGAATTACATGAGTTCCCAGAAAATGCAGCATAAAAAAAGTGTCAAAAGTAAAGAATATGACGACTACAGTCATTACAGTGATGAAAACTTTGGGAATTACAATGAGGAGGAAAAGGATGAGGATTTTGCTGACCAGCTCAAACAGTACAGACAAGCTAAAGAGACTTCCAGTGGTGATTTGGGACCTCCATTCCCAAAGGAACCAGTGAAGAAACAGGGGATGAAAGGGATCCAGAAAGGTAAGGGAAGTTTTGGTGGCATTTTGGGATGAAGACCTCGATGAGGGAAGCTGCCAGGGATGGTTTTCCTGGAATATTCGGGCTGAATATAACAGCAGAAAGGGAGGGATTTAATTTATTCCATTTATCTCTCTTTGATGCCTTGAGAGAATAATTTCCCCATAACTTCTGTGATCCTTTAAAGAGGTTATCCCTGTTTTCCAGGCATTTCCCAACGAGGGAACAACTACAACGTTGGAAGAGGGCGTGGAATGCAAAAGAAACTGAAGCGCAAAGATCGTGGGAGGGGCAGAGGCGGCAATAAAGGATCCGATGGCTTCCATGAGGTACCTGCAATTCCAGTCCTTATTCCCAATATTGGGATCACCAGTGCTCCAAATAGGAGCTGATAAAATGTGGATTTTTCTTTTCCCAGGATGGAAAACCAGTGAAGAAATGGGTTAATATGAGCCAGGAGTTCATCAACCAGCACACGGTGGAGCACAAGGGCAAACAGATCTGTAAATATTTCCTCGAAGGGAGGTGCATCAAGGTAAATTTAATTCTTTTTTTAAATTCCTTTTTAGCTGATTTAACGCAAACTTGGGTGCTGAATCTCAATATTTTGATTTCTGATGTGCTGAAGAATTGTGGAAAAACATCCTCTTCTGTTACACATTCTAAATTAAATTCTATAAAAATTTTATGATTTTATCTATATATTCAATTAAAACATCTTAAACTTACCCTGAGAGTGATAATATATCAATGACATCTAATCTCCCAAGTCTGGAATCTCTAAATAGGCAACAGTTCCTGAATATATTAAATTATCTCCTGCTAGTTTGGGGGCTTTGAAGGAATTGCTTGGTGGTGCTAAACTTTAAAAAGTGGGGTTATTAGAAAACACAATTTAACCACTGAATGCTTCTCACTTTCATTTGATTCCTTGGGATTTAGAGGTGGAATTTTCTGTTTCATTCCCAAGTGGTGGAAATAGAAGTGAATATGATTGGAAATATTATGTTTCTTGCTGCCTTTAAATACTTCTGGCTCAGACGAGTATTTGCTGCCACCTTCAGTTTTAGAACGGACTGAAAGAGCACTTGGTGTCTTTTTCAGGAAAATAAATCCTAAAAAAAATACCCAACCCCCCTATCCAGCAAAATAATCCTAAAGAATAACAGAATATATAGAAATAATTCAGTAAAGTATTATTTCAGTGCCTTTTTAATGCAAATTCCCAGATGGAGGCAGAGAACAGGGATTGTTTTCTGTCACCACTCCATATACTCCTTTGAATTCCAACCCAGAAATTTTCTCAATGTCCAGACCCTCCCTGGTCACAGTTTTTATTGCTTATAATGGAATTTTATGTTGGTAAAGATGAAAATTTTAATTTCAGCTGAGGAGGATGTTCTTTGACTATGGAATGAAATTATTCAGCATTTCAGTTGGATAACGGTTTTTCCTTGGTTTTTTTTCAATTTATTTATAGGGAGAACAGTGTAAATTTGATCATGATGCAGAGATTGAAAAGAAAAAGGAAATCTGCAAGTTTTACATCCAGGGTTACTGCACCAAAGGAGAGAACTGCATTTATTTGCACAATATCCTTTCAAAATACTTTGAAATTTAACTGAGATTTTAATTTCTATTATTTTATTTCTATTTATTTTGATATAAATGGTTTTCAAAGGTGACTGATTTCTAAGACTCTACCACTGACTGTGTAGATTAATTAATTAAAAGATTATTCTTTTTCTCAAATACTTCAGAGGAAAAAATAAATATAAAATTGCTGATTTGTAACATTTTTAGAGATAAAATCCCTGGAATTTTAGATACATTTATGCACACTTTAAAACTCCTGATCTGCTCCTCTTTGTCATTATTTTGGTGTTTTCCTCTGGAATTGAGACCTTTCCCTTTTTAATCACAATTGGAAAAATTAAATACGAAGGCCATAGAAATATCATTTCTAGGGAAAATATTACAAGGAAGTAAGAGGTAAGTTGGTTATTAGCTCCCAAAATTCCTACCATGAAGATGAATTCTTGGTGAAGAATTGAGGGATAGCTGCCTGCTGGATTTTATAACCTTTTATAACCTTTATAACTATTCCCAAACTGTTAGGAATCCTTAATTCCTTCCTCACATGAATTTCCCTGCAAGTTCTACCACACAGGAGCAAAGTGTTATCAAGGAGATAAATGCAAATTCTCTCACGCTCCCCTGACTGCGGAAACCAAGGAGCTGTTGGATAAGGTGAGCAGCCCGGATACCGGGAATATCGGGATTGCTGCGCTCGGGGCGGGGAGGGGATGGAGGAGCCTTTTCCATGTGCTTTGGGAAATCCTGAGCTTTGGTTTACTGGGATCTTTGTGTCCCTCTCCAGTCACTGCCCACCAAGCCTTAACAGAAAAGGGGTGTGAGTCCCACACTAAAAACATGAGGAATCTTGGAATAACTCCTTCTACTCCTGTTAGAAGGAAGTGGACTTGTGGGAAATTGTTCCTTCCTGAATTAGATAAGTATTTTTCTGGCTAGGATTTGGTGTCCTGGAAAACAACTCCCAAAAATGGGTTTAGAATCCTCTGGGCTGGATGTCAATATCCAGCAGTATTGTAGCAGGTATCGGGAAAGTTGTTTAAATACGGAAAAAATATTTCAGTAAAAGGCACAAGACTAAATTGATCTGGAATACTGGAAAATCAGAATGTTTGCCACATGGCTTTGTTCCAGGTTTTGAATAACGAGGAGGAACCCCAAAATGAAGATGAGAAGGAGCTGGAGGAACTCCGGAAGCGGGGCATTGTTCCTCTTCCCAAACCCCCCCCGGGGGTTGGACTCCTGCCAACCCCCGCGGAGCAATATCCCTTCTCTGAGTCTGACATGGAAAATTACCAAGATCCTTCAGGAGATTATAAGAAAATCCCATCTCTTTTTGAAATCGTCGTGAAGCCCACTGTGGATTTGGCACACAAAATTGGGAAGAAGTAAGTGTCAGAATTCTGGGCAGAACTCTCCTGGATATTTATCATTTAATCTTTAATTATTGTTCCTGTCAGGATTCTGGGATAAGTTAAGGATCTGCCAGATACTTTATACCAGAATTATTTCATGCTTTCCGTAGAAAGGAGCTTAGGCTTGACCTTCCAGAAGTTGGCTCTTGGTTTGGCATCTCCATCTGCAGGTGGAACAGTTCATTCCCCGCTCCATTCTTTTTGTAGTTGGCTTTTTCTTGGGCAAAACTGATGGAGATGAGCAAATATTGGAAAAAATGTGTTTCTGGCCAAGTTAAGGAATGTGGAATGGGTGTAGTTGGAAAATAATGCTCCTTTGGGAATTCTATCCAATGTCAGGTCAAATAAGAGTGGGAGGGGGAGGAGGGAGCCAACTGTTGGTGTCTGTAGGTCCAAAATTTGATTCCTTGATTTTCTTCTGCCCCCAGGCCACCGACCTTCTACAACAGCGCATCGCCGCCACGGCCGCCGTTCCAGGGCAACGACCCACATTCCCAGCACATGTACAATCCGGGCTCGAGTCCGGGGCCAGGTCCCGGCATGTCCCAGGGACACAACGGGCCCCCGATGCACCCCGGCTCCCCTGGGCACCACCCCTGCGGAGGCCCTCAGGGGCCGGGAATGCCGCAGAGCCCCCCCATGCAGGGCGTTCCCCCGGGATACATGGGTCCGCAGAACCAGACTGGAATGCCCATGCAGGGGCAGCAGGGTGGGCCACCCCTCACCCCACCGGGGATGGGAGGATCCTACAATTCCCCCGGAGTGCAGGGACACATGGTGAACATGCCAAGGGACAATCACTGTCCCCCGGGGCCGCAGTACCAGCAGATGCCAGGGGAGTATGAGCCCATGCAGAACCCGGCTGACTTCTATGACAACTACTACTCCCACCAAGCTGTACACAACTTCCAGCCAGCCAATAATTCTGGAGGTAAGGACGTCTGCTGGATGAATTTTGGATAGAAACTTCCTGGAATATCTTCAGTGTTCTGGCTTTTTCAGCTGATGCTGTTCAGTTGTGTTGTATAAGTCATGTTTTGCTTTAGGTTGGGATGGGATATTGGGAAGAAATCCTACCCTGTGAGGGTGAGGAGGCCCTGGCAGTTTTCCCAGAGAAGCTGTGGCTGCCTCATCCCTGGAAGTGTCCAAGGCCAGTTTGGATGTGGCTTGGAACAACCTGGGATAGTGAAAGGTGTCCCTGCCATGGCGGGAACTGGATGGGCTTCAAGCTCTTTTCCAACCCAACCCATTCCATGTTTACAGCTGTCAGCGTTTCTCTAAGATAACTTCTAACTGGAGTTTTGTCCTGCAGATGGAGCATGGCACGGAGAATTCACGGATCACCAGGCTCACCTCATGGCTCCGGAGTCGCATCCGGGCGGGAGCGAGTCAGACTGCATGGGTGGCCACATGGGCCACAACCAGGGCATCAACGTGCCCGATTTCCTGCCGGCCATGCAGAAGGCCCTGTATGCGAGGCTCAGCCAGAAGCACCAACGTGATGGAGACTCTGCCAGCAGCCAGGGCCAGAGGGCCATGAGCAAAGATGAAGGTGAGCAGGACTGGGCTGGAATTCTCCTTGTGCTTAATGGCCACGGTCAGCAAATCCGCTGACGTTGGCTCGCGTTGTGTCACCATTCACAGTTACTGGGAATGTCCAAACAGCATCTCGGTATTTTCACCTCTTCTTCCCAGCTTGTTCTAGGATCTTAGTGTAGGCTCAGTCCATCCCAGTTCCAGTGAAGAATTTTTGGATCTAGTTGCACTTTTAAAAGTTTCTTTGGTTGATAATGACTTTGGAAAATCCCTTGTTGGACCAGAGGGATTGTTTCTCACAGCCAGGACTGGAAGTGCATCCTAGATCCTGTTTTTTGATTGCACCTCTTGATGTTTTTCCTCTAGAGCAGTATTTTTCCCTCTCTGATATCCTTTAAAATAAAATTCTGATTTCTTCCCTTCCTGAATCTTGACCTCTCCTGCAAACCTGGGGATTTGGATTAAATAAGGCAGAAAATTTGTAGTTTACCTGGATTAAAGACCACTGCAAGGGCCCATTTTACTTTTCCTTCTCCCATCAAGACTCAGATTTTAGATATATTTTTTTTTCACTAGTACTGATAAGGATTGTTTGAAAGCAGGTTACTTTCCCAAATTAATACTGATGGGTATGGACACACTCCCAAGCTCTGCTGCATTCCATCTCCACTACCTCCAGCTTCTTTTTTTTGGTATGGCAGTTCTTTGATTAAATGGATTTTTGTCATTTTAGATTGTGGTTTTTATAACACAGGGAGCAATGATTTAATATCAGATCTTTTCAGTTTGACTTTACTGAGAAGTATTCTGTTAGGGAGTGTTGGATTCTCTAAGGATTATTTGCAGGAATAAACTAAATTTTGTGGCATTTCTTTGATTTTTAGATGACAATGTCAATTGGTATTCCAGTAGTGAGGAGGAAGAGGGGAGCAGTGTTAAATCAATCCTCAAAACCTTAAAGAAACAAAGTGAAAACTTCAGGAATCGGCAACAACATTCCACAGAGCAGCACATGCTTGGAATGCCTACGGATCCAAGGCTGGCCAAAGACAAAGGTGTGGGGCCTCAGGCTGCTGACCCGAGACTCCGGGCCTCTCCAAGGCCCAATCCCAGGAAGCCTTCGGAGTCGGCGTCCCTGGATCCCCGGCTGGCCCGTGATCCCCGGATGCACAAGGTCAGCGAGGGCGGCCATCCCGGCTCTTCCCTGGCTGGGGCCAAGCTGGATTTGCACCACGCCCATGCTGGAGTGAAGGTCAAGCAGAAAGGGCTGGATGATGATGAGGAGGACTCGGAGAGGGAGCTGAGGGAACGCGCGTTCCTCATTCCTTTGGAACCTCTGCCAGGCGTGACGTTGCGGGATCCGCGCTCCCAGCTGCGGCAGTTCAGCCACATCAAGATGGACGTGACCCTGATGAAACCCAACTTTGCCAAGCACATCGTGTGGGCCCCTGAGGACTTGCTCCCAATCCCTCTGCCCAAACCCGACCCCGTCTCTTCCATCAATTTACCTCTCCCTCCGCTCATTGCCGACCAGAGACTGAATAAACTGCGGAATTTGAAGAATGATCCACATCCCAACGCGATGCCAGCCGATCCCCGGCTCGCTGCCAAGGCCAAAAACAGCCTCGCGGGCCGGGGTGGCTACTTGGATCCATCCACAGATTCCCATGCCAGTAGCTCCAGCAAACTGGGGGATCCTCGCTTGCAAAAGAATGTCGATCCCAGACTCCACAGACTGTCGAGTGCAGACGCTCACCACGGAGTCGGGAAGGATTCCCACCCTCCCAAATTTGATCCCCGCCTTGCTAGAGCTGGTGCCAGCTCATCCCAGCCCTCGGAAGCCGTGACTCCGAAATCCGACCCTGATGCTCTGCCTCCGTACGCGCCCAAATTATCGTCCAGCGGTGTTAGGCTGGGGACTCCCGGCTCCATCCTGAGCGGGATCAGTTTGTACGATCCCAGGGATCACAGCTCATCCACGGACACGGCTCTGGCCAGTTCGGGAGAGAACGGAGAGAACCAGAAAAAAAGTATTTTGAAAAATTCCAGTAAAAATGAATCGAGTCTCACGGAAGATGTGTCCCAGCAGAAGGCTGCCTCCAACGCGGAAAAACCCACAGAAGGATCAGCGGAAGCTGCTTCAGACAAAGCGAACAGCACCAGTAAATCTCAGGCTAAACACTCCAGCGCTGCTCCTGCCGTTCATAATCTCCCGATCCAGGCCCTGTCGGGATTAATCCGGCCGCAGTACAGCGACCCCAGGCAGGTGAGGCAGCCTGGACAGGTAACGCAGGCCCCAGAGAGCGATCCCAACGGGGAGTCGGATGATAAATCCCTAAAAGATGTCTTCAAGACTTTCGATCCAACCGCTTCCCCGTTTTGTTAGCAGATGGCTTTGGAGTCTTTTTACCGTTGTGGATATTGCAGTTCTCTGCTGTTTTGTACCTGGGTTACCTCTTTTGGCTTTATTTATTTTTAAATTATAATTCCCACCACTTTTCAGCTGCTAATCTCTGAACCACACACAGTTCTCCAGTACGCTCGAGTGTTTGCAAAGCTGTGGTATTTTCTAGAGAATCCTTTTTCTTTCCAATTTCAGGGAGACTAATAATTGACCTGTAGAAAGGAAACCAATCCCCCCGGATCGTGTTAGAGCTGAGAAAAGCACTTTCATTGTAAATAAGTCATGGAAAATCCCCAGAGCTGTATATGTGTGAGCTGCCTCTTTCCTAACCACCACTTAGATCCGATTGCCACATTTGTATAGATCCAAGCAATATTATGTACATGAACTCCCGAGAGAGATGCCGTTCCAGGACTGCCAAACCGCCGAACTGATGGAATACCCCACGGGAATGAATTCAAAGGAAAGCGCCGCTCCTCCTTTTCCAATGAGTGGATGTAAGACACGGACAGTTTTTATTCTTGCAGTCAATATTAGTGTAAAAGAGACTATATCACATATTGAGGATGAAAAATGTCATATCTTTTAAAAGTATTTTATTCTATGCTGTACATAGAAGAAATTGTGAAGTACATAACTAGCAAAGGTAACTGTTCAAAGTGGAGAAAACTACGTTGTCTAATACAAGAAAAAAAAGTTTTTATTTAATTTTTTTCCATACCTACACGATTGGGATTTAGTGCTCCGAGTTCCATTGTGGTGTTCATGTATTTCAATGTATTTTTGTATTCAGCTGCTTAATTTGTATTGCTTTTTTTGTATGGCTGTAACTGCAGTACTTGTATTCATGGTGTCTCGACGACATTTTTAACAAAACAATTAAAAAGGGTACTGTTAATTCCTGGTGATGACTGTGTGTGCATACGGTGGCAGCTGGGATGAGGGGGACTAAAGCTGGGCTTTTTTGAGATGCTTTGTGGGGTTTTAACATAACCTTGTACCTGGTCCCGAGGTGTCATGGACAGAGTCGCCATTTTCTATTGTGGAACATCCTGCATGTCTTGAATTCCCAAGGTTTTCCATGGGAGAGCACAGGTGTCCTCCAAACCTTTTGTCCTGCCTTTGGGGCTGCTTTTTCTCTAGAGGAAATGTAGTCATTCCTAGCCAGCTGCCTTTCCAATAAAAACTTGCTGGCTGCTCAATCAACCATCTGCTTCCCGCCCTTCAGAATGTTTCTCTGCTTTAAGTCTCTTCCTTGGTGGGCCTTTTCCTCTTGTTTTTCCCTTGGCCAAGTGATGGTCATGGACCTTTTCCTCTCGGTTTCCATCTCTTGACCAAGTGATGGTCATGAACCTTTTCCTCTCATTTGTTGGACCTTTTCTTCTTGGTTTCTGTCTCTTGGCCAAGTGATGGTCATGGAGCTTTTCCTCTTGTTTGTTAGCGAAATGGTGCTTCCACTGGGACAGCAGAGTATTTATCCCAAATTCTGAGGTTTTGCCTTGCATGGATGAGCTGAGGGAAGCCGGTGATGAGAGGAGGCATCTCCGAAGGCAACTGCAGTTTCAATTTGCCTTCCTGATTCCCCAGAGCATCAATTCCATTAATTCAATGATTTTTTTTTAGTAGGAAAAGTAGAGAATAGACATGGAACTGGGTTGGTTTTTTTGAGTAATCCATTAATCCTTTATTATTAGTTTGTTATTTCTTCACCTACTCAGTGGTGTGGCTGATCAGGGTTTTCCTCAAAAAACCAAGCCAGCAGGGAAAAATAGTGTGGAAATAGGACATGGATACAAAGGCCTGCGAGTCCTCACAGCCTGTTGTCTCCATGTGTAATTCCTTCCTTCCCTCATTCCAGCTGCTTGGCTTCTCCATTCAGCCCTGCTCCCTGCTTTATCCACTGCAGATTGCTTCCCAGAGTCTCCAGTGTGCCTGCTGCTGCTTTTCCTTGGAACATGGAGGAGATTCCTTGCTACCACGCAAGTAATGGAATTCCTGGTCTGGGGAAGGTTGGATGCAGGTGGGGACACCAAGGTGGGCTGGAATGGGCTGCAGCCACCATGGAGCCAGGTGTGATCTGCTGTGGTGTTGGATTGTGTATTCCACAGGGGAGGCTCCTTTCCACCTCTCCTGCAGAGTTCCAGCACAGAGCAGTATCGGACAACTCGTGACCCTGAGGCTGTGAAGGATTGATGTGGAGAGCCAGGATACAGGAGCAGCAGTGTCAGCAGTCTGGGATACTCTGGAAGCTGTGAGGTGGGTGATCATGGGGATTGAATTCAGTTTACTCTGAATAGGAGAGAGGCCTGGGCTGAGTGGGATTTTGGGAGGAAATCTGCAGGATCAGGGGTAGCAGGTATGACAAAATGCTCCCCACTGCTGTATCCCTGCATATGTGAAGGAGGAAAGGTTGGAAGGCTGCAGAAAGCCTGAGCATCTCTGGATCACAGAATCCTGGAATAGTTTGGGTGGGAAGGGACCTTCAACTCATCCCATTCCAAGGGCAGGGACACCTCCCCCTGAATCAGGATGCTCTGAGCCCCATCCATCCCATCTCACCACCTGAGGGTAAAACACTCACCAGAAGGTTCCTGGCCTTTCCACGGAGCCTGTTCCAGGATTTTCCTGCCACGATGAAAAACTCCAACATGAATCCTTCACACTGCAAAATATTCCTCTTCTTGCTTCCAATGGCATTGGGACAGGGAGCCCCTCTCTGGATTTACAGGTGTCTGTCCATAATTGTGTGTCCTTTCCTAGGATTGGGATGCTTTGGGATATTCCTGCTCCGAGGGGGTTGTTCTTGCACCAGAGACATCAGGGTGGGCTCAGCCTTTGCCCCCCGAGTTTTCCGGAGCCCTAATTCATCCCGGTCGGAATTTAAAGCCTCCTTGGCTCTGTGTTGGGTCAGGTTTTTCCTCCACTGCTGGCAGAAAGCAGCAACAGCTTCTTCCTCAGGGTCAGCTGAGGCTTGTCCCAAACCCTGTAGGACAAAGGAATTGCTTTAATATCTCCCTGTACATTCTAAATTGGGAAAAGTCTGGATGTGCCAGTGTGTGCGTGATCCACATGGCATTGCTACCTCTTAATGCTTCAAAATGCTTAAAATGCTTCAAAATGCTTCAAAAGCTTCTTACAGGAAGAGGAAAGGAGGGCAGTTTGTTGATAAGTAGAGAAATTTCCAAAGGGAAATTTCCAGGTCATAAAGGACTTTGGAATCTAGACAGTCAAAATTAATTAATTAATCAATCCAGGCTGGCATCAGCAAAGTGAAAAATGGACAAACAGAGGAAGTTATAAATTAAATTAAGCACAGGAGGAGGTTTGTCACCCTTGGGGGCTGATTGTGGGATTCAAAAAAGCCTTCAAAAGCGATGCTGATCCCAGGAAAAGCAGTAGGATTATAGAGGAGGATGGGATTCAGGTGGGAACACTGCCTCAGGGAGAGGCTGGTGGTGTTTGCACTTGTTTTCCAGTTGTTTTCAGGAAAAATCTGCTTCCACATACTTTACAGTCAGATCAGTGGCTGTTGATGGCTGCTGCATGGGAAACTCTGGGGAATTTGGCTTTTGGGAATAAAGAGGATAGCATGGACTAATTCCAAATAAAGGTGCTCTGTGATCCAAAAATTAAGCAGGAAACGGACCAGGTAAAGGTGACTTTGAGGACAGAGTCAATGCCTGGGTGGGCTTTGGACAGGAGACAGAATGGCACCAAATAAAAACATTCCAGGAGGAATATTTGCTCCAGCTGGAGTCCCACAGCAGCCAGATCCCAGCTCCCATAGAAAGACCTGGATGCGGAGCTTCCGCAGAGGGGAATTGCTGCCATCAGCCTTCACCCTTCCCTGTGAGGGTGGAGAGGCGCTGGCACAGAGAAGCTGTGGCTGTCCCATCCCTGGAACTGCTCAAAGCCAGTTTGGAGGGGGCTTGGAGCTAACCTTCCCACCCAAATAATTCCGGGATTGGTTCCATGATGGACTCACTTTGACACACGCCGCCTCGGCCGCTCTCAGGACGTGCTGGACTGCTCGGATGAGGTTCTGCACGTTGCTCAGCAGCAGCTCCGAGGAGGCCTTGCTCTCCCCAGTCACTGCTTTCACCCTTCAAAGACAGGATTTTATTGGAAGGACATTGGACATCCCAACAGTGTTGTTATTCCAAACCCATCTTGTCCCCTGTGCCACTGGAACAGCAAAATCCAGGGAGGGGAGGGAGGCCTCCAAATTGTTCATCAACTCTTGGACAACACCCACCTCCCCCAGGACTTCTGGTGACCACCACCCACATTCCTGGGAGAAGAGATCAGTCTTGGATGATCTTGGGAGAAGCGATCCCAGCTGCTGGCAGCTCACCTGGCCACGATGCTGAGCTGGCTGTTGATGGATTGGGTGTGCTCAGCAGCGTGGAGCAGCTCCATGGAGCACCTGTGATCCAGGCAGCGCTTGGCGAGGATCTTCCCAAACTTAACAACCAGCTGTCCGTCAGAAGCCATCTGCCTGGCATAGGCAACAAACTGCTCCTTGCTCTGGAACGGGATGAAAATCAATGGGACTGGGGAGAGAAGGGGATAAAAAGCTTTTCCTGCAGGACAGGGAGGGTCCAGGAGGCTCAGATACATCCTGAGGAGAGGACAGGATGCCAAGCTCACATCCAACCAGGAGGATGGAATTTGGAGTATTTCGCATAAACAGAGCTGGTGCCACTCTCCCAGGAGCTGGGATTTGGGATGGGGCTGCCATGATCCTAAGGGAAAATGGGAGGGGTGAAACGCAGCCTACCGCAATGGGGCCCTTCTTCCGCAGGAACTGAGCCATGTGGAGCATCCTCGTGGCCATGTCCTGGCTGACCTGGGACACCTTGCTGGGGCCACCCTGCCACGTGTCACAGTTGCCTCTCTTCTGCTTTGCAGGGGAGACGCTAGAAGGGCCATCCCGGTGCTGTCGGGACAATAATGGAGCGGATTCCAAGCCTGGAGTGTGTGGACGCGGTGATGCCGAGCGGTCTCCTCCACCTGGGTGTTTCTGAAGGAGATGTTGGTGAGTAAAGCTGGTGGGAGAGCTGCCCACCCCCTGCTGGCTCCACTCCACCTTTCCACCAGCCCTTCTCCCTAAATCCAAAGCCCTTGGAGCCATCTCCAAATGGGAGTAGGATGTCCTGCAAGCTGACAGTTTGCAATTAATTCCCAGCACAATTAGAGCTCTAAAGCACTTTGCTGAGGGACCTGGGTCTGTGCCAAAGCCTTTCCCAGCTCCTGACACCCGTGGGAATGGAGTTGCTGGTCTTCCCAGAGGGAATGTGTGGAGGTGAGGGAGAGCGCTACAGCCCCCCTGCCTCCGAAATGGCGGATTGGGATGGACACAGGAGAGCCTGGCCGATCGGATATCCAGGAATCCAAGGCTGCCAGCAACCTGAGCTGCCCAAGTGGCCCCGGGTCAGCCTGCTGACCTCCAGAGGCCCTGCCAACATCCCTCACATTCCTGCTCTGTGCTGGGAACAGCAGGAATGACGGACAGCCCTGACCAACACCCTGCCAGGGAAAAGAGCTCCCGTACCAGCTCACCCACTTCCCGCACGGCTCTGCTCGCTCCTCCGCTCCTGCATGGATGAAGTCCCGCTGCCTCGGTGGGCTCTGGGGCTGGGGAGAGCCTGCCTGTGCCACTGGGTGATCCCGGGAAGTGTTCCCGCTGCAGGCATTCCTTGAGGCGCAGCAGGACGTCCCGGTCCATTCCACGAATAACCCGGAGATGCGTGACAAGGTAGTGTGCCTTGGCTGACCAGTACCACACCACAGTGTCCAGGTGGGGATCCCCAGTGTCCTGGCAGGGATCCTCAGTTTCCTGGTGGCTCCAGAAGTGCCGCCGGGCGCTTCCCACCATGTCGGCTGTGAGGAGCAGGAGGTGGTCAGCCATGGACAGCAGGTTGGGCTGTGATGGAAGTTGAGCACCGGCCTCTGGAGCATTCCAGAGGGTGTTCCTGACCCACTGGACATCAGCCATGAGCCAACTTGCCTTCTCCTCAAAGGCCTCTTTGCTCCTGTCCCTTTCCTTTTGGGAGAGGTTGGACAGGGGTATTCCAACCACATCTTGGATGAGCTGCAGCTGTTCCATGTTGGCCCTCTCCATGTGGAGCAACAATGCCTTGGCCCTGAGGGCCACGTCCCTGTGCAGGAGCTCGAAGCGGACGGCCAAGCTGGCAGTAGGCAGTGGGGAGAGCAGGAGGGTGTTGGAGACATCCAGCAGCGCTTCCATGAGCACCTGGATCTCCTCCCGGAGCACCAGGATTTCTCTGGCACCACGGTCTCCAGGGCAGGATAAGTAGGAAAGCCGGGCGGCCTCCTGCAGCCTCAGGGAATTCTCAGCCACGGCAGCCAGGAGGCTCCGTGGACCAACCTTGTTCCTCACGGCGCTGTTCAGCTCCCTCAGGAACAGGACATCCCTGCCCACGAACTGATCCATGGCCTCCAGCAGGACACACATGCCAACGGCCCACCGGACTCCGTGCAGCTCCAGGGTGGCCTTTTCCATCCCACAGGATTCCCCAAAGGATGCTGCCTGCTCCAGGAACACTTTGGTGTTCAGCTGAGCACGGGAGAACTTGGCTTGGACCTGCCGAAAGTTCTCTTGGACATTGGAGGGATTGGGATTTTCCGTACCGCAGGCTGTGCTTGCAATGTCTCCTGCCAGCTGCACTGCTCCCCCTAAACCCAGCATGGTCTCATCCAAAGCCTGCTTCCCTCTTGGAAGGTCACCCGACAGGATAAACCCAAGCACTTGCTGGGCCAGACCATTCCAAGAGCCTGCCATGGCTGCCAGGCACTCCTGAATCTCCCAGATCCTTCCCGAGAGCCTGAGTGCCATTTGGAGAAGGCTGCCTGGAGGAGGGAGCTGCCTGGGGGCCGTTTCCGTGGCCAGGCTGATGATCCGTGGGGTCAGTGCCAGGATATCCCGGTGCTGCTCCAGCACCTGGAGCTGGGGGGGCTCAGCCACAGGCAGCGCTTCCTGTGCTGCTTCCACACAGCCATGGGAGAGCTCCAGAAGGGCGGAGCGAGCAGCACGGACAGTGTCCATGTCACCGGCTTGGGATGCTCCCAGGAGAGCTGCGATGACAGGGTGTGGATCCCCTTTCCATGGATCTGGGTGCGATGGATGACTTTGGATGTCTCCTTGGAACGCTGCCTCATCTGTACCGGTTCGTATCCCAGCGTGGGACGGGCTGAGCTCCAGCCCCTTTTCCACCTCTGTGCTCCGCGCTTGCTCCCGGAGTGGGCTGAGGATCTCCAGGTGGTTGGACCCATCCAGCCCGGCTTGGACACGGAGAGCAGAGTCCATCAGGGAGCTCACTGCCTGGGAAAAGGCATCCTGGCTTTGGAGGCAGGAAAACCTTCCTGGAAGGAGGGCCGTGACTGCTCCCAGCTCCAGGATGGATTTGGCCAATTGCTCCACCCACACCATCAAACCATTCCTGAAGATGGGATCCGTGGCCCTGTCCACGTGCCGGGTGGTGGCTCCAACCACCCAGCGCGCCCAGCCCGTGAAGCGAGCGGTGTGCCAGGAGAATCCCTCAGGATCCTGGCATGCCAGCGCTTCTTCGCACCACTCCCTGTGCTTGGCCAGCTCCAGGATGGATAACTCGAGGAATTCCCCGATGCCAATGGTCTCCTCAAAGCAGCACAGGAGGTGGTCGGTGGCTCTGGCCCAGGCACAGCGCAGGGCCTGGAGCTGCTCCGTGGCATTCCCGCTTGTTTCCATGAGCAGGGAAGGGAGGCTGGCCAGGAGGCTCTGCAGGTGCTCCACGCCCTCACGGATTTCCCTGGCAGTTTGGGCTTTGGTGCACCTGGCCAGGACCAGGTTGGCCGCTTGGAGTATCCGCTGGGCCTGAGCGAAGAAGGCAGCAATGAGGGGCTGGAGCTTCCTTAAAATCCCTCCTGGTCCTGCTGGAAAACATCCAGAACCGGCAAGGCTAAGGGCACCTTCAAGCAGCTGCCTCAGGGGCTCCTTCTCCTGGAAGAATCCATCCAGGATTTGGCACAGCGTGGCCCTGAGCGCTGCCCGGTCCAGGTTTTCCAGCTCCGCCCTCAGGCTGTGACATTCCCGCTCCAGTCCGTGTTCTCCCTTGGTCAGTCCTGGCTGTTCCTCCCTCTGGCTCAGGTGGCTGCAGATGCTCCTCCTCAGCTGTAGCAGGACCCAGCAGCGTTCCACCAGCTCCAGCTGCAGATCCAGCCTGGCTGACTCTGCCAGCAGCATTCCGTGGAGGATGACCGCTTCCAAGTGGGAGCTGAACCCACCCTCAGAGAGGCACAGGGGGTTGGGGTGGGAGAGGAGAGCCTGGAGCCTGCTCACCTGCCGGGAGAAGACCCCGCTGCTGTCCCGTGGCTCCATGAGCAGGGAGAGGAGCTCCCTGATGGTCCTCTCCGTCAGCTGGAAAACGGAATCTTGGGAGAGGTCAGCTTGGCAATCCCTGGAACGTGTCAGGGCACCGTGCTTGGCTGTGTGGATGAGGGGGACACATTTGTGGAGCAGCTGCAGGGTCTGGGCCAAGCTCTTCCGCCCAGGACAATCTCCGAGTTCCTGGAGGCGCTCGGCTGTCAGGCGGCTCAGCAGGAGCACGGCCTCAGAAAAGGCCTGGAATGCTGCCAGCAGCCCTGGAGCGTCCCGGGCATCCCGCAGCACGCTCAGGCATTCCAGGAGCCAGCTGGCAGCCTCAGTCATCCTCCTCATCCCTGCAGCCTCTTCCAGCTGAAGGATCTAACCAGGAAACAAGGCAGAAGAGGTCAGGAATTCCCATTCCCGTTTCATCCCTGGAGGGGGGAGGAGGAGGTGTGGTTTGCTCCATGGATCTGCTGGAACCTCCCCCGCTCGTGTCCCTTCCCAGTGTCCCACTCACCTTTGCTGTCTCCACCAGGATCCTCTTGGCGGCCGCTGCCAGGTGCTCCCGGTGCCGAAGGCTGTCCGGCTGCTCCTGGAGCTGGAATGCTGCCAGCACCACGTCCCTCCCAGCCCGGACCAGGGATTCACACGCAGGACACATCTCCTTCCTCCCTTCCTCGCCGCAGTCCTCCGACAGCCTGCAAGGGAAGGCTTGGGCTCAGCGCTCCTGTCTGTTCCCCACTCCCAATCCCACCTCTCCAGGAGCATGTAGGCTCCCTGCCACCTTTTCCATGTGTTCCCAGCCCCCAGATCCAGACGGGAGACTCCCATCCACCTCACCTCCTTGCCACAGCAGCGAGTTCTTCCATGGCTTTGGCTAATTCTTCCGCCTTTTCCCCCAAATTGGGAAAGGTCGGACAAGTCCCATCTTCCCGTTCCAGGGCGAGGAGGAGGTGGCAGAGCTCCACAGCCATGGGGCAGAGAATTCCCTGGATAGCTGTGTTTGCTGTTGGGAGCCTCAGCTCACAGAGAGAAAAAGAGTGCATGTTGTCCTTCCTGGAAAAGGGAAAAAGCCCTGGGGATAATTGGCATCCAGTGTGGAACAGTTCCCGGTTTTCCCAGCGAGCTTGGATGGGCATGGCAGTTCCCGGCTTGGGAAGTGCTCCCGGCTTCAGTTTCTCCCAGCCCTGAAACCAGGTCACTCACCTGGAGTTCCTGGGACACCGCAGCCGGGATTCCCTTTCCCGGGGGCTCGCGGGGTGTCCCTTTCCCGGTTCCCGCCGTTCGTGCGGGCCGTTCCCGCGGCAGCGACGCCGGGATGCGGCAGCGTCGCCGTGGAGACGGCGGTCGCAGGGAGATGGCGTCAGCGCTGCGCGCCGGCCGCGGGGCACGCCGGGAGTTGTAGTCCGGCGGGTTGTTCGGGGTTAGGGAATTCCCTCGGCCTCGGTGGGTGCGCAGGGGAGGGATCACACAGGAATATCCCAATTTTCCCCGCACAGCGCTCCCTCCTTGCAGGGGCGTTTTTGAACAACTCAAATGTGCGTTCAGGTCACGGGGGCAGGACCAGGTGTCCCTTCTTCTGACTATCCTTAGTGTGGAATATTCCCAGTAAAGTGTAGCCCACCTCCCGGGAATCTGAGCTTCAGCTCTCCTGCGTTACAGGTGAGGTAATTCCCAGGAAACCCGGAGAGTGGCATACATAACCTTCGGGATAAGGATTGACCTGACCCAAATCCCAGCGGCAGCACTAAGCTGGGATCCCGCTCCCATTCCCTCGCAGTCAAGCACGGCCATCTCTTGAGGCAGCTCCTGAAGGCATTCCCTTCGGGAATCACCCGAGGGCCGCGGCTGCCACCCGCCGGGAGGAGCCGCTCACCCCGGATCCGCGCCGGATCCCGCATCCCGCATCCTGCGCGCGCCCCGCCCTGCGCACGCGCCCGCCGCGCTCCCGCCGCCGCGGCAGAGGAGGAGGAAGGAGAGGAGAGCAGAGCAGGAGCAGCGGGAGCGATGGACAGCGCCGGGAAGGAGCGGGAGGCCGTGCAGCTCATGGCGGAGGCCGAGAAGCGCGTCAAGGGCTCGCACTCCTTCCTGCGGGGGCTCTTCGGGTGAGCGGCTCCCGCATCCCCCTTCGCATCCCCTGCACCTGCCCCTCCTTCCCCGGCTCCTGAATCCCCCTTCCATCCCCTTCCCACCCCCATGCCCAGCTCCCGCTCCCCTTCAGCTCCTGGATCACCCCCTGAGCCCCTGGCCCCCCTCCCATCTCCTCCATCGCTTCCTTCCCCATCTCCTCCATCCTCCCCTTCCCAATCTCTTCCCCCTTTTCCCCAGCCCCTGCCCCTCGGGGTGGCTGAGGGTTTCCCTTATCCGTGCCAGGGCACACGGAGCGCTCCCATCCCGATCCAAGGCCCGATCCCCCTGGAGCAGCCCCTCCCGGCCAGCCGTGGCCTCAGGGATGTGACGAGCGCGCTCGGCCTCTGCGGCTCCCGTCCCCTCCCCGCGCTCATCCCGGCTTTATCCCGGGGGGAATCATCTCCCGGCATCCCCGGCCTAGCGGGGGTGGGCTCTCCCGAAATCCCAGGGAACGCCGGCACCCCGGGGCTGTGGCCGGCGCTATCCCAGAAAATGGCAGAGCTTCCTTCTCCCTGGGCCTGGCTGCTCCAGCCTCGCTCTTCCTGGGGGTGTGTCTGGAAACGGGATGGTTTGGCCGCCTCAGTCCCGCTTTTCCTCAGTTTTTAAAGGAAAGAGCATTCCCGGAGCGATGCTCCGTGAAGGCCGGGATGTTTTTATCCGTCAGCCGGGAAAAATCGGTTGCGGCCGCCCCTAAAATCCACAAGTTTTAAATAGAAATTCCTCCCCGGACGCCGGCAGATTAATCAGGCAGGGCCTGCTCCAGGGGCGTAATCCGGGCGGCAAATTCCTGAAAATCCTTGGAGGGAACGGGCAGAGATTTCGAGAGGGGAATTTTTAATTTTCAGGGCTAAAAATAGCTGGAGGAAAAAAAAAAGAGTCAGGAGAGGTGGTGGGGGGGGTGACTCGGCTCTTGGCATCTTCCTGGGAAACGGGATGTGCAGGCCTCCCAGTGCCCACTTCCTGCCGGGGCTCCTCCTGGAATTGCTCCATCACCTTGCACAAGAGCTGTTATTCCTTTATTTTTAGTTATTTGGCATGAAAAGGCTGGGACCTGCCCCGTTCCAGAGGCCTCTCCGTGTGTAGCATTCCTCGGTGCTGCCTCCGTTGGCTTTGGTTCGTGCCAGAGGCGGCTTCCAAGGGCAAGGAGGGATCCAAAAATCCCGCCAGTGCTTCCAAACCAACCGTGCTTGGCTGCCAGAGGGAGGGCGGGGAGGGGGGAGAAAAGCACCGGAATTCCCAAGGGATGGGAAAAAATGGAATAATCCCTGTTGTGAGGTGGATTTAAGAGCAGTGTGGATGTGGCACTTGGGGACGTGGATTGTGGGGGGGTGTTGGATTCATGGGCTGGAGGGATTTCCAGCCTTAAGGATTCTGGGATTCCTTTTTTCCATGGGACCACAGCTCGATGCCACCTGGCTCCTGTCAGGGAGTTCTGGAGAGCAAGGAGGTCCCCCCAGAGCCTCCTTTTTTCCAGGGATTCCATGAAAAATCCGCATTCCCTTACTAAAACCACTGACCTTGGGCATCTTGGAATTCCGGGAGAGCCCCCAAATCCAGCATTCCCCGTTCAGTGTTCTCACATGGGGGGTGGGATCAGCCTCATGGCGAGGCCAAGATTCCCAATCCTGATTTCGGCTCCGGAGCCGTGTTCCTGCCCGGCCCGGCCTCAGGAGCATTCCCGCTGCATTCCAGGGGCAACACCCGGGTGGAGGAGGCATGTGAGATGTACACCAGGGCTGCCAACATGTTCAAGATCGCCAAAAACTGGAGTGGTAAGTCCAAATCCTGGGATTTGGGGGGGGCGTTGCTGATCCTGGGTGATCCGGGAGCATCCAAGCTTCTTCCTGTGAGTTATCCCATGGGAAATGGTCTCTGTGTCCGTGCAATTCCCATATAAATTTTGGGAGGTTGAGCTGAAGGATCTTGGATGAATTCTAAAATGACAGCTGGTGATCCTGCTGGGAAACCCTCATCCCTAAATCTTCCAGAGTCCCAGAAGCGGCGCGTTCCCGCTCATTCCTGGGAGTCACGGGATCGCTATTCCTTCCTTTCCAGCGGCAGGAAACGCCTTTTGCCAGGCGGCCAAGCTGCACATGCAGCTCCAGAGCAAGCACGACTCCGCCACCAGCTTCGTGGATGCCGGGAATGCCTACAAAAAAGCGGATCCGCAAGGTAAGGCAGTGGAATCCGGCAGCGGTATCTGGCAGCAGGATACGGGATTGTTCCCAGTGGTGAACGCTCAGTGGTGGCAGAGGTGCATTCCTGCTTCTCCAGAAACAGATTTGGGATGATGCAGGGGGGTCAGCACCATCCTTGGTGTTTGTTGGGATTTGGGATGCTGCGGGGTGTTGGGAATTTTGGCAGCTTCTATCCCGGTTCGGCTTGGCTTTAGGGAACAGCTTCCTGAGGAATGGCTTCAGGCGGTCCCTGGGCTGGATCCCAGTGGGATTCCTGCCATGTTCCTGAGGCTTTCCCCAGTCCTGGCCTTTGCCGGGCTGAGAATCAAGGATCTGGGATTCTTTCACGGTGGTTGTGATTTTTGGGAAAGCCTCCAATGCCCCTTTCCCTGGATAGGTCTGGAAGCAAATTCCCCACCTCCCACCAGCGTTATCCCAGGAGACACGTGAACAAACCCAGGGTGGATAAACCCCAGAATTCCCTGGAAAATAGCAGCACTGGGGAGTTGATCCCTTGAATTTTGCTCTGCTGGGGGACGCAGACGCCAAACCCGGGGTTGGGTCATGCCGGTGTTTGTTCCTGCTGGGAATGCTGGGGGTGCCGGGACGGAGGCCACCGCAGAGCCCCTGTGGGAGCGGATGTTCCCTGGCGCAGCCGCGGGGAATGGGGCTGGGAGCGGGCTGTGGCTGACGCTGTTGTCTCTCACGCACGCTGCAGAGGCCATCAACTGCTTAAACGCAGCCATCGATATCTACACCGACATGGTAAGGCCCCGCTGCCGGCAACCCGCGCGGCTTCCCAGGAATGCCGTGCCTCATCCCGCTTCCCTCCCGTCCCCAGGGCCGCTTCACCATTGCCGCCAAGCACCACATCACCATCGCCGAGATCTACGAGGCCGAGCTGGTGGACATCGAGAAGGTGAGGGGACACTAGGGACATCGCTGCTGACATTGCTGGTGATGTCATCAGTGACATCAGTGGAGGCTCCGGCACAGCTTTCCCAGAAAACGTTGGCTGCCTCATCCCTGGAAGCGTCCAAGCTGGAGCAGCCTGGGATAGTGGAAGGTGTTCCCCCAATGGAACTGGATCTTCTTTGAGGTCCCTCCCAACCCAACCGATCCTGGCATTTCCTTGCTCCTAGTAATTCCCATCTCCAGGAATTCCTGGTGTACTGACTTGGAGTCAGTAGTTTTCCCAGCATGGAGCATTCCCAAGCTGCTGGAAGTTTTCCCAGTCTGGAGGCTTCCATGGAGCATTCCCAACCTTTTGGTGTGTCCCTGTGCCAGTAGCCCTGGCTGAATGCTCCGGTGAGAATCCACCTCGGTGTTTCCCATTGGAAACGTGCTTTGGGAATGTCATGGAGCCATTTTCTCAGTCACTCTGAGTTGCCACGTCAGCAGCGATTCCCTCATTCCCATTTCCAGGCTCCCTGAGCAGGAATCCTACTGCGGATCTCCGGCTGGAATTTTGCAGGATAAAACCGGGTGGGATTTAGGGGTTATATCCCAGGCAAGGATTCCCTTCCTCGGCTCCGCTCCGTCGGATCCCTTCTCTCTCCCTGCATGTTGCTGCTGTTCCTGGAGTGCTTTATCCCAGGATTCCTGATCCCGCATTTCTGTCCCCAGGCCATCGCGCACTACGAGCAGGCCGCGGATTATTACAAGGGAGAGGAATCCAACAGGCAAGTCCTTGGGATCAGTGGGAAGGGCTGGAGCAGGGATGCCTCCCAGACACTCCCACAGCCAACATGCTTCTAATTCGGGCTATTCCCAGAGAATTCCTCTGAATCCCACCTGTGGCTTCCCACTTTCCTCTGGGGGAAGGGGTGCTGGGTGGTGCTGGGGTGCAGGCTGGGGAATTCCCGGGATTCGGGGCCTGATTTTCGGGATGTGGTTGCAGCTCAGCCAACAAGTGTCTGCTGAAGGTGGCGGCATACGCGGCGCAGCTGGAGCAGTACCAGAAAGCCATCGAGATCTACGAGCAGGTCAGCAGCCAAATCCCATGGGAATAGCCCTGGGAATAGCCAAATCCCAAGGAAGAGGGCATGGGGGGTTGGCAAAACTGCCAGGATCATGGAATTGTTTGGGTTGGAAAAGCTCTCTGAGGTCAGAGTCCTGCTGTACCCCCAGCACGGCCAAGTGTCCCCAAGTGCCACATCCATGATTCTCGGTGTTACCAGCAAAAGGTTGGGAGAAATCCATCAGAATTCCCCTTTGGAATATATTTTCCCAACTCCCTTTGGCAGAAAATTCCCTGCCAGATTTATCAGCTGTGCCTTTTGTTGGATGTTTACCTGGGAATATCAACAGTGCTTCAGGGGGTTAATCCTGGAGCAGCTTTTTCCCAAATGGATTTGTTTTCCCATTTCCTCATCAATCAGGGATCAACCTGGTCCCTTGGGATGAGTTTCAAACCTCCCTGCTTCCCAACAGCTTTTTGGCACTTTTTCCATGCCTTTTCTTCCCAGCCCAGTGGCTCAGGGTGGGATTAGGATTGGTTTGATCCAGGCTTTCCTTTCCTGCCCCTTTTGTCCATGCTTTTTGTCCAGGTGGGAACAAACACCATGGATAATCCTTTGCTCAAGTACAGCGCCAAGGAATATTTCTTCAAAGCCGCCCTGTGCCACTTCATCGTGGATGAGCTGAATGCCAAGGTCAGTTATCCCAGAATTCCCAATCCCTCCTCACCCCGGCTGGGAGAAGCTTGGTGGGCTAGCATTATCCCAAAATCCCTTATCCCTCCTCAGCAGTGGCTGGAATTCGTGATGTGCCACTGTCACGCAGCGGATACTTCCCCGAGTTTGAGGATGGGAAGGCAAATCCTGGAAAAAAGGCCAGGAATGGTGTGTGAAGGCATCTCTTCTCTCTTGCAGCTTGCGCTGGAGAAATACGAAGAAATGTTCCCGGCGTTCACAGATTCCCGGGAATGCAAGCTATTGAAAGTGAGTAACCAGGGGCTTTCCCACTTTTCCAGGGGTTTTCTCCTCTGTCCCAGTCTTTTAGAGGACATCGGCCACACTTTTCCCTGGGTTTGGCCCAGCCCTGTGTTTGTGGTGGATGCTTTCCATGAGTCTCTGTTCCCTGGGATGAGATGCTGGAGTGGGAACATGAAGTAACAGCGCATTCCCTAATTTTTCCTGATGTTTTCCCAGAAACTGCTGGAAGCCCATGAGGAGCAGAACAGCGAGGCCTACACCGAGGCAGTGAGTACTCACAGATTCCCTTGGGAATGCTGCTTCTTCCCTCTCTTTTTTGGGATAGCTGTGCCCTGTTCAGTATTTGGGAACCTGTGGAGAGGGGCCAGGAGCGGAGCTGCTCCAGCAAGGTCCCAGCTTCCTCCTTCACCATTCCTGGTTTTTCATGGAGAGTTGAGATCCTGCCAGGATCCTTTGATAGGTGTTTGACAGGAGCTTGAAGTGCTTCAGGGTGGGTTTGGAGAGACTTTTCCCGGGATCTTGGCCCTGTGCCTTTTCCTCATTTTTTCCCCCCTTTCCCTGTATTTTCCCCCTTTTCCCCTTACTTTTCTTTTCCCTTTCCCATTATTTTCCCTCTTCTTTCCCCTTGGTTTTCCCCCTTTCCCCTTATTTTTCCCCTCCCTTTCCCCTTGTTTTCCCCCCTTTCCCTTTATTGTCCTTTGCATTCCCTGCCTCTCCTCTTTCGCTCCCCTTGATTCCCCGGACAGTCCCAAGTCTGCCACTCCCCCTCCCATCCTGGCGGCATTCCCAGCCCCATTCCCTTTCCCGGCCGCTCCCTGATCCACGTTTTTGCTGGTGCCAGGTGAAGGAATTCGACTCCATCTCGCGGCTGGATCAGTGGCTCACCACGATGCTGCTGCGCATCAAGAAAACCATCCAGGGCGAGGGCGACGGTGACCTCAAGTGACGCCCGCGGGGCCTTTCCCGCCTCCAGCCGAGGACTTTTCGGGAATTCCCGACCCTATCCTGGGCGTTCCCGACCCAATCCCATGCTTTCTTTCGTCGCTTCCCGCTCCTATGGCTCCCTGTGTTTCTTTAGCTCTGTGGTGATGCTCCGGGTGGATCTGACGCGGGAGAAACCCTTGGAGCGGAATTCCTCCTCCTCCTCCTTGGGTTTGGTCCCGCTCATCCCGGTGCCTGCACTGGCAGCTCCCGGTTTTCCTGCTGTTCCATTGATTCCAGCATGTAAATATTCCATCCAGGCCAGCACAGTACCAGTAAGCGCTTCCAGCCCGTTGTGTTCCTGTTTTCCCGTTCTCAAGTGTTGGATCCACTGGGATTTGGGGGTCTAGAAGCAGTGCTAGCCAGAGGCTTTGGGAATTGGGAATATCCCGCACACCCCCACCATACGAGAGGCATTCCAGGAGTGCCAGGATCTGTCTCGGCCCTGGCTCCTGGTTGGTTTCCATCTTTCTTGGATTGATTTTCCACTTCAGTTCGTGGTGCATCCCATCCCTCCATTTCCCAAAGAATTCCACCTGAGGAAGGATCTGTTTTTGTACCTCTCCCTCCATGTGCGCCGGGCAGGATCCCTAAATTCCAACCCCTCAGCTGCACACAGGTGTTGATCCCGTGGAGCCTTGTTGGAATTCGGGTGCCAGGGGGGCACAGTTTGCTCGGGAAAGGTTGAAAAATTCCTGCAGGAATTTCTGGGTGCGTGGAGAGAGGATGGAGCTGCCTGGTTTTCCATGGATGTGTTGGAGGCGTTGGGAGCTCGTGCAATTTGTCACTCTTTGGAAAGAGTGACGTCCTGAATTAAGGGCTGTTCCGGAGGCTCCAGGCAGCCCCACCCCTCTTTCCTCTGGGAAAAGCGAGGTTGGAATGTTGGGCTTTGGATAGAGCTTGGCTTGTTGGGCTCTGGAGTTCTGAAAACCAAAAATCCCGATCCATGCCAAATTCTCCTTGGTTTGGTGTTTTCCCACCCTTCCCCATCTCTTGTTTCCCACAGGTCCTTGTGTTCATCCCAAACATATGGAGAAGCCCGGGCCTGGGAGGCGGTCGGGGGGGGATATCCCAGCTCAGGCTTGGCAGCACATGGAGTTCATCCATTCCCACCCTTCGGAATGCTTTGTCCGGTGTCCAGCACTGTGGGAGCCAGGATGAGGGGAAGCACAGCGTGGGAGGCTTCACTTTTCCCGGTGTTCTTCAGTTCTGTTCCCGTTCCCCGTGTGGGTGTTGTAGGCCAGGAGGAGCAGGAGGGCTGTTACTCCATCCCTACACCTGGTAGTTGTGTGTGAGTAGCTCCAGCATGTCCTCCGCTGTATCCATGGTGACTTGTGATGGTCCCCAGGTGACAATTCCGCCACTCCCGCTGTATTCCTGCCCCACTTCCATCACTCCCTACTCGGAAAACTTATTTAAGGAAATGGCCTTAGCAGGAATATCATGTTTGGTGAGACTCTGTTCATGAATAAAGTGAAAATCATGGATGGAAGGAGGGAGCAGTGGTTTTTCCAGAAAACTCAAAAGGCTGGAGGGTGGTGGGATTCCTTGAATTCCTGCTTGGAATCATGGAGTGGTTTGGCTGGAAGGGACCTTAAAGCTCATCCTGTTCCAGGGACACATTCCACTATTCCAGCTTGCTCCAAGCCCCTTGGACACTTCCAGGGATGGAGCAGCCACAGCTTCTCTGGGAAAACTCTTCCAGGGCCTCCCTACCCTGACAGGCAAGAATTCCTTCCCGATATCCCACCTCAATTCCCCCTCTGTCACTGGGAAGCCATTCCCTCCCTCTTGCTCTATCACTGCAATTCCTGCTGAAGAATCCCTCCCACTTCCCTGCAGGCCCCTTCCAAGGTTTCCAGGGAACCTTCGCTTCTTCAGGTGGACTTCCCCAGCCTGTCAATATCCCAAAGTATCCCATCGGATATGACTGAGTCACTGGGAGGCCTCTATATTCCATATTTTAATAGGAACAGCTCAAACAAGTAACTCACTTCCATATATTCCCAGAGTACAGAACATTCCCGGCCTCCGGGTCCAACTGCTCAGCCTTTAAATACATCTACAACCCCTTATATTCCCTTGGGAATAACCAAGCTCCAGCTGGAATAAATATCTCAAATATATCCTCTTGGAAATGTCCTCCGGTACAAAAATTCCCTTTTTCCTAGCTTTGAATTCCATGAGAATGCCTCCGCCATCCCTTTATCCCAAAAAATAGCTCTGTGGTCTTTATTGCTGGACCTCACCAGCCTGGATTGTGCTTACCTTTCCCAGAGTTCTGCTCCCAGCCTCAGCTGAGGAATTCTGGTGGGAATACTACAGGAACAGGTGAAGAAATGGGAAAAGGAATGGGAAAAGCTGCGGGTTTGACACTGGGAAGCCGATCCCGAGGTTTGAAGCATGACACTGTAGCAGTGAGTTGCTGTTCCCAAAAAACAGGAGGCAGCACTCCCAAGGCTCCTTCCCTGCCCAGGGAAAATACCCCAAATCCTATTCCACTAAAACAGAGCGGGAAAAGCCTTTCAAGGGAGCCTTTTCCAGCACGGTTCCTTTTCCCAGACTTCATTCCAGGAGGTGTTTTGGTCTCCTAAGTGCCCAATTCCATGGGAGATGGAGCAGCCGGAAGGTGAGAAGTCAGAAGGGATCCAAGTGCCAGACTGCTCCAGTTTCCATGGAATTGTAAAACCAAGGAAGCAGCACTTGGCTCCCACGTGCCCCTTTTGCTGCTCAGAGACTCCAAACTCCTGGAATGAAATTCCAAAGCTGCTCCCACTCCTTGGGATCTTTGGCAAAAGCAGAGAGAAACCAACATTTCCTGAAAAGCAAATTTAGGCCAGACTTTTCCTGGATGAAATTCCACTGGGGAAAATGCAGCGAATGTCACAGAGAAACATCGGTTCTCCTGATTGTCCATGTGGCATTGAATTCCCTGGAAAACTAACCTGCACCACCAGGGTCCCTGAGCCACCCCTGAATTCCCAGGGAATCAACTCCCACAAATTCCCTCGCGTGGTGCCACCCTGCCCGACCATCGGCAATGGAGCTGGGGAAGGAATTTCCAAGGGAAAGCTGGAAATACACTCCTTCCCAGCTTCCCACCACCAGCTTCCCTCAGGCCAAGGACTGTACAAGGGGTGCAGCCTCAGGAGCGGGAGGCAATCCCGAATTATTCCATGTTCACCAGGGCATGGAGCTGGGGCTGCCCGGAGTCCGTCTGTGCGTGGAGCATGGTGAGCTCTCCTAGCAGGGATTCCTGTGCTCCCGGGGCCTTACAGTCCGTGCCAGAATTCCCGCTTCCTGGGCCAGCTGCCAGGCTCTGGAAGGGGCTGTTCTCTGGGAAGGACAGCAGCTTTTCTGGGATTTTGGGGGACACCTCATATTCCTCGTCGGGAAGCTCCGTTTTGTGCCCCTCGTTGCTCTTGGCGGCTCCTTCCACGATGACAAGGAAGGACTTCCAGGGGGTATTTTTATCATGGATCTGCAAAGGAATAACCATGAAAGAGAAGGCTGGATACGGGATGACAAGGAAAAGTTTGGATCAAGCTTGTATTTGATGCTGGTAGGAAAGGTTTTTGCTTTGGAGTCATGGAACGGTTTGTGTGGGAAGGGACCTTAAAGATGATCCAGTTCCACCCCTGCCATGGACAGGGACACCTCCCACGATCCCAGACTGCTCCAAGCCCCATCCAACCTGGTTCTGAACCATTCCAGGGATGCAGCACCCGCAGGATTTCTGGGAAAACTCTGCCAGGGCCTCCCCAGCCTGACAGGGAAGAATTCCTTCCCGACACCCCACCTCACCCCAGCTTCCGACGGCGCGTTCCCTGCGGCGCGGCCCGCGGCGGGAGCGTACCGAGGTGTGGCGGCGCAGCGTGGATTTGTCGGTGAAGGTCCTGCCGCAGGCGTTGCACATGAAGGGCTTCTCGCCCGTGTGGATGCGGTGGTGCCGCTGCAGCGCGTTCAGCTGCGTGAACTGCTTCCCACACTGGTCACAGCAGTACGGCCGCTCCCCTGGGAACACGCCATGGGACACGGGCTGGGGACGGGCTGCTGTGGCTCGGGAATGCCCAGCAGCCCCCGTGTGGCACGGGATGGTCAGGGAAAACATCCTGGTGTTGTCACGTTGCGACCCAGGTCCCTCTCAGCCCCATAAAGCTGTGCTGCCACTCCATTTTCCCACAGATTTTCCATTACAGACTCAAGTCCTGCCCAGAATCCAAGTATTCCTCCTCTCTATTCACTCTTCTCTGAGCAAGAACCCCCCGAGCTGCTCCCAGCCCTGGGATCGCTCCGAACACACCACAAACTCCCTGTTTGGAAACAGATCCCATTTTCCTCCTTCCCTGGCTAAACCTTTGGAGCTAAACCAGAGCTCTCCCTCACCAATGATCCTGGCAGGTTATTAAGGTATCTCCACAGCCTATGGAAGCATTCCAGAGAACTGCTGTCACTCAGGACTAGAGGGAGAAGGGGAGAACACGACACAACAAGCCATGCATTTGGAGAAAAACCTGGCTGAGAATTCCTGGCTGGAATTATGCCGTGGTGAGGGGTGTATCCAAGTAAAGGAGCAAATCCATCCTACCTGTGTGGACTTTGATGTGCTGGTACAGGGAATTCCGCTGGGCAAAGGTCCGGAAGCAAACCTCACACTTGAAGGGCTTGGATCCCGTGTGGATCCGGTTGTGGTGTTTCAAGTATTCCTTGGAGGCAAAGCTCTTCCCACAGGTTTCACACATGAAAGGCCTTTCCCCTAAAAAAAGGGGGAAAAGGAGGATTCAACCAGCAGGACTTTGGGAGTGCTCTTAAACATCCCACAGAAATTCCAGAGCATGGCCTCACTGTCCATTCCATGGACACCTTCCACTATGCCAGGTCACTCCAAGCCACTCCCAACCTGGCCTGGAACAATTTGAGGAATGGGGGCAGCCACAGTTTCTCTTGGAAAACTATTCAAGGGCCTCACCACTCTCACAAATCGAGGAATTTCTTCCCAAAATCCAATTTAAATCAACCCTCCCTCAGCTTAAAATCACAGGATATCCTTGGGAACCTTTCTCAGGCAAATCCCACCTAAGAGACAATACCTCGTTTTACCCATAAAAATACGGATAAACAGCAGCATTTTCTATCTCCCTGGCATGTCTGGGATTGGTTTTTCCCAGTTTTCAAGCCTTACCTGTGTGGCAGCGCCTGTGGTAGATGAGCATGTGGTTCTGGGTGAAGCGGGCCCCACACTCATCACACACAAAGGGCTTCTCCCCCGTGTGGATCCTGCAAGGAAAACGGAATGTTCAGACTCCAGGATGAGCCCTTCCCACATTCCCACTGACCCTTGCTGCTGGATCAACACCCACATCCGAAAACGTTACAGTGAAACCGAATTTTGCAAGGTGAAACGCAGCCAAGTTTAGAAAAATCTCTCCAGGCTGTGGCGCCCAATCCTTTGGGATGTGAGGGAAAGCTTCTCAGGGGGTTGGGATGGCTGCTTTTCCTGGAGAGGCACATCCATGGGGCAAAACAGATCCCAAAGGATGAGAAATTCCCACCACCGGCTGCCAGGACACCCAAATTAAGGCAGCGTTGAGTTTCCAGTGTCCAAAATTCCTGGAAGAGCTCTGAGAATAGAAAAAAAATCAAATTTAATCCTCAGAGAGAATTTTTTCCCTCATAAAAATGTCTTTTCCCTGATAAAATAAGGCTCAAACCCTTCAGAAATTATTTTTGCCCTCATAAAAATGTATCTGGCCCAAGACAGATAAAATAACTGATAAAACCAGGTTAAACCACACAGAGATGATTTAGTTTTGATAAAAAAGCCCTGAGACAGATAAAACAGGGGATAAAATCACGTTCAAGCCACTCGGGGATGATTTTTAGCCCTGATCAAAATGTCTGGCCTGAGACATATGAAATAACTGACAGAATCAGGGTAAAGTCCCTCAGAAATTATTTTTACCCTGATAAAAATGCCCTGGGACAGATAAAACAACTGATAAAATCAGGTTAACCCCCTCAGAGATTATTTTTGCCCCCATGAAAAGGGCTCTGCCCTGAGACAGATAAAATAAAGAATAAAATCAAGCTAAACCCCTCAGGGATGATTTTGCTCTGATAGAAATGCCCTCGAAAAGATAAAATTGATAAAATCAAGTTCAACACCCTCAGAGATTATTTTTGCCCTCAGAAAAATGCCCTGAGGGAGATAAAATAATTGATAAATCAGATTAAATCCGATAAATCAGATTAAAACCCCTCAGAGATGATTTCTACCCCGACAGAAATGCCCTCAGAATGATAAAATTGGTAAAATCAGGTTAACCCCCTCAGAGATGACTTTTGCCCTCAAAAAAGTCTCTGCCCTGAGACAGGTAAAATGAGGGATAAAATCAGGTTAAAACCCCAGAGATGATTTTTCCCTTATCAAAATGCCTTGAGGGAGATAAAATAACTGATAAAATCAGGCTGAACCCCTCAGAGACTATTTCTGCCCTCATAAAAAGGTGTCTGCCCTGAGACAGATAAAATAACTGATAAAATCAGATTAAAACCCCTCAGAGATGATTTCTGCCCTCATAAAAATCCCCTGAGGGAGATAAAACAGGTTCAATCCCTCAGAGGTGATTTTTGCCCTGAGACAGGTAAAATAACTGATAAAATCAGGTTAAAACCTCTCAGAGATGATTTTTCCCTTATCAAAATGCCCTGAGGGAGATAAAATACTGATAAAATCAGATTAAAACCCCTCAGAGATGATTTTTTCCCTGATAAAAACACCCTGGGACAGATAAAACACAGCAGGTGCCAGATCAGCTCCGTGTGGGTGACATCGCTGACGTGCCACCTCCTCCTATTCCCAGATCCATTGTTTTCCCTGCTTCGCCCCCAAATCCGGCATTCTCCCATTGAAAACCCCGCTGGATTCTTCCCAAATATTTCCACACTTGTCTTTGTGTTGAGTCTAAGGATGTGCTGGAGGAATCCCACATGGATTTCTCCGCAGCACAGGCCTGGCCCATGCAGGATATGAGGAGAGATTTGGGAGGCCCTGAGGGCTAAACCCCATATGAAAACAGGATTTGGGAGGCCCTGAGGGTTGTATCCCATATGAAAACAGGGATTTGGGAGGCCCTGAGGGCTGCACCCCATATGAAAACAGGGATTTGGGAGGCCCTGAAGGCTGCACCCCATGTGAACACATGGATTTGGGAGGCCCTGAGGGCTACATCCCGTATGAAAACAGGATTTGGGAGGCCCTGAGGGTTGTATCCCATATGAAAACAGGGATGTGGGAGGCCCTGAGGGTTGTATCCCATATGAAAACAGGGATGTGGGAGGCCCTGAGGGTTGTATCCCATATGAAAACAGGGATGTGGGAGGCCCTGAGGGTTGTATCCCATATGAAAACAGGGATGTGGGAGGCCCTGAGGGTTGTATCCCATATGAAAACAGGGATGTGGGAGGCCCTGAGGGTTGTATCCCATATGAAAACAGGGATGTGGGAGGCCCTGAGGGTTGTATCCCATATGAAAACAGGGATTTGGGAGGCCCTGAGGGCTACATCCCGTATGAAAACGGGGATTTGGGAGGCTCAGCGCCGCAGCCCGTGCCCAGGAGAAGCCGCTCTTACCTCATGTGCGTTTTCAGCGCCGACGGCTGCGAGAACTTGGCCTCGCACTCGGGGCAGCCGTAGGGCTTGTGGCCCGTGTGCGTCCTCTCGTGCAGCCGCAGCGCCGTGCGGGAGCTGAGGCCCTTGCCGCACTGGTGGCACTGGTGGCGCTCCCCGCCGCCCTCGTGCACCTGCAGGACGTGCCTCTTGACGTCCTTCTTCCTCTTGAAGCGCTTGGGGCAGAGCTCGCAGGGGAAGCGGCGCTCGCTGCTGTGCACGTGCCGCTGGTGGCTGCGCAGGTTGCAGCGGTTGGCGAAGGTCTGCGCGCACGTCTCGCAGCGGAACTCCAGCGCCGAGGCGATGCCGTGGCTCTGCTGGATGTGCTTCAGGAAGCTCTTCTCGTACAGGAACTCCTTCTCACACGTGCCGCACTTGAAGGCGCCGCCGCGCTTCTTCCTCTCCTCCTCGCCCCTGGGGAGGCTTTCCGGAGGGGAGCCCTCGGGTTTGCTGGAGTTCTCCTCCTGCTCCCGCTCTCCCTCCTCGCCCTCGGGCTGCTCTTCGCCCTCGGCGTTCCGCTGCTGCTCCCGCAGCCGCCTGGTGTACTTTTTCTTCGGGATCTCCACGAACACCTTCCTGCCAGCCAGCCGCCCGCTCGCCCTGCGGATCTTGGCGTAAGGAGCCTTCAGCGCTTCCTTCTTTTTGTCCATCTTCTCCTTGGATTTGGCAGCCGGCCCCTCAGGAGATGCCCCACGGCCCGGCCCGGCTGTGGAAGAATCCGGAGAGTCCCGCTCGGCCTCCGCTGCGGGCGCAACGCTGGGGTGGGCGGCGCTTTCCTCCTCGGAATTCTGCGATTCCGAGAAGTTCTGCAGCTCCAGCAGCACGGACTCCAGCATCTGCTTCTTCAGCTGGAAGCAGGTCTCGGAGAGATCCAGGCACTTGAGCTTCTCGGCGATCTCCAGCATGCGCTGCACCCTGTCCTCCTCCACCTCCACGCGCGCCGTGTACACGAACTCCAGGAAGGAGGCGAAGTCCGCCACCTGCACCTCGTTGAGGAAGACGTTGCTCCGGGGGCCGTCCGCAGACTGCTCGTTGAGGAAGACCTCCTTGAAGAACTTGCTGGTGGCGGCCAGCACGGCCTTGTGGGCCGGGAACTCGGCGCGGACGCCCTGGTACTCCACGCTCACCGTGACGTCGCACAGGTGGCCCAGCAGCCGCAGCTGCTGCATCTCGTTCAGCAGGTTGATGGGAGAGGACTTGGATTCCAGCAGAACGGGATTGCTCTCCATCCTTCTCCTCCCTGCTAACGAGAGCCCGCGTCAGCCAGAGGAATTCCGGAGGGCTGCAAGCAGCGGCCGGGGTTCGAGTTCCGCGGAAGCGCTGGGGTTGGGAAGAGCTCTGGGAGCGCTGAATCCAACCTTGGACCTGTCTCCAACTCCTCAGCAACACCGGGGAGTGACTCTGAGCTTAAATCCCAACCCTAACTCTCCACGGAACCCTTTGGGCTGTCAGAGCCTGGGACAGGAATGGAGAAAACACAGCTGGATCTACGTGAAGGCACCTGGAATCAGGGAATGACTCCTGGCCTCACCAGGCAATAAAAGGAAGGCAAGATTAAGCAAAAGTTCACTGCAACCTGCCTGGAAACGCTTTCCACATAAAATCCCAAGCCCTTACATGATGGGTAATTGTATCCACACACTGAAAACCCCAAAAACGATGGGAATGCCCCGAAACGGACTCACAGCCCGCACATTCTGAAGGCCCATTTCCAGCCTTCCACTGGGCCCTATTTCCCGGGAATGCCTGAAGCTGCTCCAGAGTCTGTAAAAGGACGGAAGTGTAGGGGTGTTTTCCCAAATGTCTGACCCCAGAACAAACCGTATTTCTATGGATTTCAGGGTGCTCTAAGGAATCTGTTGAGTTTAACGCTGTTCCTACTGGAATCTGAGGAATTTCTTTCCATTTGCTGGGAATTAAGTGGTGTCTCACCCAATGCTTTACAAACAATCAGTGCTACCAAAACGCCGCTTTTTCACCCCAACAAAATTATTTTTAACTGCTTCTCGTGTTATTTCACAACTGCCCCTCCAATTCCCATTTGAGGACTGTCCATTCCCGGGAATACCGCCCCTTCCAGAGGCAAAACTGGCTGGAAAGAAGCAAAAAGCTCCAGCCCCAAGCGGAACGGGGAGAGGATTCCCAGGTGTCTGCTGCTTAAGTCATGAAGAACCCCCCAGCGCCCACTGCCAATCCCCTTTGGAAAAGACCCTGGATCCCATGGGAATGCTGGGGTGGGGGAAAAGAAGAGGGGGGAAAGAAGGGGAG
>VZRO01001337.1:0-10510 GCA_013397915.1 Daphoenositta chrysoptera
AAAAAAATGAGTGAGGAATGTGGTGATAATAACCAAGGGATTAAATGAAGCTTCACTTAAGGCTTGTCCTTTGAACAGACTTGTCAGGTTTAGCATGTTTGCAGAGCCATGGCACAGGTTCATCACAGCCACATCCCTCAAGGAATTCTCTGGTAATGGGAAAAGTCATCAATGCTTTACCCCTTCATCTGAGGAGTCCTATGAACTTCCATCCAATCCCGAAAAGGTCGTGCAGAACTGCTGGAAATGCTCCACCAACTAAAATTAAGTTGAAGTAAATGCCAAAGATATTTAGACAGTATTTTATTTTCAAAAGCTTGAATTCTTTGCATGTGCCTTGCGGCTAAGATAAAATGGAAATTTAGATTAACAAGAATACCCTGAAGCTGTAAGTCAGCATTTAAACTTTATCTCAAAATGCAGAATACATAAAATCTAACAGAGCTTGGTGTATTTGGAGATGCGTTGTCCACCTCTACTAGGATCTGTTTGTGTGGATCTCACTTAAAATTTGTTGGGTTTTTTTGAGAAAAGTAAAAATGAAAAACATTCTTGGCTAGAAATCAAATAGGCACAAGAGTCTAGCAAGCTTTTTGTACTTTTGTACTCTTTAGTTGGAGTTTGCCTTCATTTCACAAATGAAAACTGGAAACTTCTTTTAGCATTAAGAAAGTTAAGACAGGCCAAAGCCCTCGATTTTGCAGGGAAGTGGAGTTTCTTTTATTTTTCTTGACAAAGCTTGAGAAAATCTTTTATAGAAAAAGCTTGAGAGAATCATATCTTGAAATCTCAGTGAATTTATATTGACTTCACATTTTGGGGAGCAAAAGGTGTTTTCTTCTTTCCTTGCATTAAAAAAAAAAAAAAAAAAAAAAAAAAAAAAAGGGTAAATTTAAAATTTAAAGGTTTGGATTAAGTTCTCTTCCTTTTTCCACATGAAGTTACCACATTGAAGATTCTCTCATCAGTATGAAAAAAGGTAAGATCATACCTCTGCTCTTTTTTTTTCCCCACTCTGGGCCTCTCCCATATGTACAAAGTTTTTTCAAAACTAAGCAGTGATTTCATTGTAACACTTCCTTGTCGTAAGCAGGATGTGCCAGTTTAGAAGATCTCTGGTAACAGAAATCTTTTGGAAGTCCCTTTATGTCAGCTTTCCAGACATTAAGCATTAATGAATTTTAAACTGTTCTTGCTGTGCTTAACAAACATATGTTTAATTTATTTATATTCCAATGATAGGCTTCATAATGAAGGAAATATGGAAGATATCAAATGCTTTGGCATGTTGTTTGTTTTTTACTCATCCCTGGTCTGAATCATAGAATTAAATTATTTGAAGTTTCTTTAAGCAGAAGGTATTTTTTCCAGCTTCACAGAAACTTGTAAGAAGTACCTTTTTTAATCTAATCTTTGATCAATATCAAACTAATTTTTTTTATCTTCCAGAAAACAAATCAGGAAAAAATAAACCCTTTCAAAGAAATATTTAAAAGGGAAGAGTGTTTATATATTTTTTTAAAATACAGCTTTTGAATAAAATTTTAAAAAAGCCCAAAAAAACACTTATTTTTCTCTGAAACAAAATTACTTTCAAAGCGGCTTTATTATTATAATGCTGTACAGCAATGGGTACTAAACTCCTTCCAGTCAGACCTTGCTTTGGTTAGACTAGTGATCTTCAATACTAGACTAAAGAAATATATGGGAGTCAAGAGACTTTTATAAGCAAAGCTGGAGAACCACAGTTAATTCTTCTGTTCCCGGGAAGAGTGACATTTCTCTTCTGTTTTCTCCACAACTAAAAAAGGTTATACCTCAAGGAACCATAATATATCCTCTCTTGCTTTGTGTGGCATGAAAATTCTCCTCAGCCATGGAAAGCACAAAATTTCATTCCCTTTTTGCCCGTAGCTCTCTGTCTGCTGGTTTTTGTTCTTGGTTTGTTCCTAGGTATTGTCCTTGATGAAGTAATTTAGACCAGAAACCTTAAGCTTTGCCCAATATTTAACCAAAGTTTGAGTTAATCCTGGTTTGCCTTTACAAGTTCTTGGACAGCTTTATTTCATACACGGCTGCATAACCCAATACATACTAATACTTCTACTAAAGCTTCTACACTTTCACTTAAGCACTAATAAACTATAACTTATGATGATATTTATTTATGATATTTTTTGTTGTTTCCTCTCACTATGTGTTGAAGAATTGAAACACAGAAGTTATGTGCTGTACTAAGGAAATTTGGAATACAACTGAGCATGAGTTGTTTAATTAAGCCTCTATAAACTATTCAAAGCACAGGCCAAAGAAACATGAATTTTTTGTTCTTCTTCCTTTTTATCTCATTTACCAAATTACTTCAAGGCAAGATTCCTCTTCTCCATAACCTAATTTTTCAATGCTTTACATATGCCTCTACTGTACTGGTGCAGCTATAGGGTACTTGTGCTGACTATATGAGGGGAGGAACAAACAAATGGCAGCCATTTACTGAAAGCAACAGCAGTTTTTGGAGACCCTACCAGTCATTGGTAGTTCCTCTGGGAAATGTCTTCAAATCTTTAATTTCCATGATTGCTTTGGTTGTTGAAACATTCTTCCTGAATGAAATACTTGATTAAATTACCACATTTCTAATTTCTTAATTCAAGAACAGACTTCCCTTTACCATTGTGTTGCCAAGCAAAGTACAGGTTGTCCAGAAGAGGAAGGAATGAGCCCACATATTGCCCCATATTGCAGCCACAGAGACACAAGACTATGAATGGTTTGTTTCTCCACTGTAGGAACAATGATGTCAAAAGCCACGTCATCCTGCTTCCAGCCATCCCGTAAAAACAAAAAAGGAAGAAATGGCAGATCACGCAGAGTCTTCAAAAGATACCACACCAAATATTTTTGATACCAAAACCTTTTTCTATGCTCGTCTATGGGTCATACTGATCTTTAGCAACCAATACGAGTCATTTGAGTCCCTTGCTGTGTGATTGCAGGAGAACTTGCACTTGCAGCAGGGGCTCATCAGTGTCTGAGACCAGCAGGGCCTCTGCTCCTTCCTTGCTGCTGTTGTTGGTTGCTTGGAGAGGCAATGAACTCACATCAGAGTTACAGACAGAAATATTAGGACAGAAAAAGAAAAGCTAAACTAATGCACACTGAGAGGAAGAAACATTAGTTCTTAGTTAAAGTGAGAAAGGAAAAAGGTGGCTTTCTTTATCATGGTCCAGATGAAATCAAGACAAGAGCTTTCCTAATCTGGGGCACAGGAAAAGGAGAGGAGTGAGAGAGTGGGCAAGTCTAAGTGAAAACAGAATCAAGGGAAATCTCACTGTTTCCTGATGGGCCCCAGGAGACACCTGTGTGGGATGGCATAGGAAATACAGGTCAGACAAGGTCAGGCTGCAGGAGAGACCTTGGGCACAGAGCATCAAAATAGCAACTTCCATAGAGCATTTTGTTGCAGAGGTTGGCAGTGTCCAAAATTGAGCATATAATGCATGTTGGTACAGTTCAATATAACAAATTCTTTTAATCTGCACTAGACTATTTCCCAACTCTTGGAATAGCAATATATTTTTACAGAAAGTGATTTTTTCTTTTAAAATCATTTTGAAAGGAAACTCCTTGCAATTCAAATGCTACATGTATTTGAGCAGGAAATTCCTTTCTTTAAAACATTTTTTTTAACTTTTCTATTTTAATAGGCCTTAATTATAATGTGTCCGTGGCACCATGTGACATTATTATGTGACCTAGATCACAAGCCAGTCAACAAATGACAACTCTGCTTGTCCAGAGGTGAAGACACAGTGTAATATTTATCTGAAGTAGTCACCTTGGTAGTCTAGTCAATATAATCAATGTCATCAGTACTGTTGAGTAGCTGGCTAAAATGGGTTGGATACTCCTGCCCTATTTCTCTCCTTCGTATGAAAAGGTTTGGAGTTGATTCACTCCACTTAGCAGTGGAGGAATACAATATTTAATCTGATGAAATGTCTTTTTTCTTTTTAATTAGGATTGCTTTATGTTCCCAAAAGTTCCAGGTGTCCCCAAGTCAAACTTTGAGATACCAAAGCAGTTCTCACCCCATATTAAAATAATACCAAAATAAAAACACTCCTTGGGCTCTGAAACCACCCTGTCTCTTCCTGGGTGCCAGTGGCATGGTTTGATGATACAGCACATGTTTAAAACCTGTCTTGGGTCTCCCAGACTGAAATGTCTTCTCCATCCCGGGGGGTGAGTGACCTGTTTGCAGTCAGTGCTGAAAGTGTCCATGTGTGGTGCTGCAGAGGTGAAAGCCAAGCCCTGTTTTTCCTGGGGAGCCTCACACTCTTTGCCCCTGGCTGCCCTGTGAGCCCAGGGCTGGGTTTGCTGCTCCTCTGCCTTGGGGTACAGGGCTTCCAAACTGCCCCTTCAATGAGTGTTGGCTTAGGTTTGTGTTGCAATGTGAGTTTTCTTTTCATGGGGTTTATACGTGTCCACGTGTTTATCTTAGGATTTTACTGAAAGAAAATAGATGGGCTGAAAGCATTCATACCCACAGCATTTGCTGTTCATACATATATGTATGTGCATACACACACAAAAATAATAGTACTGTATTACTCTGATACAGTACAGATTCATTTTTTTTTTAAGTCATCCACAAAGAGAAGTGTATCAGGTTCTGTTGTGAAATTATTTTAGGTTTACAGCATTCACGTAATGCTGTGGAAAAAGGAAGAAATAATACAGACCTACTGAACATTTTGTGCTTATTCTTCTTTTTTAAGCCTTTCTTATTGCACAAGTAACCACAGAGTATTTGCTGCCGCAGCTGTTTCTCATGCATGATGTAATTGTTTTATTAAGCATTATTTGTTTGCATAGATCAGATTCTGTTATGACTGTGAATGCTCATTAAATCATGCCCAGTGCCACTCTGAGGCTGGGAGTTTCAAAAGTTCATGGCATTGGTTTAACTCCAAAGCAGTGACCTAAATGGAAAAGGCTCCCATTGGTTCCCTTGCCATGTTTGTAAACAGTTTATAGCACTGAGTGTAGACAAAGATGGTTACATTAGCACTAAGGGTAAGCATAACTACCTAGTACAGTTTTGTTAAAAAAAAAAAAAAAAATTTTTAGACAGAGAAATATCTGACTACTTGTGATAAATTAATAACTAAAAAATCTAGCAAAATGTTAACTTCTAGGTATATTACATTTTTCTTGCAAAACTTTTTCCTCTTGAATACTGATCAAATACAATTTGTCCATAACTTTGTGCAGTTTTAACATGGCTGGTAGTGTCTAGAATCATGCTAATTAAAATATGCCACTTTCAAATGACATTCGATTGCTCATTGCAGAGAAATCCTGATACCATGCTACCACACTGTCAGGATTTGACAGGCACGATATTTATAGGCTGTGAAGGAGAAAATGGGCCCAGGACATAGCAAATAACGCTGTGTCCCTGTATTAATGCTTCTGGGCTGCAAAATAGTCACATGTGCTCCCTTGAAATGCATTAGCATGGTTAGGGTACTTGTTAGTCAGCATTAAGAAGGCTGTCATGTGAATCTAATTTTGTTCTGATTGTAGGAAAATACCGATTTACCCGTCAAGAGAGAACTTTAAAAATCTGTCAGAGGAAGTGGATGAGGAAACACTATAATGTACACAAAGTACATGTAAAAAGGCAGATCTTAACCTTTTACCCATCTGTTTTTTTTCAGAGTGTAGGCAAAGGGTACCCAATGGCATTCACAAGCAGCTAGCAGAAATACTTTCTCACACAGCTCATGATTTCCTTGGGGAAGCCATGGCTGCAGCCAATGGCAGACTGCAAGAAGGAGTGTAGAAACAATGCATGTTTTCACGAACAACAAAAAAAATCTACATGATTAAATGTATGCAGGGAAATATTTTTGTATCACTCAGACAACAAATCAAATTATACTGATCGCTTCTGTTGTGGATGGGTTATTCCATATCTGCTACTGATGGATAGCTTGTTCTCTCTTATTCTTATAATTATTCTTATAATCTTATTTTCTTAAGCTTTCTGGTCCTCTTCCAACTATAACATACTTCCATTTTGTCAGGCAGCAGTAGTGAAATGCAGTTAAAACTTGTCAGGTTCGCTCTTCTACCTTCTTCTACTTTTTCCACTAACAAGTGAAAATACTTTTGGGAGCTGTTGTAGCTGTTTTTCCCAAGCCGTGAATGAAGTCTCTCAGATGAGGTGTAAGTTTATTAATGGGGAAGGACTGTGTGTCTCCCTGGTTCTGTGATGGGGTCGCTTGGCCCCACTGGCTCCAGGTTGAGGTGGAGCTGCACTGAGGGGGCTCATCTGCAAAAATGGCAAGACCCATCCTCCAGAGTCTCTCTCACCTGTCATCCACAGGAGTGGGTATTAAGATGAGCTAGGATATGAGGCTCAGGAATTTTGACAGTGCTGTGTCTCTCCCTGCTGTGTGTTTCTTAGCAAGACAGGTCTAGAAAACCACAGCTAGAGGAAAAAAAAAATATTTTAATGATGTGTGAAACAAGTTGATTAAGAAGTTTTCCATCTTTTGAGATTTTTATTCTTATTTCTGGTCTACTTTCCTTTAAGAGACAGATTTTCCTCCCTCTCCCTAGTGGTTTTTCATTCACAAACAGAAAAAAAATCTTCTTGCTCATCATCTGACCTAGACAGGCTTGAGAGATGGGCTTGTGCAAACATCATTAAGTTCAACAAGGCCAAGTGAAAGGTCCTGCACATGGGTCAAGACAATCCCAAGCATAAACACATGCTGGGCAGAGAATGGATTGAGAAATAGAGCTAGAGAGAAAGACTTGAGGAGGTTTGTGGATGAAAAGATCAATATGACTCGGCAGTGTGCCCTTGCAGCCCAGAATGCCAAACGTGTCCTGGGCTGCATCAAATGCACCGTGAGCAGCAGGGCGAGGGAGGGGATTCTGCCCCTCTATTTTGCTTTTGTAAAACCCTTCCTCAAGTGCTGCATCCAGCTCCAGGGCCCCCGACACAAGAAAGACATGGACCTGTTGGAAAAAGTGCAGAGGGAGGGTGATAGAACTGATCTGAGGGCTGGAGCACCTCTCCAGTGAACACAAATTGGGAAAGCTGGGGCTGTTCAGCCTGGAGAAGGCTCCAGGGAGACCTTATAACACCTTCCAGTACCTAAAAGGGGCTTACAGGAGAGCTGGAGTGGAACTTTTCACAGGGACATGAAGTGATAGGACGAGGGGTAATGGCTTTAAGCTGCAAGAGGGAATGTTTAAGTTAGATATAAGAAAGGTATTCTTTACTGTGAGGGTAATGAGGCACTGGAACAAGTTGTGCAGAGAGGCTGTGGACTCCCCATGCCTGGAGGAGTTCAAGGCCAGGATGGATGGGGCTTTAAACAACCTGGTCTAGGGGAAAGTTCCCTGCCCATGGCAGCGTGGTTGGAACAAGATGATCTTTAAGGTCCCTTCCAACCCAAACCATACTATGATTCTATGATGTTTTAATTGACATAAGATATCCTGTGTGTGCAAACTGGTGTACTGACAAGATTCAACCTATTGCAGTACCTTTTTGTTTCAGCAGTCCTGCTAAGGAACTTTCATGATGTGGTGCAGCACGTGCTGAATGTTGAACTGTCATGAGTACATAGAAATAGGAGTGCAAATAAAGGTGTTTCACAACGTTGGAAAACTTTAAAAAAAAAAAAAATGGTAGGCATTAAACTTATGCTTCTGTGTTGAGTGGGACAAGTAAAGAAAAGCCTTGAAAAAATTCATCCTTTTACCTGTAGGCTTTTTGCTCTTTCTGAGCTCATGTTTTTTGTCACCAAGGTTCTGTCAGTGGCTTCTCTAGTCAAGGTGAGACTGACGTGCTGGACCAACTATTTTCAGGAGTTTCTCCACTTAATGAAACCCCCAAGTCCAGTCAGATACCTGGACTCTTCACTGATGCATACCTTAAAATGGTGTGGAAAATAGAAAACAGCCCTCTGGGAAATGCTGAGAAGGAAAATAGAGCTATGGAGTCCTTCAGGCTGATTTCTGCTGGCTCTCAGTACTCAGTAAAAGAAAAGTCTGCGTAAAAGATTAATAAATACTCTTGAGAAAAATAGCTTACTTAAACCAAGAGCCATAGCACTCCTGAAATGAGAGCATGCTGATAAAGTGATGTTGCATTTCCTAGTGGGTTCACATGAATAACCAGTCAATCAATCATGACTGGTTGTTTTCTCAATTTCTAAAGTATCTGACTTGAGTTCTTTACCCACAGAATACAATTTTCTCTTTTTCTGTCTGATCCAATAACAGCTTGTGTGATAGATGCATATTCTGCTTGGATAAAATGAAGGAGCCAGAGTAGCAAGAAGATATTTGAAACCAATTTTTAATAAAAGGTGGGAACCAGGACTATTCTGGCTAATTTCATAGTGACAGCTTTGTCAAAGAATTAAAGTCTGATAGGTAAAGGACATACTAGGAACCTTAAACTCTTGAGTCTGCACTGACCCACTTTATAGTCTTGGATTAATCATTCATTTCTCTTTGGCTTCACCATCATTCAGCAAACAAACTGAAAATTCTGGAGTGTAAACCTTTTCTTTTACTCCATTTTGATTATTAAGGGTTTCTTCTGGCTTAATTTTTCCTTTGATGGGATGCATACTGGGATTACATACTCTTGGTAGAAAAAGGGTGCATTTTGTTTGAAGAATATTATGACTGAACTATTTGTCCAGTGTACTGAAAACCTAAGTTTCTTGAACTTTTTTGATTTCTTGGCCTCCCCTCTCTCCCTGATTTTGTTAAAATATTGTAGACATTTGTCTTGTCTAAATACTTTTTTGGGGTATGGCCTTCATTAGCTCCTTTGCAACTTGGTCTCTATTTTGAATTTTGTTTTTATTTGTTCTCTTGGTTTCCATGATACCTCATCACTCCCCAACTGTCTCGACTCCTTTGATGTTCATACTATGACTGGGCATATGACAACTATAGCTTAATGGAAACTATACTGTCTAGAATGTGTCTCTCCTAATGATCTGCCTGAATTTTGGTCTCTTTCCAGACTGGGGAATACCTTTTTTCTTCTTTCAATGCATTTCTTGTTTCTCATGCAAAGGTCCAACAGTTCAATTCCCATATATTTTATTAATTCTGTTCCGGAAAACACTTTCCAATGTACTCTGCTGCTACTTCTTATTTATGGAATATCTTCAGTCACTCCCGTTTAACTTCCTTTCTTCTCCATTAAACTAATGTAGAAAACCCAGCATATTTTCTCTCAAGTCAGCAGAACAGCCAAACTCACATTTTTGAATATCTAGAGGGTGTGTGAAGCATCAGATCTTACCGTGAAAACTTCAAAACAGGAGATGATACCTACCCTAATCTTCCTTTTTTATTCTCATGGAGTTCTGTCCAGCAACCCTCTCTGGCCAGTCCATAATCCAGGAACACCCTACACAAGAATATTACACACACAACATTGTAAATCACACTGGCAGCTTCTGCTTGCGTTTTGCTCTTTGCTGGAGCCTATCTCAAGTAAGACCATTGAAATCCAATGAGTCATTTACTAACTTGGAGTAAGAGAAGAATCTGGCTTCAGAAAATTCAGACACCTTTGTAACAAAGGTATGATATGACTTCACCCAACTAAAATAAACATGTCACACCCAGCTTTTTTTTTTTCCCTGCATCTTTTTTTTTTTCCGATGTGGCTTATGTGACCATTATTTGGCTACAATATCAGTCTCAGAAGCCTCAGCTTTTTATCAATCAGGAAAACATGTGATATCTTTTTCTCTAGGATTGGGCAGTCACTTTTTTCCATGGTGTGAAATATTCTACAGTCCTTTTATTCTGGGCTGGTTAAAATCTGTCCTTTTCTTACAACACTCTGTTTTGTCTGTACTCCTACTCAGAGGTATTTCACCAGCTTATCTCCTTTTATTATTGTTTAAGGGGAGAAAGTGTTTCCAGTTGCCAGCTGATAAAATAAGAAGTGAATGACAGCAACCTAAAATTTTATGAAAGAATCTGTTTTTTAAATTTAAATGTAGCTGGCATCACTTATCTTCATATAGCTTCTGCCTATGTGGAAAAATCTCTCTTTTTATAACAGCTTGTCAGCTGAATAATAGAATGGGGGGAGCCAACTTGAAAGACATGGCTGATTGGTGCAATTGAAAGGGGCTTTACAATTAGAGTTCTGGCAGAACACAAAAAAGAAATTGTCTGGCCATGAAGAACGGAGCCTACTTTAGAATTCCCTTTTCTCAGCCAGATAGCATGCATCACTGTTCATGCATTCTCTTGACATTGAATAGAGGACTTCAGAACTACCACCCCAAATTATCCCTTACTGTTTGGTTCTATTTGTGATATTTGTTTGGGGGAGGAAAAAAAAAATCTCTATTACTGACTGTAATGGCATGTGGCTAAATTCCATTCCATTTATGCACTTAATCTCTTAAGCTTGTTTCCCCACCCCCCTTTCCCCCTC
>VZRO01001337.1:10536-77179 GCA_013397915.1 Daphoenositta chrysoptera
TTTTTTTTCTTTCATTCCCCTTCCTCCCCTCCCCCCTGATGGTTGTGTATGTGAATCAAAAGAGGAAGGAAGCCCTTGCAGGTGTGTTTTGGATTACAGTGGTAGAACAATAGGCCAACCTTCAATTAACTCCATACCTATTCACAGGGAATATTTGTTCCCTTGTCTCCAGCATTATTTAATATTTGAAACCATCTCCCACTACACAGTGTACCTGGTGACAAGAACAGGCTTTCAATTCCATTTGAACTCTTCTATGCCACTCAATAATGTGCCAGGGTTTTCTTTATTTACTCTCAAATAATGATGCATATGAGTGTCTCTAGGCACAAAGGAATAACAGAATACATACAACAGTCAGGTATCTTTCACTGCCTTGAAGACAATGGTGGGGGAGGGAGGGTAGGTATTGGTAATAGCATGCATTTGACTCCTTCCTACATGTAAAATCAACATGCTAAATATTTATTTTGTATTTCCATAAATCTTACACATTTAAAAGCACCCCTGTCAAGGTAGCTTTAATCATTTTTACACTATATGTTTTAAATTGCTGTTATATATAACAGCCACTGAAAACTTAACAGTGACATTTCTTTCTGACTGAAATACTTGCTGTTTGTAGTTACAGAGCTGCTCATTAGGGCTATTTTTATCCTTTCTTTTAAAGAAGTAAAGGAGAATGTGAAGTTCCCTAGTAGCAGTAGCTGAAGAAAGGGAAAGGAAGAGCCAGCCTCAGTTCTGTTCTTCTGTTTACCATGACCAAACCTATTTTATTCTGAAAATTCATATTCCAAGACAGTGGTTTGGATTTTTGTTTTTTTGGTTTTTTTTTTTTTTTTTTGGTTTTTTGGTTTTTTTTGAAGGAGCAAAATCATGGATTATTCCGGAAAAAATCAGTGGTTTTGTTGAAGGAAATGTCACAGATCTATGAGCAACATCTATATTTGGGGCAAGGGGAAACAAATATTTAAAGATTGGGGGGTGGGGGGAAGGCAGGTGAAGAAAAAGAAAAATTTTCACATGAGAGAGAGAATACATCTTTTTAAACAGCTCTCCTCATGAATTCTCATGACTTGCTGCAGCCCTTTAAGAGAGTGTGAGATGGCTGGCATTGTTGGCTACGTTCCCTGATCCTAACATTTCCTATGCAGCAAAGATTTGAGAGAGGTTTACCAGTAGTTGAATATTCAGATTATGCTATGGATCTTTTGTGGAAAGCCTTAAAGCTTTAGCATGATTTGAGGACAAGTCTGCATTTTGAATTGCGGCAACAATCAGACAGATTCATCTTTTACAGTTTTGAACTAGGGACAACATGATTTATCTGACAGGAACCTCACAGATAAAAGTATCTTATTATGGCTGCAATTTAGCCTTGCTCCAGTGTCGTGTTGAAGGCTTTCCCAATAAGCATGGCTATATATGAGTTAATAAATGAGAAAAAAAGTAATTTGAACTGGGAAGACAAAGGTGACACAAGTATTTGGTATACAACTTATTTTCACTTGTGCTGTTGCCTCAGATCCTGGTGTGGGTCAGTTGAGGTAACCTGCAGGGTCATCTATTCTTGTATAGAGTTTGGTTTTATTTTTCTTTCAAATTGATGAAGTCAGTCTGAGACCAACTTCTAGGCCAGCTAAAAAAGATGTAACTTTAATTACGTGGTGGTAGCATTCTTTACTGTGTCAGCTTTATGTTTGTTCAACCCAAAATAGATCTGCACCAGACTTTCAGAAGTTTGATCCCGGGAGGTTTACTGCAAGGTCTGGATATTCACTCCTCGCTCCCCCCTCCTTACTCCCTGGAATCTAGGTCAGCCCAAAGTGACAGAAATGCAGGCAACTGGAATTGCTACTCATTTTGCAAACTTGGGCTGGAGTGTGTAATGAAGGATGATTGTGCTACCTGGAGTGAGCAAGGGAATTTATCTCAGTGATATGTTATTCTCCTTGGTGCACAGCTCAGATTCCATCGACTCACTCCAAATTCTGAGGGCTCCCTATTGCTCTGTGCACTATCACTGGGCTGCCTTCACCTTTTCAAGCATCTTTTCTTAATGCAATAGTCTTGTAAAAAAAGTATCCCCTGTGAAATGGAGAAGCAGGAAGGTACAATAGCAAGTGAAAATCCAAAGCCAAGTCTAAATCTTCATTCAAACTCACCATGAAAGTGACCTTTGCTCTGATCTGGAAGCCCATGTCTCTTATCTACAAATGGTATTTCTCTGAAGGATGAGGGTGCTGTTTAACTGTATAAAGGTTTTCACTTAACAGTACTACTTTTAATGCTGGAGCTCATAGCAAACTTTAATCCTTCTGCAAAGCTTTAAATCCTTTCCCTCCTATGTAAATTCCTTCACAATTTAAGCCTTCCTTCCACGGACAGAATTCATTTTTCTCTGTTTGTGAATCTGAAATAGTATTTCAGAGACCTTGAGAGGTCAGCTAGTCCATGTTCTCCACCAGCTCAAGCTCAGCTCCTGACAGTGTCGTCAGGCTTTTAAAAAACATCAAATAATGAAGACCCTGTAGTTTTCTTAAGAAATATATTTATAAAACTATCCTTAATACTATAAGTAGGTTTTTCACGTCTCTTCCAAATCACTGCTGTGGCAGTTGTCTTCTGTGTGGTGGTGACTCCTCAGCCACGCTGCTCCTGAGGCTGCACATGGGGCTGCCAGAGCTGCCAGGAAGAGACCTGTCCTGTTCCTCTCCAGGGACAGCCCCCTCTGAAGCTTAATTTTGTGGTCAGTAAAGTGTCAAAGGTGCTGACGTGTTTACTCCTGCCAGTTTGGGCAGAAGCATCAGGCTAAGGCACTTGTTGTTAGTTGCTGGTGATGAATGGGAGTATCAAACCAGGTACAGTGAAGTTGGGCTTTCTCCCACCTGCTCATGTTTTGTGTCATCTGAGGACCTGTTTAGATTTTCATCCTTGAAAGGTGAATGAAATAATTCTGTGACAATGAAAAAAATTAATTTGGTATACTTATGAACAGATGTTTCAGATTTGGGTCAAAACCTCTTTTTGTGTGTGTACACAAATAAACCCACTTTGTTACCATAATGCAAATAACTGTTAATTATCATCATAATCAAAGGAAGTAAGATTCTTATTTTCTCTGAAAAAATTTATCTTTCTGAATTCCAGGCACAGAGCAGTTTCTAATAAATAATTTAGGCTATTTATTTATCCTCTAAGTTTTGATCTCCTCTTCACAGATTCCTCTTCAACATCTTTGGGAAAGTTGTTGGGTTTTCTTATATTAGACAGAGAATGAGTCAGACAACTGATCATATGAACATTAAGAGGAGTGGAAGGAAAGAATGGAAGCTCTCCCTCATTATTTGAATTTCTCACTAAAAAGCCCTTCTCAATTCTGTTTATATATATAACACAAATGTTACGTCTGGGTGTATTAATACTGATTATAGTCTGAACTGTTTAAGGAATCTCGACCCAAAGTAGAGCTTTGTCTGTCATTAATTTGAGTTACTGCCACTTGTGTCAGCACTATTTAAAAGGAATCAATGAAGGTTTCTGAAGAAAAAGCCTTGTCATCTACTCCCAAATGGACTAAATTAATTAAACTGTTGGAGCCAAATCTATGACATGTTTTATATATTTTTACTTTTTATGGATTTGCTGCCGCCATTGATTGGATTGAGAAGATGAGCTTTTCTAATAGGACAAAAAGGAGTTTGCCAAGGGTTTGGGGTTTTTTTTTGTTTGATTTTAAATGTGTTTGTACAAATTAACATCAAGGAGATAAATAGTAGGGCTATCCTAGCTAAGCATGTAAAGACCTTCACACCTCCAGAAGAAGGGTAGGAGAAGGTTTTTTTAAAATTTCTTTATTTTTATTTAATATATCCATTCCCAAAAGCTCAATGTGTGAGAGACAACTCCTTCAAGAAGTGTGTTAATAGGCTGAGAAATCAAACCCCTTTTTGACTGGCGAAGAGCTCACAGACACAGCTTTTTCTCCTGCAAGGGACTGTGGCAAAAGTGTATGGAGAGGAGGAACTGTTGATGCTGCAAGTGCCACAGTTAAAAGAGAGGAAAAATATCCCTTAGCTTAAGCTAACACTGTAAAGCTTTAGGAAGAGATACACAACAGCTAAGGTTAGTCCAGTGAGGTGAATCTCCCTAGGCTCCTTTCCATAATAAGTAGAGATAAAGGTGGATTGGACTGGTGCCTGAGTGAGTTCAAATCGGTCTCATCCCCTGAACTCCCTGCTGCAGACCAATTTCTTACCCTGGCAGTCTGGGAGAACCTCTGGGAGGGTGGTGTCAGAGGCCTTAACTACTCTGAGAACACACCCATGGATTCCCCAGGCTGGGCTGAGCTATCCTGCAGCTGATCCAGGGCTAGGCGTCAGCCAGGTTGCCATCCCATATCTTATGTGAAGAGAAACAATCCTCTTTGGTGACATTGCAGCTGCACAGTGGCAAAAGATGAACCAAAGACCTCCCAAACTCAGGGGGTTGTGATTCCCCCTTGGGCAGGCAGGGTCGTGGTGCCCCTCTTCTTGCTCTTGCAGCGCCTGAGCGTTTTCCAGAGCAGGGCCAAGCTGGAGGCCCAGGTGCATTCCAGTCATCCTTTTACCTTCCCTCTCACGTGGGTTGTGGAGTTCAAGTGGAAACAGGGAGCAGAGGCTGGCTGATTGAGCAGCAGCAATTGTTAACAGCAACAATTATTTCCATTATTCTCGCAAAATCATTATCTAAGTTATAGGCAATGGCAACCATTTGGCAGGCATCCAAAAGCATATGCCTAAATCTCCATGTCTGCACAGAACACAGTGGAATAGGATCTTGGCCTGTGACTCAGACACTTAGGCAATGCAAAGAAATAAAAAAAAACTTTAATAGGGATTAATAATTAACTATATGAGACTTTGGATTGTATTCTAATTTACAGTAAAGATTGGGCCTAATAAAGGTGCCCTGGATTGCACCAAGAGGCTGTAGCTTAACCAAAAGGAGGCTTCTAGCCTCCTGTACAATTGTCCCAGTGTACTTTCTGAAAACGCTTTTTTCTCCTATCACTTTTTTTTTTTTCAGGAAAAAAAAGCCCTGGAATGTCTTGCTAAAGATAACGGGAAAGAAGAAAAGAAGAAAAATGAAAAAGAATGTAAATGTCCACTTTAATTATTTCCGTATCTTTCGACTAGATAGGTTTGCACAGTTAATTGCGAAAATTATTAAGACAAATGCTATTAGTCACCATTTAAATCCTTTTTAGAATAGGAGAAATGTTGATAACAGGAATAAGCTTATCCCAGGCCAATGCATTTTGCCAATAATAGATTTACTGACTAGAAGGTAAACGAAGGAGACAAAAAAATTGAAGAGCTGTTAGAGAGTGGAGTCAGTGCAGTTCTCCCAACACTTAGAATAAATGGGACAGAGATTCATGGGTTAAGGCTTCCTGTGTTTTGACCTCTTTTTACAGAGAATGAGTTGTATCTGGAAGAAATGTTTAGTTATTTTCTAGTATAGTGTTAATTTTCAGACGAAACTGTATTAACAAAGCAATGGCATCACTGCAGGCATCCAGGTAAAGAGTAAAGGGGAAGATATTAATTCTCAGTTTGGAGAGGACAGAGGAAATCTTTCCTGGTGCAGTTCTGCTGTTGCCCGTGACACGAAACACTCAGTGCTCCTGTTGCTCTTCAGTTAGTTTCCTTTTGTGGCTCAGTGTACAGTGACCCTTAGCACAGGTGGTTTTACCAACACAAAATGTCAGGTTGTTCAGGGATCCATTATCATTGCTGGTATTGAAGCTGTGATATCATACTGGGAAGGGAAAGACACTGCTTTTCTGAAATGCTCTGGGAGGATGCTTCTCTGGAGTGTGGTTCAGGGTCTTTTAGTGCAAAATCTCATCTAGAAGGAGGAGACTCTCCAAAATATTTCTACAGGATCTGGCCTGAGTGACCAAAGGTCAGAGTACAAGCTATGGTGCCTCCCAAAAGTTATTTACTATTTCAGTATCTGTTTCTTTGACTATTTTCTCTTTTTCTACTATGAATGGATTGGTATCAATCCAGAGAATGTCCTTAAGTGGTTTTTTTCAGACTTGCCAGATGTAATTTGGTCATGTTGATTTTCTCCCTAAGGCCAATTGTAAATTGAATTATAGCAAGAAAAAAGACATTTGTAATGTTGTCAATACAGTAGGAACCTGCTTAGGTTTTCAATTTTGGTGGGGTTTTTTTCTGGTTGCTTTCACAGGTTGAAAATTCATTTGTTGATATTCACTGCTGTAAAAACTGACTTAAATGGGCCCCTGAGCTGCAGAGGCTTTATGTTGGCTTTCCAAAAACAGGAAAGCCATGTCTTTCAAAACACTAAAGAAATCAGAGATTGGTATAAGGCTTCAAATATTTATTGGGGGCTTGTATGGCTGATATGGAATAATAAGTAGATTTTATTTTCCTTTCTTTTAGACATCATGAACTGTGACTAGGCTTGGGGTTTTTTTAATTAATGTTTATGGCTTTTGGCATTCTCTAAGTAGATCAATAACATCATGCAGCTTTTAACATTATTTCTGGGAAAGCTGCTGACACTTTCAGGACATTCCAAGGGAGGAGTTTGTGCATGACCAGGTTGTTTGTCCATTCAGTGTGAATTCAGAGGGATGAAAACCAAGACAAACTTGACATTTTTGGAGACTATTGTGCTGTTTGTCTCATAGAGAAAATAAGGTTGACATTTTAAAGCATGCAATGAATGGTATGTAAGTAATGCTGTGCCACTGATTTACTGTGCAATCAGCCTAAGTGATCTGTTGGATTTTGCAAACAGCGATTTCTGGAGACGTAGGCAAGGCACAATAAAATGCTCTTACAAGCTGATAGGCTTTCCTATATGGATTAAAAATATTAGGGAAGTTTTTGTAGGGTTGTTAACTCTCTTTCTTCCTTGGTCCTAGACTGCTAGTTTAGGAAGAGTATGAACAAGTGTGAGAAAAGCTTCTTTAAAAGAAACTTTTTCTTTAAAAGAAAGTGTGAGAAGAGCTTCTTTTCTGCCTGACCATCTAATGCCCTTCCCTGGGAAGAAAGGTGGATGGAATCTGAAATCCCTGAAACAGCCAGCAGTGTGAGAGCCAGGGCCATGGCCTTGTTCACAGCTGAGTGCATCTCCTTTTCTCTGTACAAATGCAAGACCCAGTAAGAAATACTAACAATATCCAGTAGCGACTAAGCTAGATTAATACCCTCAAACACAATTGGAAGGTTCTTATGGCAAATTTTGGTTTTGATGTGTCAGAGAAGAAGGGACAACAAAATAGAAAACTTTTTTTACTGTTTTCCATCTCATGTAAATTGTCCTCATGACAGTTTGTCATAGATATTCCCACTACACTTGCTTTTGGTAAGCAGCTGTGATGTTTTTAAATCTGCTCCTTTTTAATTTTTCTCCCTTTTGTCCTGGCATGGTGTTCATCCTGAGTGGAAGAAAGAGAAAGAAGGAAGTAGAAACTGTACCACCCATGTCACTTAGAGTACCCTTCTGTCACCCTTGTTTCATCTCTGGAAAATAGTGCATTTTCCCTGGCAAATCCACTGGTAGTGGCATTTCCAGGCTTGGGACTGTGTGTCCTTGTGACCCCTCTTCCCAAAGTGAATTTCCTTGTACACGATACGGAAACTGCTCTGAGAAGCATTCCAGCCACAACCTCTCACCCCTTCCTCCTGCAGCCTGAATTCTTGACTTTGAGTAACCCCCAATTCTCTCCAGACCCTGCAACTGTAGGATCATAGCTCTTCCCTTTCACTCTGAGAGCCACTGACACATCTGAAAATGAAAATATTTGTTAAAATACTTCCAACTTGGAATTTTTCTTTTTATTAGAAGTGGTATGTTGGGAGGCATTATCTTCAGCTTCTCCCCTCCAACCAGAGCCTTGTTTGTGAGTAAGAAGCGTGAATGGGTTTGGATTCCAAATATGCGCCTGCCCGCACGCGTGGGGAATCTTAATTAAGGAGTATGCTGCCAGCCCCTATACATTTAATTTTCCTAAATACATTCCAGAAAAATCTAGTAGGTTTATAAAGATTACCATGCCATTAAATCATAATAGTAGAACAGAGTTTTTACTGAACCAGAAAACAAGCAAATGAATAGAGGCAGAGAGATGACAGCCTGCTGTGAAACCAATGGATACAAATTGGTTTCCTCTAGTCACAGTTGCCTTTAACTGCTTTAGATTCTCAGCAGCTTTTCATTAAGAATCTCTATGTGCCCTTTTAAAGAAGAAAGTGCATGACTCCTTTATTTTTGGAAATGCAGGTACAATGTGCATAATATCAGCTTGAGACTGGTAAATTGGTAGATTGTTCTTTAATGTCTTTTGGGCACTAGTTTCTCTGCAGGGCTAGGTGGGTTTCCAACTACATATGAATAAGCCACATAGGGCAGGTTTTTTTTATGGTATTTATGCAACTTGTGATTAGGGCTGGTGGAATGGCATTTTAAATATTTTATAAGCTTTGGTTTGCTTTGGGTTTGTCCCCATTTTTCTTTTTGTCATATAAAAACATCCCCAAGAATTACCTGCTTCAATAAAATGAAATAATTCCTGAAAGTGTTGTTGTCTCAAACAATTTTTTTTTCTCTTGGGTTGTCAAAGTACTCAGACTATACAGCTTGAAATATTTCTATGTTTAGTCATATGAACTTGCATGGTTTTAAAATTTCCTTGGTTCATTGTTTTATTTTCAAAATCAGCTTTTCTCTTTTGTCTGTTTCCTAGAACAAAAATCACTTTCTGATAAATACCAAGAACTTGCTTTTTCACTAGGAATCAAATACCATATTTAAAAACATTTCCCATAAAAATCATCACTGATGCTCAGTGCTGCCTAAGATTTGGATCTTTCCCAATTATTGTTCACTGTTATTCAAGGAAGTGGTAATGGGAAGAATTTTCAGCACAGAGAGCATTGCCACAAAAAGAGAGTAATCCTGTATTGCTGGAAATAGCTGTTACTCAGAAATTTCCCCAAAACTCTGAGGTTAATTTTTGGTTAAAGAGCCCCAGACTTAGTGGCTTACCTAAATAAACTAATCCTGATGTTACTGAAATTGGACAGCAACACTCAGAAGGGAATTTTTCATCCTTAGCAGGATTTATGGTATGAAAATTGCTGAACACTTCATAGTGTGCTAGTTTGTGACCTGGGGTTCAGAAGTACAAAGGAATTACAGAGATATATGATAATGCAGGACAATAGTTTAATTTCTGAGGTTGTCTGAGAAGCTATAAAGTTAATATCTCATTTCTTCTTCCACCACCTACTAACCCACAAGATCAAAGTGGGTCGTGTAGTCCTGGAAATAAGGAATTGCCTAATAGCTATGGACTTCATTCCCTGAATTATCTCTACGGGAGAATAAGGCTTGAAGAGATAACGACATATGTGATAGATCAGACACAGTTCTAGTTCCTAGTTTGGGCAATTAGGCAAGACCTGAGCTAAGCACAGAACTCTCATCACTTTCAGCTACAGGGGTGACCTACTTTGTGTGTATTGATTCAACTCCTGAAATTCAATGTTCTGTATGAACAGAATTAATGCAGAATTTGAAATGTTTTGGCCCAGGACTCCAGCTGATGTAGATCTATCTTGGTAGATCTGCTAGAGGAAGCAGCAGTTTGAATCTGACCATGTATCTTCATCTCAGCACCTGGTATTTTGAAACTTAATAAGTAAGCCATTGTGTCAAGTTTCACTCACTCACATGGATTTCAAGGTGTTTTGGATCCCAGCCATATCAGTCAGCCCTATAAAGAAAGGAAACTCAATTCAGGGGACATTTTAGAGCATGGTACCTGAGCACCTTGAGAGCTTATCCAAAAGCACAATAAGTTGATCTCTGTTTGGGTGTATGTTTGCCTGGACTCACCACTACTGTAATCTGAACCAACATCATCAGCAATTTTCTGCAGCTGCTCTAGCTTGACAGAAACCCAAGACTGTCACTGAGATTTTACAGTAGAGCTGCTCTAGAGATCTTAATGCTTCCCTGTATTAAGATCCTTGTTATCTCTGCTAACTTTTATTTACCCCACATGTCACACCGCCCTCCGCCAGGCTAACAGTGCGAAGGACATTCGGAGCCCACAATTCGCTTTTGTAGTCTTGCCTGGTAAGAACGTCAGGGCAAATCTTCAAAAGCAACGTTCAAAAGAGAGGCTGCTAAAGAAGCCTGAGAAATGCAAATCCTATTTAAATAAGGAAATTATGTTCTTCAGTGATCTCAATAAGACCAGCTTGAGCAAGCCAGGAATGCAAACGAAATCAAAAGACATCCAGTCTGGCTTGACTGGCAATAATACTGTATATGTCGTGGAGAAACTGTAAATGACAAAGAACCAGAATGCCTCAAAGTTTTGACGTGAAAGGGACCAGCAGGGTGCGATTTGGTTGAGGATACCATTGCTTCTGGGCCACTGAGATTATTTAGGAAATGAAACATCCTGCCAGAAAGGTTTGTGAGTACAAGCAAAGCAAAGTCAGAAGGGAAAAAACAATCCCTGACATTTATGCTTATACAGCTACTGTATAAACTGAGCTCATTATGCCATGATAGGGTTTTTTTTGTTGGGTTTTTTTTGGGTTTTTTTTTCTAAAATGTCTGTCTCTCTCATTCAGAATAGTCCTTTGAGGGCTGCTGCTGTATTTATCCAGGCTACTGGGCCAGATGCATGAATTCCAACTCCCTCATCAAGAGTGTATAAAACACTGAATGAGAATGGGAGGAACCAATCAAATAATGTGGGCAGAGCTGGAATTCATCCTAATTTGCTACATACCCTAGCCTAATTAATGAAGAAAGAATGGCAGAGGATCAATTGGTACAAGAGGATACCAGTGAAATGAATTAATATCTCTGAGGCAGTTTCTGCATTAATAATCCAGACACCAACAATTACAATTCCTACTGTTTATTATTTTTCACTGCTTATCTATTATAGTTGTACCCATTTCTGAATCAAAGGCCTCATTGTGCTAGGCAGCACACCAGTATGGATCAAAGAAGCAGATCCTACCCAGACATTTTGATTTCCTGTAACATGCACTAAACACAGCAACTGAGCAAAACAGACACCATTGGTTTTGATATACAAGGGCTAAAAGCTTCTTTCACTTATGATAAAAATGTTGTTACACACCATTACATGGGTATATAGTAATTGAAAAAGACAGCATATTAAGCCATATTTCACTACCCAGTTGGTAACGATTTGTGATGATGTATTACACTCCTTAAAGTCATGTACTGGTCTAGTTTGGGGAAGGAAAAATTGTATCAGAATAACAATCTTGGTCATTGTATTTTCATAATGTTTTGGTGGTTCTGATCAAAACAAAGCTTGCACACTGTTTCAGTATCATTGTACAAACACTTTAACAGGAAAGGTGTTTCTTTTGCCTAATTGAGAAAAATGTAGGAGAAACTTAAAAGATAATGAGATGCATTAGATTTCAAAGTCTCCATCTGTATAGATCTTAAATAATAAGTGGAATATATCATTAATGGCAATTTGAAATTCTAATAGAGTTCCAAACTGAAAAAAAAAAGTATTAGTTACAAAGTCCTGGAAGCCTGTCAGTTTTCATCAACTGAGGACCTGCTCCACGTTCATTGAATTGATGTTATATTTGAAACAAAAAGCAGAAATATTCTGCACACTAATTTTAAAATATTTGATTACAAATATGCTGCATTTAACACTACATAATGCAGTTGTGCCCATTATTGAAGCATTCTGATTATTATAAGTATATTTAAAAAGATGTGTATCAATTTATTTTAGCAGTAAATCCTAGATTTACTAAGATCTTCACAAGATCAATTGTGCAGCTTTCTAAGAGGAACGAGTATTAAAGAGTTGATATCTCATACAGTGCCTGCAAAGATTAGAATAGCTTACCAGTGTACATCAAAGATTTATCCACCTTAAGCTCCTACAAGAGAAGTTATTTTTTTCACACTTGCACATGCTGTGCATGCATAAGTGAGTAATGTTAAGCTGAGATGAAGGGGAGGTGAGGTACCTCTGATGCCAGCACAGACAATATACAGATGAGTAAAAGCTATTTTGTATCTTCTAGCTGCCATTTTCCAGTTAACAAATGTAGGTGGAAACATTTCTGGCTTAATGCAAGAATATTTATTTGCCTATTTTATCTGTCTGCTCTCCTTGCTCATCTTAATGTAAAAATGACTGCATGATTAGGTGACATCCTCCTTTAGATGAAAATAAAAAATCTATAAATTAGTTTTATTTATCATTCATTTCATTGTGAAGGGACTTAAATTAAATTCACTGTTAACAAAGAATGTTTAAAGCATTATTGAACACAGGGTATTTAGTATAAAATCAGTGACAGATTACTTCATGGATCACTGCTAAACTTGAGTAAATGGGGGACTTTCTCACTTTGGGAAAGAAATGCTTATTCTAAAAAGAGAAATACACTGCTGACAGGAGAGTTCATAGAATATCTTGAGTTGGAAGGGACCTAGTTTGCTTAGACAAACACCTGACTTATACACTGCTGAACTCAAGCCATGGCTCTCAGTGTCTCTCAAGGCTGTGGAAGAAGGCAGTCTTTGAATATTACATATTCTTGTAAAAAAAAAAAAAATCTGCACGTATCATAAAATGTATTTTCATGTTTTAATAAACAGAGGTATATCAATACCTCAGAATTTTTCAGACTGTCCAGTGTCAAACTTAATATTTGAATAAAAACCTGATTTAATTTCAGTCAATGAATGGTTTAAAAGGTATTGTCACTGGTCTTTGCATGAGTAAGTGTTAAATGCTGGAAGTACATTGTAGATGGTATCACTGGTCAGTTGAAAACTAGCAGTTATTATCTGATACTTGATTAGGTAAATATGCTGATACTTACTTTTGCTTAAAAGTTATCAATTTATCTATCTGTCCCTGAAAACCTGCACAATAAAGTATTTGTAGAGCAGAAACATAATGAAGAAATTCAAAGATAGAAGAAATACACTGATTATTTTAATGCCTCTTGGCAAGGTAAGAACATGACTAGAAAGACATAGCAACCCTCCAAATTTTTTTTTTCTATCTGAATATTAAAATAATAAATAATATTCAAAAAAAATAAAATAATATTCATTTGAATATTAAAAGAAAAGCACCAACTATACTGTGAGCTTTACAAAGACATTATACCAATTAAACCTTAAAAGATATTTTCTTGTGTCATAGATAATATCATGGAAGGAGAAAGCAACTAAAGCTACACTCAAACACCTTAGATTGTCTTTGTTATGCAGTCCGTGTCCATGACCATCCAGCCTCAAGATCACAGCAATTAATGGCACTTTCTTATTCCTGTGATTTCCTGCTGATAATTGTGGCACTCTCAAAAATAAACAATACCATTCAGCAGGATTTTAATTGAACTGGCTGCAATACAGAGCTGGAAGGTGTTCTCAAGGGAAACAATATGCATGGCTCCCAGTGAAAACAAGCAGAAGAGTCCAGAAGCTCTTGCACTAAGGCTCTTCACAGCCACAATAAAAACCTTCTGTACAACAATGCAACTGACTTTTCATAGAGAAACTCACCATCCCACTACCTTTTCAGCAGCATGTGCTTTTTTTTCCATTTAGCAAGCCTTGTCTCTCCTTCCCTTTATTCCTCATCCCTCATGCCTCTCACTTGGCTTTCACCTTTCACACTCACAGCAGCGTTTGCAGATGTGCCCTTCACATATCAGGCTGTGTTCATTTTGGGAAGTAAAATTCCAGCATTCTCCTGAGTTCAACTGCAGAAATGCAGAAATTCATTAAAAAACAAAAACAAAGACCTGAGTGTGAAAAGAAAGTAATGTTCTTTCGTCCTGCCTTCTACCTCTTTTCCTTTTTCTCTCTTTTTCTCAATTTTTTAGCTATCAATAGATTGTATAAATATTTGTGATAAAATGGTTTCAAGGAAGAACAATACAGACTCTTTTAATAATGTTTCGTTTAGTCTGACTTAACCTTTTTGAAAGGGGTTTTTGCAACACAGGACATAAAAACAAATCCTATTCATATCAAGGACCAAAAACCCCACAACCCACCACATTAAAAATTCACTTTACAACTATCACCAAGTCAGATGGTTAAGTCTTGATATCTTGGCACCTTTCTGCTCATTTATATTCCTCACTCCCCTACTGAAAACCCTTTTTAATTGTAAAAAAAAATTTTCTTATCTGGGTAGAAAGTTCATTTGTAAAATCCTCACACATGGGAGGAGTGAGCAGAATATCAGAGCGTGAGCCTGCATGTCTGCATTGGAATCAGAGGCGTGCAGGGAAGTGTTGACTACGTGGCTTTTATAGAGCACATTTGAAGCAGTTCAGCAGGAAAATACTAATTATCACGATGACCCATAAATAACATCAAGCTCAGGATTTCTGGGTTAAAAAAAGGTACTGCGTATAACACAGAGAGCATCTGGCGCTCTGAGTGGTCTGGCCTACCCTGTGCAGTGATCTAAAGCAGAGTGAGAATCAGGTGGAAAGGTTTATGGGCTGCTGGCACGTCCTTGTCATAACCATAGATCTGAATTTTGCTCTGCTCGGGGAAGAGGTACAAGATGCATAATTACTCATTGCTTATTCACCACGCACTCGGAATTATTTGAAGTTTCTGCCCTCAGCTGTCTGTGCCCTGCTAACCACTCCTGTCCCACAGTACACGTGATGGATGATAATTTTTGAGTATGTATGTCTTAAATCCAAGCAAAGGCAGACAGCTGTGCTTAGATCTTCATGTATTTTATCCACAGATAAGAGATGAACAAGTGTAAGTGAGAGTCTACATACAGATTTCCACTGTTCTATTTAAAATAATGCAGATGCCTTCATGGACATTCTTTCTTACTGTCAAAAGTGCCTTTTTCTTCTTCAGTTTAAATGTAGCTGCAATCAAGGGATACTTGGGCAGAGGAGAATATGAGCTTGCTGCATAACATCCAGCACTGATTTGTCTAAATATGTTGAAATATCAAACTAAACCTGTATAACTGCAAACATAGGCAAGCCCCAAAATTGATGCTAAAGCCAAGAAAGCTGAAATGTTGAAATGTTCTAGTATCCAGATTAAAATTAGTTATATCGTTTACACCTGTCAATTTAAGGAAACCAATTAAACTGTTATAATTTGAGCTTTAGTCAGAATGAGAGTTTCCACACATGGTTTTACAGTGAATTAATTAAAGGTCTGTCTGCATGGGAAATTTGACCAGAATAGCTCTCTCATAAGAATGTGTCTCTGTAGATACTCCCATTCCAGAAATGCCTGTTTGGTTTTGTTGTGGGGTGTTTTGTTTTATGTTGTTTAGTTTTATGCACCCTTGAATAAGGAGATCTGGGCTTCAAGTTGTTTAGAAATACCTTCATTTAGAAGAAAAGGTTCCAAGCAGACAAAGCCCTTGATGCATCTAAAGCCACACTGTCACTTAACTCAGGGTGTAAGGCAAGGAGTTTTTTTAGCCTACATATCTATTTTGCATATCCGGAGTTTGACCGCAGAAAAATATTTCAATAGTAATTCAAAAATCCTGTGACAGAGAGGAAAGCATAATTTATCGTGCTGTGCTGGCTGATTTACTGTACATGTAAGCTCTATTTATCACTTTGAATAACACTGATGGATTTAATTCCAGACCACATGAATGAACCAGTATTTTTCTCTTTCCAGTTCAGTTGTGCAATACTGTCACGATACAAGTGTGCTGAGCTCATAAGGCAAACTGCCGGGCACAACAAGGCCTAGGAAAATCTAGCCAAGAACTTAGAGCCACTCCTTTGGGAAGAAAATTCTTGTAGTAAATTCCATGTATACTTTCGGAAGCTTTTTAGATTCAATAGTTGCAAGGAATCTGTAGTAGAATGTGAGGATTTTGAACAGCTGTGGCTGGTTGCAAACCAACTGTGAAGGAATGTCAAATTAAAGATGATAGTCAGAAATGATAGTCTGAGATCAAGAACCTCCTTCTCAAATCATAAATTCCTGCCATCAGGGAATAGTTTTTACCAGAGCTTAAGCGTGAGTCAGAGTGAAGTTTCACCAAGATCAGTGTTCTGTTTCTGGCAGTGGGTAGTAGAGGATGCCTAAAAAAGAGCATAGGAATGAGGCAAGCATATGGTTTTCCCATAGTATGTCTTGGGAATATGTTAGTATTCCTCTAACATCCAGCAGTTTGCTGCTTAGGGGCTTCCTGAACCAGAAGTGATTTCTTAGAAGTAATTTACCTTTGTAGGATTTTTATTACACAAATGTGTCTGTCTGACCCCATGTCAACCTTTGGCCACCACCTCTGCTTTGAACCTGCCACCTGCCAGTTCACCTGATCGCCCCAGTTCTTGTGCTAGAACAGACAGATTCCAGACCTCCATCCTAATCCCCCACAGCCACAGTACATAGGCATTCAAAATCAGCATATTGGTTTGGATCTATCTAATTTAGTGTAAAATTCAAAATAATATCATAGCTATCAATTTTTTCTTCCTAACCTTATGAGAGAGATCTAAAAAAAAAAAAAAAAAAACAAAAAAAAAACAAAAACCAAACAACTTAGCTGTATAAATACCAAATTCATTTAAATTTTCTGGCACACACTTTCCCTACTGAGCTAAAGGTTTACTTTTGTGCCTGAAGTGCAGGCACTTTGGCTTGGCCAACTCTGTAAGTGCTTGTCTTAGCAGAGCCTATATCATCTTTTCTTAGGTCAGGAAAGTAGCAAGACCTCTCTCTTCTCCCTGCCCTCAGCAACACAATATATAAAGACAAATTACTGCATTTTAGAAAAAGGGAAAAAAAAAAAAAAAAAAAGCCCTGTCTAGAGATGGTAGAAAACTCTAGCAAGGAACTATTCTGGGATGCAGGTCTCTTCATGGTCCAGTTGCTCTCTGGGCACCACATTGCCTAATGGAAAGTAGTAAATCCTCTTCTAGCTGCTGTCTGGACTGTGTTGTTCTGTTCTTTTAGTGCCTAAGTGAGACACAGACTGTGAACTTTTCCATTTTTTCTGAGGTGGCAGGGACAAAATGAGCAACTTTCTTTGAGCAGTTTGATCAAGGAAAGGAGCAAGTTTAGAAGGGCCTTTGTATGCACATGTAGTCTCAGATTCCTTGCTGCTCTGAACATGCCATTTCTGTCACTAGGGTTGTTTTTTTGTTCGTTTTAGGTTAGTTTCCAGCTAGATCAGTGAACTCATCTGCCTCATCTTGCAGCCAAACAATCAGTACTGATGACACAAAAGAGGGAGAAAAAATTAGAGAGGAAAAAACGGGGCAGGGGAAGGCCCCTGATGGATTCCATCCTGCCTGAGGCACAGACATCCTATAGTAGTTTTATTGTATTTTGAAACCACATCTAAAAACTGCTAGACACCACATTAACACTTGTGTGAATCTCTCTGCAGCTCGGCATGCATTTTAGCAAACATCTGGACTTGGGTAAAAGACTTTAAAAGCTGGAGAAGCCACTATACTCCAAGAAATAGCAGTGCAGTTCTTATTTGCATTCAGTGCTAATTTTCCTTTCCCTACCCCAGATCTTTTGACTTTAGCTTCCAAAAGTGACATCTGATCACACCTATTTCTCCTGGACTAAGAACCAGCTACGGCCTGGTATCCTTTGATTTGTAGTTGTATCAATAAACAATTTAGCAGCTCTTGGATGGAAGATTAGCAAACTCCTCAAACACCTCAGTTGTTCATTATACAATAAGCTTTTCTGAACTAGTGGCATCTTTGGGGCTCCTCTCTCAATCACATAGTTTTACATAATTTTTTCTTGCAGTGTGGACACAAGGCCCAGCCACTGCCTTGCAATATCTCTGCAGGGGAATACGAACATCACGTGCTTGTTTGATATTCTGGTTTTTTGCACACACCAAAGCTGTTTTGCCCTGTTAGCTGCAGCATCACACAGAGAGCTCATGTTAAGCTGCTTTGCTACCACAACTGCTTTGAGTATTTCAGCATTTCAGTCCTGCCCCCTCAGTTTGCATTCATGGCCTACCTACTTCTTTCCTAAAGGTGTGCCTTTTCATGTGCTTCAAATGAAAAGAACTGCTGAAGGACTTGTCAAATTAGGTCACAGAAATTAATCATCCTCAGTATTTACTACACCACCCATACATGTCATCTGCAAATTTTACTAGCAGTGACTGTTCTCAATACTACAGATAAGGATGTTGTATAGCATTTGGTCAGGAACAGATTGCAATGGGACTAGCTCCATAGTATCATGATTCATTATTATTTTCTTTTGAGATCTGTCAATTAAGTAAGATTTAATTAGAGAAAGTTTTTAATTAGAGCTGGATGGCAAATGACTTTTCCATATTGCAATATCTTCAGGATTTAATGCTTTTCCTTCCTTTCCTGAAACACACCAAGAGCCTGAAATTTCAAATTCATGAGGGTGAAGAAAAAGAAAAAAAATAACAGAAAGAAGGAAGGAGAAAACTGTATGGATATAAGCCTTCTAGTTTCAAAGCTTGGATAATTTTTATACTTACATGGATTTTTATTGTAATAGTATTTCCTCTACTTTTCTGAACAGGAATCAGAATTTCTGCCAGAAAAAAAAAAAAAATAAAAAATGTCTTCCAACTGAAAAATGAGATACATGAAAAAGTAGAGAGAATATAAAAATTTTAAAATAGCTAATCAAAAGCTTCTCTCCTCCTTACAAAGACTGTAGTTTTGGCAAACTGTCACCAAACTAAGTTTTAATCCATTTAACAGAACTTCACGGATTTTTGTATAGTGATAATTTTATTTTCAGAATGTCATGCAGGACTACATCAAATATCTGAGGAACATCAGGGAAATAGATGCTCAGCAAACTGATAGATATCTAACGTGTCATTTATAACCTGAAGTTCAGGACCAAGATTCACCAGAATTCAGAGTATTTTTGCAAATCCTACAAGATGCCCTGAAATATTTCCTTTGCCCAATTAGTGCCAATCAGAAGATGACTCTTTTTCCATCTCTTCATTTGAGTTTCAGCTGTTTGCTTTTCAACAGAATTTTGTTTATCATTTTCTGAATCAGTGTGTGGTGTTTGGGATTCCTGATGGTAAGAATTTAGCTCTTTCCCATACAATGCAGAGACCTACCTATGCCTTGAAAATGTGATTTACAGAGCTAGGGCCCGAATTTTCAGCTATTTCTGTCCTGAACAGCACTCCTAAATCTTGTTTTGAATTACAGCCCAGCTATTGTACCAACACTTACCTTTGACAACCATACTTTTAGTACCATAAAACCCCCCGATATCTAGTTTGTCTGACAGGAACGATTTTCTACACACAACCCTGCCCCAGTTTTATTTACATTGCTTGTGCTACTACTCTGTAAATCTTTATGTATCCCTTATCAATTTTCTTGTGATTATGCCCAAGATTACTTCTGGGATTAGAATCCTAATCTTACTTAGTCACCTTTTTTAAAACTAGTTTAACAATTCTGTGTAGACACGCTCTAGAACAAATTATATCAGTGTAAGCTGGTTGTAGCTAGATTTAAAAATTAATTCCAAAAACATTCACAGCTTTGCATAAATCAAAACATTTCTCATTCTTTCCTTGAATTTCCCTCAGAAATGAAAAACAGTCTCCATGCATGAGAAAACTAATTCTTGCATGCAAATGCTCCCAAGGAGAAAGTTGATTATTTTAAACAGATCCTCAAAGCAGGAGAGAATGGCTCTGTCCCAAACGTGCAGAAAACAGAGTGTGCTGCTGTGTGCTGAGGACACTTTGGACACATTTCAAATGCAATTTAACTCATAGGTTTGAGATATTGTGGGCAGCACAAGAGAAACCTTCAAAGCCTTGTTTTGAAACTGTTAAAATTCAATGACAACATTTGCTGCTTTAGAGTCAATGGCACGATACCAGGAATTAATTAGTTTAGTAAAACTGAAAGAAATTCCACACCCTCTGAATACTGTCTGCTTACTGGGCTGTCCCAGGACACCAGTGTGAGTACCTTGTAGCCATGAATGTATTTACCCTCAGAATGTGCCTGTGAGGTAGGGAGACATCAATACCCTCATTCTACAAATGATTAAATGAAGAGTGGGGAGACCTACTTCATATCCCTTAACAGACTTCCTGAGTAGTAATCTATAATATGTCTACTGTAAATACTATATATTTTATGCCTTTATGCCTTCATACAATTTATGGCTCTTACTCAACTCCAAATATTCTATCAGGACAGGCTCAGGAAGGAAATATTCATCATCAGGAAATTGGGATACCCCCAACTGCAACTAGGCAAGTACAACAGCAATATATTGAGCCACATTAAAGCCCAGAGGAGAGTCAAAGTTTCTCTATGTTGAAACTTTCTAGGAATTATTTATTCACCATCTCAAGGGGTGAAACCAAGAGAAACCCTGTTTCTCCAAGCAAAAATCTGGGACAAAAAGTAAATTTTCAGTTTTTGAAACAGGTGTATAAATTCCAGTATTCTCCATCTTCCCCAGCTAAACTGGGACTTCTGGTTACCTTGCCACAGTTAAAGAGCTGAACCTCAGAAAATGCCCTCAGAAACTTAATACGTACAAGATGGGTAAGAAACCTTAAACATGGATAAAATCTAAATTCAGAACATGGAGATTTCATAAACATATATACAGCATTAACAGGTGTTTTGTGTCCCTTTGTATCTGAGAAGCTTTTTCATACACAACAACCAATGTCCAGGTAGAATTTATCCATGGATATTGCTCAGATAAAAAATGTTCCAATAAATCTAACAAAAAAAGGACAAAGAGACAAAGAAATGAGATGTCTCTGGTCCAGCAAGTAGCACCAGGTGCAGTGGCTGGCAGAAAAACACCTTGTCACCTTCCTCCATGCCAGATGCACATGACTTTTCAGCGTGTGCTGATTGACAGAAGGACCATGGCTGTGCACCAGTGTCTCATGAAGGCAGAGTCTCAGCCATAAATGGGGCAGAATACAAATGAGGTGCTGTCTGGTGCACTTTGTCTAGCCCTAGATACCTGCTGTTGTGGAATGCTGCTGTCACTTCACCGAACGTCTGACTGCCCACAGATTAATAGAAAATGTGGCAGAGAGCAAGGAGTTCCCATCAATGGAAATATTGAAGAAAAGGGATCTGACCTGAAAAATCTACCTGAAGGACTACTCAGAAAAACCTTACAGACAGTTAGCAGATGGTGTTGTCCTCTTGGATATGTTTTTTTTATTTTTTCCATTGTTGTTTGTGTTAGCTACACTTGCAAACCTTTTCTTCCACTTTACAGGATCGTCTATTGAAATCATAACATTGAATTTGTGACACCACAATTATTTCCATGGCAACTGGCTACTGTCAAACAGAGGCACTGCGAGGATGGCAGCACAGGATTGATACAATCAGCAATTTTAGTCTGTCCAGTGAATTCCAAGCTGCTGGAGAGGGCACATGGTGGCAGGAAGGCCAACACAAAAAGCCCTGCACTAATCAGACATGCTTGTAATGAAAGCAGGAATAATGATCTTCAATCATGTGCAGTTAATGAACACTTAATTTGTTACAACCTTCAAATAATAATATATTAAAAGAAACCCCACCTTGGAACAACAGTAGCAAACCATAACAAGGCCAGTTTTGGGTTCCAGCCCATCAAAATGCAAGCAAAGGGGAAATTACCCTTTTGTCCTTGTGTCATGTACCAATCATCATAAATTCAGTTGGAGACAGATTTAAGCAAAAACAATTGACTTTCTGTCCTTTCCAGAATGAATTCTGATCATTTAGCAAGAAAGGATCATGTTGAGATTTAAGAAAATACATTTAAATGTCACATAAAAATATTGAAAGTCCACAATTTTGGTGGCAGTTTGTTGGGTTTTTTTTTACTTTTTGTTTTCTTTTCTCTTTAGTGGTGCTCTCCATTACAACCATTTCATAAATAAATAAATAAATAAATAAAACATGGGACGGCTTCAGGGAGGCTTTGCCTCCACTTAAATTATGTAAGTACATAATGAGAGAAATGTGATTCACTTGGTTACAAATGTAACGAATTATCAAAGACTATCAAATAAGATAGCAACAAGAGTGATATCTTATTTCTTCTATATATGTCATTCACATGTCAGCTCCACCTGCAGGTACCCTCTGCATCCATCCTTAGATTGGTGGTGTTCTAAACTATTTAAAGACAAATATGTGAGCTGTGATTTATCTATTAGTGCCCTTCAAATGTTCTGCAAACCAAGCAGGGATCCTTGCTGCTGTTGTTGAGCTTGAGGGTTGTTGGTGTTTGTTCTTGGTTTTTGTTTTTTTCTGTAAACTGCCAGAAAACTGCCTACTAATTATACCTGGAGTACTATACTTGGTTTGTTAACAACAAACACTTTTATCTGGAACCTAACTGTGCTTCTGCATGGCCTTTATGCTGTGTGACAAGCAAAGCAAAAAAGACACAGACTCTACCTTGGTAATCAAGATCCTCAGCAGGTGTAAGTGGATGTCAGAGCTGAAGTTTTGCTGTTTTACACCAGAGGAGGATGGAGCCTTTTGACCTTTACATTTTTATTAGCAGATCTCTGTCATCCCCGTGTAATCTAGAGGCTCTTATTCTATCTCTTTGTCTTCCAGGAAACGTCTGAAATAAGCATCGTGCTCTCTGGAGACAGAGGAAAGACTTTTCATCATCCAAAGCCCTGTCAGGTAAGTGATTATCTGCGAGTGTGTGCTTACGCTGACTTGCCTCCATCACTCACAGCAAACACGAGGACAAATGCTGATCACAATTCGCTGCGCTCTCCTGCTCCCAACTGTGGGGAACTCTGAATTTAGCTGATATTTCCAGATTAGCTGTACTCCAGTGCACATAGCTAAGCCCCGCTAGTACGAGGTGATACTTGGAATGTTTGGAATCCTACTGATTAATTCCAGCTAGAATCTTAACGATGTTTCAGATTTTTAATTTCTCTTTGTTATCAGATAAAAGAATAAATAATTCTCTTTCCAGGCAGAACTGTGTAACCTGGATTGCCTTTTCACCATGATTTTAGGCTTAACTCCATTTTCTTTTTTGACTTCCCAGTAATGAATTTACAAAATTTGTTTGCTAGATTTAAAAATAAACAGCATTACAACTCCAAGTCTTGTTTCCTGTGAACAATGTCTTTACACTAAAATGATGTAGAAAGTACAATTTGTTATTTTAAAAGCATGGCTTTTCATAAGGCTCCTGTCATAAATAGGACATTTAATATTGGATTCATTGTTAAACCAGACAGCATGTAGAGCTGGCAGCATTTTGCAGCAAGGCACACAGCCTGTTTTATCAATGAGTTCACAAACAATCAATAAAATCTTGGGAAGAAAAGCACTCCTTCTTGCCCAAAAGGCAACAGAGATTCATCACAGGAGTTTTATCTGTGGATATGACTATGCTTCTTTCATCTCAAGCAGCTACTAAAACAAAAGCCCATTCAAAAGTCACGTTGTCAGGTAATGACAGTGGAAGTTGAAAGGGTTGTTTGGAAGGTTTTATTTTGACTACACTACACTGAGAGATAGGAGTTGTTTTTTAAACAACTCATTCTGAGAAATGTCTCAGTGTGTCCAACTCATGGCAGCACAAGGTTCCAAAGAAAATATGACAGATTCCTAGTAAGTGCAACAAGAACTATTTTCAGCAAGATTTTCTTCTCAGGTGCATTCTTTGCAAAACGGTTTCTTACGGATCCTCTTTTTCAAAAGGACCATAGTTTATTTCTGCATCCATTATTTGAAGCAGATCCAATGGCACTCCTTTTAAAATCATCAGAATCTGACACATCTTTCCCCCTTTAAATATTCAGCTTCATCTGTATTTCATATCTACTTCTACTCACATGATCAACATAAGAAAAATGCCTTAGGAAAACCAAAGTGGTCTTCTCTTTAAAATCCAGAAACCACCTCATTTTGATAGGGTGACACCAGAGATAAATCAGATTAAGTGTGGGTTCAAGCTGACCACCACTACCTGGTTCTCTGGGAAACCTGGATCCATCTGCACGGGCTGAGGACTGCTGCCCTGAGCTGAAGAGCCTGCACACAACGGGGGAGGAAGCACGGGACCACCTCCTTATTGTTGTGGCCCCAAAATTCAAGCTGCAGATGAGGACAAGTAAGGTGCAGCTGAAAGGAGCAGTAGAAATCAGGACTGTGATTCCTCCTTGGCACGATGGGGTTGTCTTAAGGTCAGACTCACCAGCCACTGGCCATTTATCATATGGTGGGAAATGATATGCAGTGGGATTTTGTAAGGGACATCCAGTCTTGCAGGATGTCTTTGTCTCAGAACAGACCAAAGATCTGAGGGCTGATGGAGGTTTGGTTCAAAACATGCACAGAAGCAAGCACATAAAAAAGCTGAAAATGGTGTAATTCAAATATACTCACTGGAAGGCACAAAGACATCATTTGGATAATTGTATAGGAAAAGCACTGAATTGAAGTAGTGAATTGTACAAAGGTAGAAATGCTCAGAAAATTGCCATGGGAATCCCCCATGATTTTTTTAACAAACAGATGTATTCAAAAATTCTGGATTAAAACCAAATAATTCTTCTGGCTAGAAGTTTCAATCATTTAAAATTAAAAAATGTTTGCAGTTGGTGTTTTTAACAAAGAGGCTTCCTTCACTCTAGTTTTGAATGGATAATTTTCCTGTGTTTTCTTGTTCAATCGAAGAACGGAATGAATTTTTAAGATTAAGCAAAATCTAAATTTTCATTTCTTCTAAAAGTCCATTCAAATTGCTCTTCCACGTTTTGACTGGAGACTGATACATTTGACTGAAATTACAGTACTCTCTAGAAATTATCACAGACTAATTTTGGCAGGATTTTGTTTCTTTTCAATTTTCCTGGAAAAAGATTCTGACTGCCACTTACAGCACTGGAATTCCTTCTGCCTTTTTACTAACCCTCACCACTGACATGCTATTATTACTGATGCAAATCACTTAGTTTGCTTCTACTTTAATATCTTCTTGGTAAAACAGCAATAGTTTCCAAGGTCAGAGAGAAGAATGAATGAAGAATATTTATTAGATACTCAGAACACAGAGAGCATGGCTTCTCTGACAGTGGCACAAAATTTATACAATTACATTTGTTTCTTGGAATTATTCCTGATACACAGCTTGCTAACGCATGTGAGAATCGGACATTTACAGTATTAAACACTACAGTATTTATTATTTGATTCACTACCAAACCTCTGAGTTATATCTAGTAGTTGTGTTCCCTATATTTGAGTCTAGAGCAGTGCATGTTCATCCAAATTCATTTAGACTTTTAAGTCTATACAAACCTGGTGGTTTTTAACATTTGTGGACCACATAAAACAATCTTGATTGAATTTTGGGTTGAGTTTAACACGGGTATAAGAAGGCCCCAAAGGAGATTTTGTATAAAACTGACAAATTTTTAACTATGCTCAAGATGTATTTTTCCTTCCATTTCTGTACCTATTGGTACAGTATAATTGCAATCCTTCCACCCTGGAGGATAAATCAGAAGATCATGACAGTACAATTGGAAGCAGTCAGGCTCCTTCCACAGATTGATATGTTTTGCTTCACTCACTCTGGTTCCCCTGCTGCTTTCCTACTTTTATCTCCAGATTTTCTTAGTCTGATTGCTTCAGACCATACATTGTGAGTGAGTGATGTCAGTGGCATGCCTCATGCATAGAAACCTTGCAGCAGCCAGTGAAATACAACTCGACAACATGCCTCAGGTTTTTCTCTACGCCCTATCTGGCGAAAGACAAAATAGTTATATTAGCCACACCTTGAGGCTGGAAATGCCAGCAGTAAAATGCATGTTTTCCTGAAGACTTAAAAACTCTGTGAACCTTTTGAACAGTTTAAATCCCTCATGAAGAATACTGTTAAAAGGAATTTGTAGAACTGAACCTTCTTATTCAGCAAATTGATTCACATGGTACATTAAGTAACAAAACACTATGTGTCAGGCAATCATGAGTCATCAAGTTACTGTAAAATACAAAAACTGCTGGTAGACAGATACCTTTGGAAAGTGACCCCATATTCTGTGTCAGATCAATTACAAAATAATATCCATTAGCTTAAGCAATCATTAAAATGATTGTGTAGGACATGAACAGGCTATCTGATCAAAAGAAATATACTAAGCAGCAATCCTTGCTTGTTATTAATATGGGTGATGTTTATTCAGTTGTGATAAATTGGGTTGACATTGATTTTTAAATTGCTTAGCCAGTAATTGACATTAGAAGATGAGTGTATTCCCCATAATTTCTAAAGTTTAAAATTCCATTTTTGCCTTTTTTTTACTTTGTCATAATTTGCCCAACACTCATCACGGGTAATGGTCGGGCAACTCAGTGTGACTACCTAGAAGGCAGCACTAAGAAATTATAAGTGTGGTTAAAGGTATGGAGCAGTTCAGTAGAGCAGTATGATTTAAAATGGAAAAGAGATGATGGATAAATTGCTGAAGATCTTCAGAATTACAAGTATGAAGAATATTAATTAAAAGATTTTTTTTTCTCCACCAAGACAAGTGCTAGAAGTCTTTGAATGAAGCTAGTGCAAAGTATCAAATTTTAAAAATAAACAGCATTTCCAGACCACATAAGGCTGATACAAAATTCTATGTTTCTGGGATACTTGCAGTTTAGTATTAAAAGGAAGAAGAAGGGGAAAATCAGTAATTGTTAAGACCTGAAGGTGCAAGAATTTAGCACTCCTGGGAAGTGTATCACAACCTGCTTGCAAGTTCTTATATCTTGCCCAGGTACTTGTAACTGGTAACTGTCATGGGACAGATCCTGAGCTAGATGAAGCTCTGATCATACTCAGCAGAACAGTTTTGTGTTTGTTTACAGACCAACACACTGCATTACTGCACTCACGAGGCTTTGGACAGACAGAAATTGTAATGGCATTAAATTAGGCATGTGTTAGAGACTTTAGACCTGTTGGCCTATTGTGTTTATCCTGTCCTTAATCATGGCTGAAATGACCCCTTTCAGAAGCTGAGCAGAAGTGACCAAATTTTCTGTTTCCTGATTTTGAAGATCAGTAAAGTTACAATTCAAGTTAGATCTGTGTTAAGCTGCCCCAGGTCATGCAAAAAATAAACACTTCTTAGTAGACCTGCGGGAGAGGATGGTTAAGCATCACTGAATACAGCACAGTTAGGGAAAATGGAAAATAGCAGGTGTATATATCATCTTTTTCCTGAACTTAATCACGCAGCTGATTCTCAGCAGATTGTAGCAGAAGTGGCTCTTTCAGAGGCACTGAGGATGGAAACAGCAGGAAAGTGTTTTTTAAGAGAAAGTCAAGAAAGATAACCTTTGCTGAAAAGCCACTGTGAGCGAAAAGGCACGGAGAGAGGAACAAGACGTGACAAGTTCAGAACATATGCAACTTTATAAGAAGTTAAATTGCTTTTCTGTGGCATTTCGTGGACATGAGTCACTCATTTCATGATACACGAGTATCTTTGTGAGCAGGCTGTAGGGGACTCTAGAGAAACAGCACTATCTGGAACACATCTACTCAAACCAAAATCAAGATCATCTGATTTCAGTGAGAAGCCTATGCTAAAACCATTTGTTTGCCCAACTGACTTTTGTTTTTAAGACAGGTTCACCTTGTTTAGCCATTTGAATATTTATATACTTACAAAAATAAAACTTTTTTTTTAAAAAGAGGGGAATAAAAGGTTAAATATGTAATATTAATTCTTATAAAACACACAGGAAAGATAACATACAAGATACTAATAATCACCTGGTTACCAGCATTTTAGTCTAAAATTTATTCATTTCCAGTCACCTGTTGCAGACAAGGATAATATGGTTGTCTCCCTTTTTCTGTGTCAACCAATCTGTTAAGATTTGAGTACCGTGAATAGCTTGAAAAATTTGATTCCCCAACCTGGGCTAACTTACTTCGCTAAATTTACTCACTAATATAAGGAAATTGAATAAGAGATCACCCACCCATGTTAATGTTAAACAGCATATCAGAGCCAGACTAGAACAGCATCGATGTTGATTTGTGCTTAAGATAATGAAATTTGAAAGTCTAGAAATGATAGGGTTGTTTATAGCAAGTTCATCTCTCTAAAATAATTGCATCCAAGTTCCCATAAACCTAAAAGAGAGACATTCTGCTGCAGCTGGTTGAAAGGATGGTTTGATTAAGGAATATAGATAACATTTACAGCTTCAGAGGAACTTCAAAAGACTATCAGAGAAATCAGGGAATTTAAAAGACAGAATACAATTTCCAAACTTAAAAGCATTATTTTTCCTCAGACATCTAATTTAGATTATATACCAGAAGCCTATAATAAACCTCCCACAAAGAAATAATAGCACACTGCACACACTGTGGTTGTTCAACACCCCATTTAAATACAATTACTGGCCCTTTGCCAGAAGCCAGGAAGCATGTCTTTCCATAGCAACAGTAAGAGAAAGGTCAGGATAATATTTTTGCAGCAAAGCCTTTCTTTAAGAAGGATTCGGGATTACACTGTGGATTACATGTTTTTAAAATATGGTACTTCCAAGTTAAAATACACCTGGATCATCTCTCCCTCTCCCCTGGGATTAATTCTATGGTTTGGAAAACCTACACCTGCCTCCTTACACACCATTCTTCCCCAGTATTTAGTCAGAATACAGTTGTTTCAATTGCTACTTTAGCAAGTGTGTAAATGAGAAGCTGTAAATGTTCTTGCTAATTCATTGAGAGCATAGCTCAGGATGTATTTAATTAAAAGCAATGAACTGAGCTAATCTACCTAGTTCATTTCATTGGATTTGGTCTAGTAAGCAACCTTTTAGATACCAGAATATTTAAAGGATAATGTATTGTTGTTTTTTTTCCCTTTTCTAAAAATCTTTTAAGAGTTTGTTTGGTGCTGTTTGCCTGTTAATATAAAAGATAATGAGTCTTTCCTAGCATTGTTTTACATTCTGTTAGGAGCTAGTTAACTATTGTGGATGACTGGTAAACTATTAGCATCTGGTTTTGAGGATTAAGCTTGTAAAATCATATGCAGATGAGTCACTTTGATCATGTGAATGATTCCATTCAACTTCTGTTAAATGCTTTGAATCGTGGTCTCCCTCAGAATCACAATCCAGGGAGAACAATGTTACAAGTGCAATAAAACAGCTAAAATGGATCAAGTCCCAGGCATAACTGACAGCTTTTAAAAAGTCAACATTTCTTTTAGTAGCTCAGTAGTTTGTGGAAATGACCTGAATATTTAGGAGTTTTTAATAGCCCCTTAAGAAAGGCAAAAATTTCCAAAAAGGGACAAATCTTCACTAGATTCCATGCAAACACATGAAGAGCTGTTATTTCGTGAAGTCACAATACTATTCAGTTTGCTTGAGGGTATAAATATTTATGGAATCATAAGCATAATAATCTATTAATCTAATTTGTGGGGGAAACACTCACACGTAAAAGCCTGGAACTTGTTACCATGAAAGTTATCCTGAATATTCACACTGTTTCAGGAACATACATTGGGTTGAACTTCACTGGGCTGGGTTGGATAACAGGATTATCATCAAATCCAAGGATTATAAACATCACATATGTCCCTCAGAGGCTGGAGAAACCCAGGATTTTACATCATAGCTTGGAGACACCCTTGTGCTGGACAATGGAGCTAGGGAAGAAGGCTGGTGGCTTTGCTTTCTGCATTTTGGTCCCTGAGCCAAGATCAGATACAAACACAAGATATCTGTAGGAAAGGGAACAGAAGTTTCAAAGAAATGTACTGTTCATGCAAAATATAGCACTTTTAAGAGAACAGTAACCCTTATATTACATTCTCCTTTTTGTCAAGTAAAAGAAGAGCACTCAGAAGAAAACAAATGGCAAAGGAGTTTTCTTTACCTACTTTACACTGAGTTTATTTTGTTTAGCTTTTTGTTTCCATAAAAAAAAAAAAGAAACAATAAATTCTATGATTTCTCCATTTTATTTAATAATTTATCTATTCAATCTCGAAGGACAAACTGAGTTGTGGAACGAAAAGTGGGAGAAGTCTCACAAAGGCATTCCTAGAGGTTTTTTTCCGTATGGCACAGAAGGACCTGTTGACATTTAACACCATTTGGAGCACAAGTGAAGCAGACTTAAGGAACAGCATATTTAATGAAAGGGAGCATTCACAGTAAAATTTCTCTATGCTTGAATGAACCTCTTGACCTCCTTCAGAAAATCATGTTATCCTGTCATTCTTGTGAGAATGAATCTTCCTTCTCACTTTTTTCACATTTTTTGAGAGACGACAGTGGACAGGGATGCTTAGGAAATTGCTTGGGGGATTTGAAAGAGTTCCTGCATGCAGTAGGACTGGTTATCACAACATCATTAAGGTTTTAAAAGATGTCCAAGATCATCAAGTTCAGCCTTTGATTGAATGCCACCATGCCCACTAAACCATATTTCAAAGTGCCTCATCTACTAGTGTTTTGAACACTTCCAGGGATGGAGATCCCACCACTTTCCTTGGAAGCCCATTCAATGCTTATCCGCTCTTTCAGTGAAGAAATTTTTCCTAATATCCAACCTGAACCTGTGCTGGCACAACTTGAGGCCATTTCTCCTTGTTCTATCCCTGGCTGCCTGCGAGGAGAGGCCGACTCCACCTCGCACCCCTCCTTACAGGGAGCCATAGGGAGAGATAAGGTCTCTCCTGAGCCTTCTCCAGGCTGAACAACCTCAGCTCCCTCAGCTGCTTCTCACAGGATCTGTGCTCCAGCCCCTTCCTCTGGACATGCTCCAGCACCCCAGGGTCTGTTTTTAGTGAGGGGTCCAAAACTGAACACAGGATTCAAGGTGCATTAGTCTTGGCATGAGCAATAAGTCAAAGGATGTTTTCACGGACAGCACCTCAGTCTGCTGGAGCAAGGCAGGGTGGTGTGGCAGCAGTTGGCAGACAGATGTTTCACATTTAAATCCTACTTTGTGCCCCAAAGTAGTGCTGATTTTACTCGGCTCTTGTTTGGGGTATTTTTATTTTTGTTTTTAAGAAATTTTGGGGAAGTATCTTGTATATTAAAGATATACTGAAAGAGACGTATTCTAGGAAGACTAATTTAGAATTTGAAAGTTTTTTCACACGTCTTTTTAAATAGTACATCATCAAAATTAATTTTCCTAATAGTTCATTTTCAGTAACACTTCCAATCCAGAAGAGTTTTGCTATAAAAATTTCTGATTACAAAACAACACTACAGCTCTAAATTCCTACTGATTTCTGTATGTATTCATTTTTAACAATAATGTAGCCAGATTAATAACTTATCATAAGCATAGCTAAAGATGGACACTGTCCACATAAATCTGGGAACAAAGGAATCTCAAAGAAAGAACAGAAGTTTGTGAGGTAATGCAGGCAGCATTTTACAACTTCTACTCCTAGACATCTTCAATATGTTAGTCTGAAATTTGCGGTCTAGCAATGACTCCACTTGTACTTTACAGTGTTTTAGTTTTAAATATACAAATCCTAAATGCTTTCAAGAGAAAAATAGTCCATTTATTTTCAAAATCTTATGAATTTGTTCCTGCTCACTTTGAAGACAATGATATCTTTGTACTCATCTCTCTCAGTTCTTCTCTGCTATTGACAATTGTTATCTTCACAGTTCTTTCCAGGTGGCACAGAGGGAAAGTTTACTAATTCCTCACTCCTACCTACTGCCTTAGAAACAGAATGAAGCAGAAGCTCAGCCGATGTCTGAAGGGGGCATATTGTGTATATTTGAGTGGATCAGGACTGGGAAACTACTTTTAAAGAGCATATGCAAGTGACTTGCCCCAAATCAGGTACCTGTAGTAAGTTTCTTAGCAAAAAAATCACAAAATGTTTGTTACTTGTAAAATATGAGTCAGAAGATAAAATGAATTAATTCCATAGATATGAGGTAGCATTAGGAAGAAATATCTGCATGTTGAACAAAGAAAGTTATCTCTATTTAAAAAAAAAAGTCCATGTCTCCAAAAATCTTTATATATATACATATATATGTGTGTGGCGTGTCCATGGCTCCAAAAGTTTTATGATACGTTTTAACAGGAAGTTCTAAAATAAGATTGGTTTTGTTATTATTTTACTTTCTTTGACAGTTTTCTGACTACATTTTATATTACTTTTCTACTGCCTCTTTCTCAGTTTCCCACAGCATGTATCTCATATGATGCTATCTTTTCTCACAGATTCTTTGCCCTTAGTTCAAAAGTTTCCTGGGATAGGGCAAATGTTATTATGGCATGTAGAAATGGCAGTTTGATAGAGTAAGAAGTCATTTAATTCTAAATAGACATTCTAAATCAATTCTATAAATATGAAGAATAATAATCTGAGAGGTTAGATTCAATTTTAAATTAATTCCAAAATCTTCAACTCGAACTTCAAATCAGTTCAGTCTAACAGCTTGTGAAAAGCTGGATGTGCTTTTAATTTCAGTGGCAATGAATGGCACTCAATATCTCCCAATCTCCCAGTCTAGTATGGGCCCATAATATTGAAATCATCTGAGAAACCTCCTTTTGCTTCCAGTGGCATTGGAATGAGGCTTAGTGTAAGATTCAAAACGAGCAATACTTGACAGTCCTTGTGATTGCCCTCTTTTCTCTGTAAAAAAAAAAAGGAATACTTTGAGTAGATTAATTCATAACTCTGAAAAAGAAATGGGAAAAAATAGATCAAATCTGGCTTTTATAAAAGATCTAATGTTTATTCAAAGTCTTAAGCAAATCAGCAAGCTTTAACAGCAGCAAGCTCAAATCAGTGAGGGTTTTGCTGCAAGTTGCTGGTCTGAGGCTACACTGCTGGATCCACAGCAAATACTGCAGCCTCAGGCTTTCTTGCTTCCACACCTGCAGAGGAAGCACAGCCCAAAGGAAGCTGCTTGCACTAAACCTAAGCGATTTGGATAGCACTAACTCATTTAAAAGAGAATTATGTCAGCAGAGGAACATCTCCCTACCCCTGGCAGAGCGGAGTGTTTTCACAATGATGTTAATTCACCTTGTGCCCTCTCTCTCCTAGCAAATCTTTGCCCCCAAGAAAATCTTTTATCCCGTATTTATCGATGTTAATTTTCTTACAAAACTTTTCCAAACCAGATATTTTATATGGACTTCTCTTTTGCATGAACTTATCACTTGTCACTTGTAATATGTCTAACCTTGAGTAGAGTTCAGTATTTTTAAGCTGTTTGAATTTTTTTTATTCCAAAGAATGTATGAGGTAACTTTTCTCAGCGTGTTAAGCCCTCCTGCTATCCCACCAAGAAAAACTATAAGAAAAAAAAAGAAATACACACTTATGTGTCAGAGTTAATAATTATAGCTATTGCTATTCTTAATTAAAAAGCTCAACATTTAATTTAAAAACACACAAACAACAACAGTCTTGTTTAGTAAATGTAAAGCAAAATACTTTACAGCCTCATTCTGAAATAATTTACACACTATCATTTCTATCTCCGATTTTGGTACAGGTTTAATGAGAATGGTTTTAACATCAGCTTTTTGGTTAAAGTACACAAAATTACTGTTTTATCATACAAAAATAAGCATGCATTTTCTAGTATTAGCTATGGAGACAAATCATCTAACAGCATGTTTGGCTTGGTCTATTAAAAACAGTGAATTTTTATAGGAAGACGGACCAGCAAAAATTCTGATCCTGTGTTAAATCAAGTCTACAGGCATCCTTTAGTTAATCTTTTATCTTTGTTTTCTGTCTTGTCCAACATTGTGGACACTGTAAAAGTGCCAGGGAAAAGAACAATTTCTTGACCTCATTAGTCACCCCTTTTTCAGGAGAGTGACACTCAGTCATGCAGCTGAGATCAGAGGGTTTGGAAAATAATCCCTGGATAAACATTCTAGTCCTGTCTTCTAATTCTTCCATGCATCCCTTCTCTGTCAGCTGCTGTTGCATAGGGACAAACCTGGAGAAGGATATAAAGTCTAAGTTCTATCTGGAACTAGTGCAGGGAAATAGGAAGTTCTGCACAATGGAGCAGCTGGTCCTGAGAATTAGGTGTCGAGTCTGTGATCTTCTGAATTTTACCACATGTCTGGTCCTCTGAATTCAGCACCCATTGATGTTTGCAGTACACTGGGTGCCCTCTGGAGCACAAGATCTTAAAAAAAACCTGTTCATGTACTCATTGCAGATGAGTCTCATGAAGGAATGATGAGGAGATTCACTTCAAAAGTGTGCCTCTAACCTGGACCATGTCAAGGCAGACACACTAAAAGTGACCATTCACAGACACCCAAGGAAGAGTTTGCCCTGCATACGAAAGCAGTGTGGATAACTTTGGTGTGGTCTGCAAATTAAGGCATCCTCAAAGCTTTTATAATCTTATGTATAACATGATGAATGGATACTGGATTCAGTTTCCAGGTCTGCTACTGATTTATTACCCCCATTGTCACTAACAGTCAGTAAAAAGTCCAGGGGGATGCTAACTCAGTCAAATCTCTGGAAGTTCTTCCCTTCTTGAGACCATGGTTTGTGTGCTCCTTACATTTGACTTCGTATTAAAGTCATGTTAATTTGCTGTTCTGAATAAGAATTACTGAGGGGAAAATATCCCTTTATTCCTTAGCTTACAGTATTTATTCTTCTCTCTGTCTTGTAACATCTGTGGTGACACAGGCATATGTTATTCTGTACAGACTGTAGCTAAACTGTACACAAGCACTGATGACACCTCTCATTCCAACCAGTCCAGGTGGAATCAATAAAAGAATGAGAGAAAACAGAGATCAACTTAATTAATCTAAGGCCTTACATATTAACTACAATAGATTTACTAGTGTTAAGAGTACATCTTTATTTCCTTAGGAAAGTTCCATGAGAACATGAGAAAAGGTGTTTTTTTCAGTTTTTGAATATTTGAGGAAGGTGATCAACCAAGATTTTCTGGTGTTTCTTTGTAATGCATTTGTTATTTGAGGAGAACATTAAACGTATCTAATATTTTCCCACCAGAATGATCTTCAGCTCTGTTATCATTAATTAAAACATCTTGTTCAAATTGAGTTTCTGATTTTAAGCTTTTCTTGAAGATAAAGAAAATTGTCAGTAACACAACTTATTTCTTTATATAACCAGAAAAGGAGAGAGTGACAGATACAGGATATGGGAATGCAGCAAAGTCAAAGCAATGTAAATTGTGGATTACGGAAGCATACTTACAACTATTATAAAAGTTGCATCAGTGGTATATTTTTAACAACGCATCCTTTTCTTCTTAAAATAGTTGAGCTGTTAATCTAATGCAGGCAGTAAGTCATGGAATTTTTTTCAGTTCCTTTACTCTTGACATCCACATTTCTATAGTGCTTGTATGTTTTTTGCAGCTATAGCACTGAAATTCAGTTGCTGGCAGTATTTTCAAAGATTCCAATAAGTGCTCCATCTTTATTTAATTTTAGTAAATCAGGACAATTCCCTTAGTCCATTATAAAATAGAATTTGGCAATTTATCAATTGCCCAAACTTGGGTACTAATTTTCTCTCTGATCTTGAAGTCTTTTGAAAACAGGTTTTTTTCTGTAGTGTCTTGCACAACAACAGCTGAGATAAATGTAACAAGCACTGACTAAATCTTTCATTAAAGTTACATTAAAATTCTTTAATTAAAGACCGAAAAATTTGATGTTTGTTGATAACAACTTTGACAGATGAAAAACTGACATTCATGTCATCAGACTCCAGGAGGGGCGGTATAAAAACTCACAGGACATTGAGGACTGGAAGCCTATGAATTCTGCCAGAGTTTCCTACACTGGCATTTAAACACTAAACACTAATCCAGGTGGGGATCCCAGAAACAACCTCTCTATCATGATGTTAAAACCTGAGCTAATACAATTGTGTATGTCAATTCATCTCTCATAATCTCTTACTGGGCTAGATATTTTGTAGTCTCTGAGGGAGGCTGCAAGTACAACCAAAATCCATAGCACCATAAACATACAAAACAACTGTCTTGTATAACATGTAATCAATGTTTATTATTGACCTTAATTGGGTTTGCAATGGCTGATAACTAGGAACAAGAGCACCTGTGGCACTAATCCCTAACAGAGTTCTGAATGACATTTTCATTGTCTACTCCTCCCGTGGCTGAATAGTTATGAAACCTAGACAAAAAGCTGTGGGCATTTGTACCTAAAGTATAACTCCAAGGAAAATAGTTTTTGGAATGGGATTTGGTCTGGAGACCATAGGATCCACCTGGCAGATGTAACTCAAACTGTGTCTCTGGCCTTTGTAGTCCTGCCTGGCCACAGCCGTGCTGGTGAGGGACTCTGAACCAGCTGAGCAAGGGAGCTGCTGTCAGCCAGGAGACAGAATTTTGCTATCTATTTATCTTACATACAACTTTTTGCTGTGAGTTGTGTGGTTAAGGGCTCAGCCTTGTGTTTTAGTCAATATAGCCCTGTTTTGGTGTTACACCTAGAGCTGGGAGTTAGGGAGAACCAGAGTGAAACCGGGTGTTTCATCCTGCCAGAAACAGAGAAAGCAAACCAGCTTGCATATTCAGATCTCCAGGGACCTGCACCCAGACACAGCAAGGAAAGCCAGGAATGGAGAGTTCTCCCTGCCAAGCTGCAAAGAATGATGGTGCCTGCATGAGTGCATGCACCTCCCAGGTCCTTGGAAACCCTAAAACAGCCCAACCATGTAAAGCTAGAGTTTGTTTATCCCATATGCAGCTGAAGGCATTGCAAACAATGAGTAACCTTTCTATGTCCAGTAACAACTTGCTAAAATACAACTGGGATAACCTATAACATTCAAATGTTCTATAATTAAGTTTTCCAGTCTGCAGAATCCTCCTTTCTCTCTGTGCATTCTCTGCTACATGGTAACAATTTACTAACTACTCCTTCCCTAAATGAGGCAGTGACTTCAGTCTTCTCATTTTGTCCTAGATAAAATACCCTATAATTATAGTTCTCTCACAAAGCCAGAGCATATCGGTCTCCTTTCCAAATGCTTCTGTCCATGATGTTTCACCTTCATCAAATTTCCCTGGCAGCAAATGTTAACGTGCCTCCATTCCCTTGCTTCGGTTTTACTTTTGTGACCCTTCATCTCTTGAAATTCTCTTCATGTTTCATGAAATTAGTAAGTGAAATCCCTGTTGGTTTTAGCAGGAATTCATCAAGACCTAGCAAAGTACTCATCTTATCACTCATTTTGATTTCCGTCTCATTCTTGTTTGCATTTCCCCTCCCAGCCATTTCACTTAATCCAGAAATCATTCTCTAGTACAGGTCAATTTGTATTTCACTGTCACACAACCATAACACCTCACTGGTTCCAGTAATGCTGAACACAAAGCTGATATTAAATTCACAAGCCACCTTTTGTGTCCCTGTCTGCTGTAAGAATGGAATGGTGCACTGCCAGGGACTACAGAAGAATCTCACTCATGGCTCTGAACTGGTCAGAATTCAAAATAATCCCCAGAGGAGCAGAGGTAGCACAGGCAGTTCACACCTTGCTGGAAGACTAAATAGATTTGTGAGGTCTTTTTCTATGTTAATTCACTCATCAGAAATACAATTGTACATTTTAATCAAATTCAGAAAATAAGTTTGTGTGAGAAAAGCAGTTCTTCCAACCCTGGATCTAACTCATCACAAACTGTTTGCTTCAACAGGATCCAGCTGTCAGCCAGCCCAAATGAGAGTCAAAACCAACTCTCATTCTTCATCTACTGTTCTTCAGAAGCAAACTGCTTAACTCTTTAATTTTCTAGGGCAAGATTTTCAGTTTTAATGTCAAAATCCAATATTACTTGGATATTTTTAAGGTAAAATAAGGCTTCTTAAGATTAAATAAGGTATTTCATTACACCGAATGGCATATATCATTACATTTCAGATTTTTATTTCAAGTGAGATGTTAGTCCCTAAATGAAGTCTGTTGTTTCTTAAGCAAACCAAAGCATTAGTTCTTTCATAGTGTGGAGGAGCAACTATAACAGCAAAGAATCAAGTGGACCTTACACAATTTACATATGGGGAAAGATGATTTTCCATTACAATTTCCTCTCACCCCACTGTGCCAGTCCTTGTCAAATACTCCCTAACCTTCTCCTTTTCCCTTTCCTTTTCCTTTTCCTTCAAATACCCAATACATCCCTACACCTACATTTTACAAATCTAAACTTTCATATGCATCTTTCGAAATACAAGAGACTCCTATTGAGAAAGGAAAAGTCTCAAACTTTATTAGTCATAGAAGAAATATTAGCAAAAACAAGATCTTCCAGCAAGTTCTGAGTTTGTTGTTTTCCAGACATGTCTTGAGTTCAGTAACTTTCAAACAGAGCAGCCCAATGCATCCTCCTGCTGATGTGGTGCTGTTTGGGGCAGGATGAAGGAGTGAAGCATCCCAGTGCTGCTCACTGCCTGGAACACCTGCAGCCAATTACCATTGCCATTCTGCTGTGAAAAGCCCAAATGCCTTGTTTAGCTAGGATGATAATGCCATGGTTTGTGTGTAGTTGTCCATCAGACCACATTATAAATCTCTGAGCAGCAGTTCTATTGCACTGAAATTAATTTCCCCTTTTTAAAATTCTAAACGGAGCAGGTAAGAGTATGGTTTCCCTTAACCACATGGGGTTGTTCAATACATTTCAGTATATTTTAGAGAAGAAGATGAAATATGATTTCATTTCATGAACAAAAACTAGCAGAGCTAAGACCCAGAGAATGGTGGTCACATTTGGAGGAGGCATATTAAAAGAAAAGCTGGTATCAGATCTTGTAAATTAAAATAGTTTGACTCAAGCTATGCTTAAAAGGGAGACCTTCAGGGGAAAAGGCAATGCCCAGATACTCATGTACTAAAAGAAATGGTGTGAGTGACTCAGGATTTGTCATGCCTTCTGAGTACCAGAACACTTCCCATGAGGTATTTATTATACTGATGGAGAGACAAGCCTCGAATGACACACAGGGTGTGAGCTTCTAGCGCCTGACACCAATTCCAGTAAAGTTGGCACAGTTTGGCCCTCCTGGGCAAGTTGGGGTGTGTGGGGGGTGTGTGGAGGTGGCAGTGGTTTGTATTGAAGCAGCTGGCTTTGCTGAGTGATGACAAACTAATCATATTCTAAAGTGGTCTCTTGGCATTCAGCTGTGTTATATTTCATGCCAAGCAGGCTGTCCTGGGGTAAAGAGGAGAAACATTTAGCAGAGCTCTGTGTACTCCACCAAAGCTTCAACCATTGCTGGGCATTCAGCAGGCTTGAAAAGGTCTTTGAGGTGCATCTCAACCTGCACCACAATACACAAATGTGAAATTGCTGGGTTAAAAAGAAAAAACAAAGTCAGCTAAGGACAATAAGGACAGGGATTCCTTCTCTATAGTGAACAAGATACACTGCACAGTCCTCTTACTGAGAAGAGAGGGATTGATAATTTTTATGAATTATTTCAAGTATTATCATGACATTATATTAGAAACACATGCATTTTTAAAATTATGATTATCACTATTATTATTATTCCAAAAGTTTTTTAGATGAGCTTTTCTGTAAATTCTCTGAATCTCAAAAAGGGCTAAAAAGTGATAAGAGGGTTTGTGTGGAAGTTAGTACAGATTACAAAGGAAATACCTTGGTTATCCCCACTTTTTTTCATGGAAAGACATTCTGTGGTGCCTTTTTCAGCTAGAGCATAGCCTGAACAGAGTTTCTCAGCCTGTTATAATTAAAGAATTATCTAACCTATGAAAAAAACCCAAAATAATGTAATAGCTTAAGCATTGCTTGTATTTTCCATCATAGTGTTTTGTTTCCTGTCTTGAATAACTGGACAAGAATCTATTTAAAAATACACACATTTTCTTCTGTTTTCTGCTGTTTTACTGACTACCAAGGCTATTTTGTCCACCAACTCACAGTATCATACAGACTTTATTTACCCTCAGCCTCTGACCATTTTGATTTCTATTTATTATTTCTTTCAAAGTGATATTTAGCTTCTACAATGCAGGGCTTTATTTGAATATATAAAAAGGGATTTCTAGATACATCAGTTCTAACTTGAACAGGTAGAGAGAAATACATTTCCATCAATTTTCCAAAATAATTATCTTGCAGGGGAGTAATACGAAGCACAACAATAGAAACAGAGCGAAACCACTCGCTAAAGGTCCCTGAAAGAGGGACAGAACAAAGAATATTCAAAACTGTCTGAGTTGGGTGGACCCAAGCCAGGCAAGCTTCAAAGCTGGGAGATGATATTTCCATCAGTGCTAATGCACCTTGCTGAGAAGCTCGTTATCCTCAGGCCAGTACAACTGCATTGCTCTGGGGTCTCCAGGTATTACATCTCCCCAGCACCGCACTATTTGTTGTGGACATGCAGCCTCGGTTTGGCACTAATCCAAGGATTTCTTCATAACACGACAATATATACAAGCCCACAGGAAGCCTGTAAATGTGCTATAAAGTTCATTGTAGGGGAGTTGAGCCTTATCCACAAAATCATCCATCTTCTGATGACGTACTTGGTTCATTTTATCAGTTACTCAATGCACAAGGACACAAATATCAGATCAGATGGTAATTTCTTACCACAGTTTCTCTATGTAATAATACCCTACAGAAAAAAACAAGGAAAGAATAACACCTTGTGACCTTGCTCAGTTCCTTGCATATATGTTTGTAAACTGAGAAGAAAAAATCTCTCAATCAAAATAAAAAAACCCTAAACCAAGGAGAGTGTAGAAATGAAGCAGAGGAGCACATGTCCTCAAGAATTTTGATATAATAGTGGTCTTCTGTCCATGAATGTCTAGATAACTTTAGGAATAAATTTAAAAGCCAACATAGTGCTATAAAAGTAGGATGTAAATGTAAGGAAGCAATAATGAAATCTCTGGCAAGACTTCACTTATACTGTGCTCAGTAATACTTACCACATCATAAAAATCTGGTTTCTTTAAAACGTGGTGAGAAGGAGAGTTGATCTTAGTAATAAAAGTTATGAGCTGTGAAGACAAGAACAGAAAATTCCTCATTCTGAAACAGTCACAGGAAAGGCAAATAACTGAGACACAAACAGTAAGTGATGAAAGTGAATTCACAAAAAGAAATATTTTACGTATATGCAGGAGAATCACCCCATTTCCCCATTTTTACTAATTCTTCCTTACTTTATTTGCTATGATAAATAACACAACTGTCTGCTTTAAACTGGGAGAATTTTACTGATTAATGCACCTACAGGCTACAGAGAGTTTCTGTGCCAGTTCTGCTTTTCACTTGCAAACTAGAGCTTAAGTAGAACTCCAGATTATACAGAAATACCAAGTGGCTGAATTCTGGACTGCATGTGAGCAAATCCCTATGAAAAACAAAGTCACATTGCTCACTGTGAGTGCAGAAGAGCACAGATGCTATCAGTAAAGATATCTCCTGAGAATAACATAAATGAAACTAAAGTCCATTTTCCTATTTTCTTCTATAAAAGTTATTTGGGAGACATCTGTGACAGTTTGCTATAAAATGCAGGTAGGAGGCCAAATTTTTATTTCCTTGACTTTGGCATGATTGTGTTATTTGGGTATATTTGCATTCCTTCACTTTGATTATACGACAAGACAGTAGAGAACTCTTGAAAAGAGTTCTTTTTAGCACAAGCAGAAAATTAAGAAGCTATTTTTAGTTTGAAAAACAAATTGTAAACTTGACTTGTTTTGCAAAAAGGTCATATTCACTCATCTGGTGGTAGTGAAAGAAAAACAACAAACATCAGAAATCTCAGACATTAGAATATGTTTGGCAAATATAATTTCTAAAGACAGGAATCAACTACTATATCTGCCTTTTCTCTTTCCTGTCCTCTTTTCACTCCCAATGATCTTTGTGCCTCATTGTCTCAGAATTTTGCAGGAACTTACACTGTCCACACCTGTAGCACCAGGAGATGCTCTTTCCTATGGTAGCCAAGTTAACCTCTGGTTGGAAACAAGCTCCTATGAACCATTATGGATGCCTGAGCAGCATGTCCAGAGTCACAGGGAAAAGCTGGGCAGGGAATTACACCTCAGCCCTTTAACTCTCCAACCTCATGTCCTTGCTAAGCACTTGCTGGAGATGGGGTATCTGCACTGCAATTTTTTTTCTACTAGGCCTATGTGCTTGGATTTAAGACATGCTGAGCTTCATCCCAAAGGCTGGATGTTTCCAAAGACAACGTGTGAAGATGTAGCACTCTCACCGTATTGTATCCTGTATTTCACACTCACTAGAAACCCACGGCCTTTCTGTTGAGTGGAGCATGTGCCTGAGCAAACCTTTTGTGTTGGGTTACACCATGGGTGTTATAGAAGAGCAGGCCTGAAGGCCTACAAAAGCATCTTCCCTAGGCCCGGTGGTAACCATGGAAACACTTCCAGGTCACCTGAGATGGGCTGGAAAAGAGAACTATGGGTCAGTGACCTTCTTGAGCAATGGCCCGGGAAGATTGTGGTTAGTGACCTTTTATGGTATTATTTACACCTTACCATAACAGGTAATATCTAGGGAATACTCCAGGTGAGTGGGTGAAATCCTGGGATTTGATCTTCCTGTTTATATGAGGTTATATCCTGTTTGTGGACTATTATTTAAGTAAACTGAGCTGCACAATAAAGGTCTTTGCACTTCTCCATCTGGCATGCAAAGTCCTTGCCCAGCGTGAATGCTGCACTTTTGGGCAGGGGATGATTTCTCGCTCATCAAATGTCAAGTCAATACCACCCATTTCAATCCCTCATGTAGAGGAGATAAATCTGCATCTTGCACTGCTGGAGACAGAACATCAAAAGAAAAATAGCATCATGGAGAAAAAAAAGAAAATAGAAAAAAAATCATGATAAGTTAGTTACTGGAAATACCATGGAACCAAAAATAAAACACAGAAGAATATTATTTTAGTATTCACTGACAGGAGTGGTGAAACATGAGAATTATGTTCTGCATACTGTTTTGAAAATAGAAGTATTGAAATCATTGTAGCAAAACTTTGTGAGGGCCTTCTTGTGTTGTAACTAATTCTAAACAAAATGGCTTTTTACTTGTCACATGATAGATTTTATTACAAAATAACCCAAACCTAGAACTCCATATACTGATATAATTATCAGCAGAAAATGAATTGCTAAGTAGATGAAAACTGTCGTATATAAGCAACCCTCATGCCCCTGCTGATGTAAATAGGTTTAACTCCATTCAAGGCTTCCAGACTGTCTTATACTTATTTCTTGCCTCTTAATCCTGAGGTATTCACAAAAATCCATCATATTTAATGGGTTTTTTTTAACCTTTAAACACCTCAATGCCTAAAAAAGTCCAAACTTTTGTTGCTACATTCCCAGAGGTTATTCCAGTACAAAAATTCTTACCTTTCCTGGTTTTCTCCTCAGCTCAAATCCTTCCCTGATTTTAGTTAACAGGGACAGACTCTGCTTCTGCATGCTCCAGTCTTTACACCAGTTCTTTCAGCACATTAATTCTTGTAAGAACGATTTAAGATTTTTGTCATAGAGTTCACTACAGCATAATTTCTGTGAGTAGATATGTACACCAAACTGAGCAAGCCTTTAACTGGAAGGAATATGGGTTCTGCCTCCTAATTTACCCATCAGGTTATTTTTAAGTGCCATGAATCCTGAATATCTGAACTGGCAGGACCCCTGTGTGAGCAGCACAGTAACATACTGACCAGGGACTGTATAAGATGTTGTAGAGTTAGAAGCCCCGTGAGTCAATGAATGGATTTTTATCAGTATAGTCAGGCTTTGGATTCTGCCTGAAAACTGAGAGAGAGGGAGTGGGCAGACATGAATTTTCCTACTTGCAGAATTCAGCTGTTGGAGAGAAAGTGCAATTTTTCAAGAACAGAAGGTGTGGGTGCTACTTCAGAAGTACAGCTGTGAGGAGGAAATATGCTGTGAAATACTTATATTAAGATCTCTCATGCAAATGATACACGTGGATCCAGTGTCTCAAAAACACTGTAGATCTGATTATGTAGAAAATCCATGTGAATTGACTTCTTACAGACCAGTTCCAAAGGAACAGCTAATTTCATGTAAATTAAAACTATAACAACACCACCTTTATATATGAGTAGTCTTTCTTAATATGGACAGTAATATTTTACTGTTCCAGATAGATTAATAACTTCGGTTCATGTAGTATAGATACAGTACAAGCTTCCCAGTTGTCTTCTGTCAATGAACAGTCTTCTGTAATATCCATATTCCCACTCAATGGCAGAGATGCAAATGCATGCACACATTGAAAACACAAAGTAGTTACTTTAAATAGCTGGAAACCACAAGTATCTATTCTTTAGTACTATCTAAAGATATTCCCTCTGAAATGAAAAAGATCTGAAATGAAAAAGATCTGAAATGCCACCACTCCTTGCTATTTAGGGACTGGGAATGCTATTGTACCTACAATTGTTGGCAAACTGCAAGATTTTTAATGAGGATACATAAACCCCCCTCCTGTGACTGCACTTCCAAGACTCTCACTGCCAAAATATGAAACCTATTTCATGGATTCAAGAACAGATATTTCTCCACATGAACCCAGAATTTCCCAGACATACAAGCAAAATCTACCTCAGTGTCATCGTTGTCCATAACTTTGCTGTAAAATATAATAACAAATTTGTATAATAAATCATGAATATCACGCTCCAGCATTTGATATAAAGCATGGGCTTTCCAGTTACATCACTGATGTACTATTTTCTTTTTAATGTCTCAAGCTTACTCCAGTTTCTAATACAGTAGGAAGAAATCACAGTTATTTTAGCCAGGTTTCCATTTCAAGCCTGCCTGAGCTCCCTGCACTTAAATTCAATGCCAGCTTTTTCCCACAAATATATGCTGTTAAAGAAGAGAGCTAAAATTCACAGAGCTGTCAAGTAAGATATCCATTAGGATAGTAAGATGCCAGTGTTCAAACTTCGACATTACAGCATTAAGTCTCAAAGGAATTCACTTTGCTAATGAGAAACAAGACAGGAAGGAGTGCATGATGCAGGGGGGTGGGAGACAGGATAAGAATATGGAACAATATGACAGCAAAATAGAAAGCACAGATTGAGGTACCACAAGGAATCTGAATTCTTCAACTAAGACTTGTCAATGAGATTTTTAGCATATGATACGCAGTTTTAATTAAATTATGGCCCAGAGTCAGAGAAGAAAGCCAAAGGCCCAGGTTTTTATTTCATTTTTAGAACAGAGATCTTATCTTCTACAGCATTTCATGAACTTCTAATTAAATATGGATTTATGGTTATAAAGTACCTGGGAACACTGCATGACTTTTAGGATTCATGCTTTGCTGGACTCAGAGCACTACTGTCAAAGGGTGAAATTCTGGCCCTTCTTCATAGATTCAGAGAGATGTGGGTAAGATGCTAAGAAAAAAGTTTAGCTTGAACAATGTGTGCAAGAAGTGTTACTGTACTTCACAGCAATAAAGAAAAGTGTCACTTTGTGTGCAAACACATTCAACAAAACTTTACTTGTGCTTGCTTATAGTAGCAGGGCACAGTTTTATACAAACCTAATGACTTCTGAGCACTGCCAAAAGTGCTATTTCAATCTGATGGTTATTTTTTGCTATGCCTGCCAAATCCTACATTTTTTGGCAACTCTAATTGCACTTTTTTCATACCCCATCACATTATTTCAAACAAATACATTATCTCTTCTATTTTAACAGTATCATATTCCTTTTCCAATAAAAAAAATTCTGCAAACAGTTTTGGTTGTGATGATGATTTATTATTGAATATATTTCAAGTAAGTTTACAGAGTGCCTTAAGACAGAAGGCTGAGTGCAAACGAATATCAGCACCTGTTTTGTTGTGTTCGTATAAGAAGATAATGTGGAAAAAATTAATAAAGTGTGTTCAGCTGAGGCTCTTTAGATACTACAGTGGGCAGATAACTTCTTCAAGGTCAGCTTCTCCTAAAACTTTGAAATTCTCACAGGATGAAGGGTTATGGTGGTCTAGTAAACAAAGCAATGCTCAGAATAACCAAATATATGTATAAATATATACATATGCATAAACCAACAAATTCAGGAAGTGAGACCCTAAGACAAAACCTTCCATGAAATATTTACTCAGTAAAACAGGATAATACTTCTGTCTTAGAATTAAAATGGTTTGTGCTTGCTTAGGACACGTTTGGTTCATGTGTGTGATATACTTCCAGATTCGTGAGAAATATGGGAATTTCTTGTGGGGGCAGTAAGCTGATATTATTTGTCAGAAGGATGCATGGCTGTTAAGGCAAATTAGAAATGGTTGCTATTTTTGCAGGTCTAGCATCAACAGTTTCTAAGAGGAAATGCATACTATATGACTACTTAATTTCATATTATTCTGCAGAAATGGCTGGGATTTGAGAATGTCAGAAGCTTAAAATAAAAAAAAAATAATAACAATTTTTAAAAATTAAATGTACCAAGACTCACCCCGATATAAATACATTTATTTTCATGGAATACACTGATGTGTTTCTCTGCCTGTAATCTCTTTGTGACAAGAAAAAACAATTAAAAATAGTGTTCCTCAAAGCGTCCTGGTCCAAATTCACCAATTGCCACACTACACCATCAAAAGTAAGAGGAGAATCAGTCTTGATGCTCTACTGCAGCGTGTTTTCATTGATTCTTGGAATTTAATCACATTTCAGCTGTTGTTTCTGTGAGATGATTTCAAAACCCATTGAATTAAATTGTATTACACCAGGAGACTGATCTTTTTTTTCACTGCAACTGCACTCAAAACCCAATTTTTATGTCTTAGAAAGATAGAAGTATTTTCTGGTGTCATCTAGTTTAAATGCCTTTTTTTGAATGTTCCTTTGAAAATTAGGTCTGGAAATCTGTTTTGAAATTCAGAATCCATCAAAGTCTCTCTCCTGTGAAATTGCTGCTTCTCCTTGAAGCTTTCCATCCTCAGTGAAAAGGTTTCCATTTGACTTCATTTAACAAGTAACTTACAACCACTACTATTTTGTAGAAACACTTTGATTTTCAAAAGTGCAGATTCAGTTTGTAGTATTAGTAATTAGGCAAAAAATTTCTTATGTAAGCATTAGAACGCACTCAATTAGGGGCTACCCAAACAAGTTGGGACCTTATCCTACACATTCAGTCACAAATCCACAGTGGCTTGTGGCTTGAACAACAAGTACAAAACTCTCTGTAATTTGTACAGATACACTCTTCAAAATGCAGACTAGGATTTTGAAAGCAAAATAATTAGAAATAATTTATCTAAATACAAAGCAGTAAAAAGTGTACATATCCCCCACCTTTGATCACTACGTGTTTATGAAAATAAATTTATAGCTACCTTCTTACTCATGAATTTCCAGCCAACATCTGAGATATGCTTTTTCCTTCAGTAGTTATGCATCAAAGGTGAACATTTAAACTCACATTCAAGCATTTGTCAGAAAAGAAGTCTTAGGCCTCTAACATAGATCTGTTCTAGCAATAATGTTTGAAAAGAAAAAAATATTGAAGAAAGTGAAAAGTTTTTTCATGTAATTATCCCCAACATTTCTTCCGACTCTTGGGTAATTTATGATTTTTTGTTCTTTAGAAAATCTCTTCAGTCACTGAAGTGTAGACCTTGACAGCCACAAGTAGTCAAGATTAAACCTCTCAAACTCCTTGCAAGTGATACGTATTTACTAAGTCTGTACACGAGTCCACTGCAATGTTAGTTTTAACCACTTCCACACTTCAAAAACATGCAATGATTTAGGAGTGTGAGCATGGCCAGTTACTCAGTGTACTCATTGGGTCAACCACGTAAGGGCATTAGCCTGAAATATCCCCACAGATTGCAATTATCTTTTCTTACTTTAACGCCCATGGAAAATGTCCTTGCAAGTTTTCTTTTTGTCCTCTCTTTCATTTCCTGGGTTCACCTCTTCAAATGGTGCAGGTGAATATCAAAGGAAAGTGATGCATTTGGTGACTACAATGTCTCAGACAAGCAGAGGTCAAACTTTCCAGTACTTCATGCAAAATGCTAAAATCCTCTGCATTTTCTACTACTGAGACCACACAAGCATATATAATTACATTATGCGGATTGACAATGAAAAATTAATTTAAAGCGGTGTGCTCTCAGCCATGCAATTTTAGAGTAGTCTAATTTTTCTAGGAACTATCCCTAAGGCAAGGCTTACATTGCCTAGAAAGAAAAGAGGTTTAAAATATAGCAAAAATTTTCAATCCTCTTTATCTGCTACTTCTCCTCCCTAAGAAATTTCATGCCCTCAAAGGCTTTTCTGAACCATATAACCTGATGTTAAGAGTTTAGTGTATTTAGTCAGGAAATAGAAATTATATCATTTGATTTATACGATCAATTATAACCCAAAATACAGTTCTAGTATTCATGTTCAGTCATCAATAACAAATTCACGAGAAACTAAGAGGATAACACTCAGAACAAAAATTTGTCCTATAAATTACAAGCACAAAGGTAATTCCAGAACTCTGTAAGCTGATTACACATATTCTATGAGCAAAAAGGAACATTTTCAAGTCTTATTTGTTGTTAATAGTACACAAAAGCCTATTTTGAACATTCTTTAAAAATTCCCCATCCAGTTTCATATATAATAATAGTCTTTCTCAACACAGAATGTTTTCCTAGCCTTTAAGAAGAGATCTTTTATTTTACATTCTGCTTTATTAAAAAATTTAAAATAAGCATATTTATTTCTGCAAGCTCTGCACTTTAAAAAGCACCATGTAAAGGACAAGCCAAATGTTTTTGTTATAGTCAGAGCTTCTATGTATTTTTTCTCTCCTTAAATTTTTTTTGTGATGTATTTGAAATGCTTGTGGAATCTTGTAGCATTTAAGAATATCTTTTGTTTTGCTTAACAGGAAAGCACATAAGCCCTTATTCAAGATGATTTATCACTATGATAACAATAGATGTTGATTTTCTTTTCTCAGGCTGCTGGTTTTTCTTGTTAGAGAACATTCAAAAGCAGAAGAAAAAAAAAAGTAATGAGAAATGCACTTTTAAGATGCTTTTGAAGCCGTGGAAAGTTTTTATATTAACAGTACTCAGCCATTCGCTACTGCTTTTTAGCAAAGTATCTCTCTGCAATATAATTAAAATCTAAGAAAAGTGAAGCACATATTCTAGCTTAGAGGATGTCAGTTTAGATGCAAGTTGTGTAATTTTGGGTTTATCTGCATGCACAAGTACACATGCAAGCACATTTTTGCTTTGCTCACTTAATTGACATATTAGTCCACTAGTCATTTCACTAGAGGGGAGCATTTGTCTGTCATTTCCCAAACTATTTAATGCAAGAGGAATTCCTAACACACCCCATTTTTTCTCCTCTTTTTGTCTGAGGGTAAAGGGGAGGGCTGGCTTGTGGATAAGATCTCATGAATCACTCTGAGAACTGCACAGCAAAGTCAGATATATTGTATTTCCTAACCTCAGACGCTCTGGGATGAATGTCCTCCTGTACAGCACAGCAATGATTCACTTGTGCACAGGCAGAACCTCAAGCACTTGGCCACAGTTACACCCCGGGTACTGAGGGAACTGTAAAGTGAGGCAACAATTTTAGACAAAGAGCGCCAGGAGGTTCATTACCTGTGCTCTGGGTGATTCAGCAGAGGATAATGCCATGCTGCCTGTGAGCCACCCAGGGCACATCACCCCTTGTGTCACTTGGAGGAGTGACCTGGGAAGCCACGAGCAAACCCTGCATATTGGCGCTTTTTGCTGGGATGGAGCTGCAGTCCCAAGCAGTTTCAGAAGGCTTTCCCTTGCCAGTTGCTGTCCCAAACATCACTGTGTGGTGCAGTGTAGGAAAGATGACTTCTCCACAAGCTCAGGCCTGAAAGACATCGAGCTGTTGCATATCCACTGAAAAATCAAGGGCAACTGAAACAGCTGAGAAGCTCCCAAGAAACTCTGTAAAAAGTTTTCACCTAGCGCCTGTCACATACTCTTACCACATCTAACTATCAGTATTTATGAATACAGGGGACTTCTAATCTATGCATTTTTTACTTGCTGAAATCCCTTTTCTAAGAGTGGGTGTGTGACCTAACCTTTAGGTGACTAAGTTTAGGGAATTATAGAACTAGTAAGGAAATATACTTCACCATGATTAGCTCAAAAATGCAGTGGCCGTGGCATTTCAAATAACAGGAAAAATCCTGCTGCAGAATTCCTTTTTTATTAGAACATATGGAAAGATAATACTTGTCTAAGGTAATAAAAAACAAGTAAAAGAAGAACAAGATTCATGGGCTGAGGAAGTGCAATACCCCTGAAAATAGCATTTCCTCATTTGAGCACACATGGAACAATTTGGATTTTGACAACTTTTGGTGCTTTACCTTTCTGTCCTAAGGCAGGATGGAAAGGTGTTTCAAAAATACTGGAATTCTCATTATATGACATTCTATATTTTATTTTAATAATTATACAAAAAACTTAGGGTCTAGGTTTGTTTCCAAAAGTAAGAGTTTTGTAGCAACCCTTGAAAAACACCTCCTCTCAAACATTTCTTTAACACAAATGAAGTAAAAAGATCGTGACAGAAGAATTGCTGTATTTTGGTTTCGTAAGCATCATTAACTCCACCTTAATTTTAGTAACCTGATGTTTGTTTTGGAAAAGTAAAATGTTTGAACCTTAACAGGTTGCAAAATAATTTTTTATCTTGCATTCTTGATTTATCTGGGGTATCCATCTGCATTTCTTGTTCCTGACATTTACGTTATAATTGAAACTCTTGTAATTGACTGTAGTTATTCCAAGGATATTTCCTGTAGTTGCATTCAGTGAAACATGAGCTCCTGAGCCTACTTCAGTGATTAACTTGTATAATTAGTATTTGTTTTCTGGGGAAAATATTATTATTTCAAATTATTCCCTGTTGGCCACTGGTCAAAGCAACGATTTTCTTTGAGAGTACCACAATAGTGGTATATTCTCTGGAGAATTGTAAAAAACACAATATATAGTTTCTGCCATTTAAACACATCTCAACAACTCTAATGAGTTTGACTCCTTTTGAAAGACTCTATGTTTTGTCATGCTGAGTGGTATAACTAAATTATGACTTAAGATAACAGCAAGAAAAGCTTTCCTGTTTTCTGTGTGGCTTTCTTCACTGGTTTGTGTGAAATTCTCCCAAAGAATTTATCTTGGATAACTCTGTCCACTTCACCCTATGACTAAAGGAAGCATTGCCTCAGACCCTAAAGACATTGCTCTCATCAAGGCTCGTGTTGTAGGAGGAATTTCCCCATGAAAGAGCGGTGGCCTGCGATACCAATCTGCTGCTGTATTGGGTTGGTCGTGGTCAAACCACCACAGCTGCTTAGAACTAAACCACGATTTTGGGCTGTAGCTTCTGAAGAAATGGTTGTTTGAGCCTCATGACTGGTATTCTACAGTCAGCAGTGCTTTTTATCAGGGATTGAGAGTGTCCCTTTAGAGTGTTCCTCTCGAATGCTGAGAGGAACAACCAGTAAAATATCAGAGGAACTCATAATGGAAAATAGAAAAGCCATGATTTGGAAACTAACTCGTAATCTTCTTCTCTAAGAGACAGGACTCATACAATTCTTTCAGTGGAAATTGGTGCAGCTTTGGAGGGTTACAACTTTCACCCCTCAACCTCCCTCTTCAGAAGGGAGCAAATATCTCTGTGTTTGAGATATGGCATGCCTTAACATCCAGATCTGAAAACTTGGGTTTCAAAATAATGGTCATGGAGCTTGAAAATATTTAGGCATGTCATGATAGTTTACTAAAAAGCCTTTTGGAAGGGATAGAAAAAATGTTTGCCTTCTACATCACCCTCTTTTTTTTTAAGTAAATGGGAAAAAATCCCATGAAGAATAGGTTACATTCTGGGTGCAGGTTTTTTTGTGCTTTTTGATGCAGCGATTGGAGCTTGTCACCATGGTAAACAAGCAAACAGTCTGCTGGATTGACCTGTGTAGCAGGTCCCGCGTTTCCTTTCCTACTTTGGGTGTCTACTGGACTTACAGGAAGCAGAGCTGTCTACTTCACAAAAATAAAAGATTAACAAGTACGTATTGGAATGTGATCTCTTCTGAACTAAACACTAATAGAGGTTGAAGTTAATTATGCATTTAACTTCTGGTTAACGTCTAACCAGTCAGGGGACTGGGTGTACTCTTGTCACTTCAACAAAATATACAGGGTGACTCATCCAAGCAATGGATTAGCCCTATCTTGGGTCTGCACAAAGGTTTACTATTTTCTGCTAAGAAAATATGAGCTGTCAAGAAAGGTAAATGGTCCATACACCCCATTCTATTGACAAGCCTTGATGTAATTTTGATGTTCGCAAACTCTTTGAGAATTTGATATGATGGTCTTGAAATAAAACCTGACAAAAATAATTTTACTTTGGAGCAGCTATCCCAATATATTTTTTTTGAGACATCTCTTTAATTCCTTTATAATTTCCACTTGGACTTCACTTGATTAAAATTAGCTTGTTCTGCCTCTCTTGCTAAGCCAGCCCTCACATGACTCAGGTGATCCTGACTTCAGAACTGATAAACTGCTTTTGTCAGCGTATGAGCTAAATGTGTCTGAGGACCACGAGCATGAAAGGACACTGAACTTCACTCTCTATTCTTATCAACTAAAATATTGGATTCTCAAGAGATCATCTTTGTTTTTAAATTTGCATTATCACTGGATACTTAAAGTCCTACATTACAGAGTTGTTCTTGTTGCTTAGGCTTATGGGATATGGCTGTGCTGTTTCTTTTGCCCTTAAATTCCACTTTGAAACTGGTGTTTACAAAATACAGTTTAAATGGTCCTTTCCGAATCCAAACAAAGAAGTATTTTACTAATCCTCCAATTTTCTAAATATCTCATTCAAATCACTGAGGGATATATCTCCTCCTCAGTCTTTGTTTTTTGACCCATGACTTAGTATTACTTAACACCTTTTTCTTTTAAAGTATCATGTTTCAGAAGATCGCGAGGGACATTATATGATTAAACTTCACATAACTAGCTGTGTTGCCAGTGCTGTAACACTTATGGACTTCAACTTACTGCTGGGTCATTTCAGTTCTCTGGGTTAAACCAATGAGAAAACACTGCAAACGTCAATCTTTTTTCTTTTTCTTTTTTTTCTTCCTTTTTGTAAAAAATAACCTAAATTATACTTAGACAATGACAGCTGGAGGGTTATCAGAGATTAAGACTTTTGTAAGTAACTCTTTTTTTTTTTCCTAATGTGAGCATAAGAACTCAGTTAAGAACAATACATTGAAGCAAAACATGAGCATATTTTGTCGTGTTCACAAAAATTAAACTTGTACCTGAAAATTAAAGTTTCGGTATAAGTCTTTTTTTCTGTTCTATATTAGACCATTTTTTATTTCTGTAAGGTTTGTTTCAGCAAAACATGAGTCAATATTTAATATAAAAGTCTGAACAGTGTGTTATTGGTATCAGCATTATAAAAAATAGTCTAATGTATTAGGCAAACTATTGCAGGATTTGATTTCATGTCATATAAGGAGAGAAGAACAGTGCTTGTTGAGACTTTGATCTTATCAACATTAGTTCTCTCTGCTTCTCAGAGAATCTGCTGCAAAGAAAAGCAATGATCACAAACTGCTTCTGGGAAAACGTAGAGAACCTTTAAGAGGTTGGGAGAAAAGGTAGTACGTGTTTCTGAACTGTGTTGAAATATCTCCTACGACTTTTCTCCTCCCTTTACTATGAGGATGTTTTAACCCTCCCAGGTGGTGGGAAATATTTGGAAGGGGAGTTCCTTTGTATACTTAGCAATGTGGGAAAGCTATGAGAGGGGTGTTCCCTGAAAGCAGTGATTCATCCCTTGTGTTGAATACAGGCTTTGTTTACTGTGGAACTGCTGAAATAACTACATTTGTATTTAGGCATAAAACTTTCACTATATGTACCTAAAATTAAAGTCACTAAACTTCTTGATGAAATGATACATCCACCAGTTTCAGGAATGGTCCCCAGCTGTTTTGCACTTTGTCAAGCAGAACCCATTTTTTATGCAGGCTCTGCACATATTGGCACTTATCCCAAGTCTTACTAAAATTTACAATCCTTCTCTGATAACAAAATTCTGAACATTCCTCCTCTTTGCTGGTGGTTAAGGGAGATACCTCTCATTCTGCCCAGCCAGTTAATGGTTAGAGAATTTTTTTCGACTCCCAGAGATGGAATCACTGGAATCTCTGGTTAGCCAGATGATGCTGGATCTCCAGTTTGTTCTCTGATTTGCAGGACTCAATCTAAAGAGCATAATGCTTTGTAATTATGCCAAGGTTAAGTGTTTTCAGGTAGGCACTTTCACTGTTATTGAAAATGCTCCATTTTATTTAAAATTTAAGAGTGCTTGCAGGCGACGTCTCTCTCCAGTTTCTAAGTTATTAAGGTTCTCCCTCGGTCCAATAATTATTTCATTACTCCATACAAAAGGAAGCAGAGTTTGACAAAAGAGTCTTTTTTTCTCTCCTCACTGACTATAAAAGGAGTTTAATCCTTTACCTTTGTCTTCTTAATTCTTCCTGAATTAGTCACCTAATGTAGACAATGTGAATATTTTGTGTGTTACTGAGGGCTGAAAAACTCCAGCTGGTGTCCAAACACTTGGATGTTGGATTTTAGGGCCTGCGTGACATCTAAGCAATACTCACAAAGGTGTTTCCACAAGAAACTCTTCATTTAGATAAAATTACTATGATTAAGACTAATGCAAACCAAGATGTCTTAACAAAGATCAATCTACATGTTTTAAATTTTTTGTAGGGTGTGTAGTGCGTGGGACACATATTAAAAATAATCTCACAAATCTTTAGTTGTCTCTACTTGGGTTTGGGTATACACATCAGAATACATATTTTTAGGTGTGTGTCCAGACAGAGAGCTTTTTCTTTTGTAAATGAATAAAAACCTAGTGATTTTGCTTGTCAGCTTAAGACAGGTACTTAAAACAACTAGAATAGACTACACTGAATTTTTTTGTCCAGTGACCACTGAGAGAGTTCAGACAATTAAAAAAGTAAGATTTATATTACAGTATAAACTGAGGTTAAATGAGATGGCTCTTACTGCCATATTACAGTTTGAAGGTCACAATTCCACTACTTAAATTTTGAATAGGACCAATATACAATCTATAAAAAACAACTGATTTTATAGAGGCCAACCTGAAGTGAAAGAGCTTACTGTCCTATAAACATGGGTTATTAGATCTCAAAAATATCAAAGGCAGTAGAGCAGTTTGAATAGACAGGACAAAAATTGACTGTGACTGTCACAGCCACAGTGTGTGAAGAGAACAGTTTTAAAGGCTAAAAGTGTGTGCAGTGAAAGCATGTTCCTTTATAATTTGCAGCTGCAAGCTTGATTAAGTTCAGATAAATTATTTAATATTTACAGTGATGTTACACATGAAATGCAAGAATGGTGAAAATATTTTAAATTCTTTCCTGATCTGAATAAGCTTTCCAGCATTATGTGGGTCCCAAGAGGAAGAACTGAACAGTGATATTCAATTCCATAATTTAATTTACTAAAAATTTCTTGGAAGGAACATACTGAAATTATGAGACTAATTTTTAATATGCTGGCATAACAAGCAGTAAATTGACTTGATAAAGAAATCTGTTGCTTCCCTCTTTTTAAGCTAGAAATCAGTTGTTTGCTTCCCATTTTTAAAGCTTAAATAATAGCACCATAAGTGTACACTTTGTCTAAGTAGATTGATACTTTTCAGGTCAAACAACTTCTATCAAACTATGATGAGTTCAAACTTCTCTTAAAACTACATTTTAAGGAAATCAACCTTAAAAGAACTTATTCTAAATTGAAAGTCTAATTTTGTTTCACTCACTTGTACCCTAACAGTTCCATCAGAGCTGTAACTTTGCTCCTTTTATGGCCTTTATGAATAGACTGTTGTTAGCTGGCCACCAAAGACCAAAATCCAACTTTTTTCAAGCTTCTAGAAAAAACCCACAATGCAATATTGAGAGTTCCTCCTCTTGCATAGGAAACCCCATTAATGGCTTGGTTCACATATTAAAGTCAGAGTCACAGCATGTTAAATCCTTTATCAGTCACACATCAATTCCCCTCTGAAATCCTCAATTACATAGCTCAGAGCACAATCCAACAAGAGAAGCTCTGTAATCAAATGCAGTGAATGTTTACTGGAATATACGTGTGCATGTGTGTATTCATATACTTATGTACGTATGCTAATTTTAATATTTCCATTGTAAACAACAACAACTTGCCCTATGCCTATTTATAATGATCACAAAATGTTCAGAGATTCAGCTAATAACACATTAGCACTTGGCCAGCTGGAGAATTTGTGACGGCTGCCAATTACTTAGAATTCTTCTAATAAACAATAGCTTCTCCCCCTCTTGAAATATATGGAAATGGGCTATTGTTAAAGTGCTGCTGTACTGAAATGGCACCTGGGCTTGCTGTAACGTGGAACACTGCATTCCAAGTGAGAAACAAAGCTACATGGAACTCCGTGTCCCAACCTATTCTCTGCAGTCTATGAATCTATCCAAGAAAAAAGAAGTGGGGGGAAATATGTGACAGGGTAGCTATCTTCACTTCCATTTGGACCATGTTTACCTGTGACTTAGCCCATAGTACCAAAAGATTGAGCAGGGTTTGTGAAACAATGAGGTGGTCGACAAAATGTTATTTTTTTCAAACATTAATCATGGGATCTACATATACATTAATACAAGAACTTGCCTCGGGGGCTCAGCAGCCTCTGTGCTAACAGCTAAATGCATTCCTGGGGTCACCCAATTTATTCCTTTCAGTCACCAGCTTTTTTCCAGTTTCCCTTCTACTGTATTCAGTAATTGGGACAATCCATAGATTTTGATTCTGCAAGTCATGAGCTGGCAAATGGGATTTTAGTCCTTAATTTCCTCATAAATCTCTCCTAAATTTATGGAACAGTCAGTTTTATAGTCAGTAGAATGGCGAGTTATGGCAAACCAGAATGCTACTGCTGTGGTACAAAGAGCAAAGCAGAACTTTAAATATATTTATTCAGGTGAGCAAAGGATTATTTTTCTTTAGTTCTCACTGAAGTGGAAATTTCAAATTTCTATTCTGTTTCAGAAAGTGTTTTTTATGGGGGGAGAGCCTCAACTTTCCCATTGCTCCATTCAGATTTATGATCACATTTCATTGCAAGACACACCCCTAAGGACAAATACAGTGGACAGAAATTACAGAAATCAATATATTTGTCCAAGTTCTTCTCTAGCTGTCTACAGGTAAACGCATATCACAACAAAACCCCATTTTATAAAATACATATTAAACTTTTCCAGTCATAAATCTCTTCAGACATAATGATATTCAATTGTAGAACCAGTAAGGTGGTCCATGAGGCTGCAAGGTCTTATAAGGGGTTTATGCAAGTTACTTCTCCAATGTACAGAGTTTTTAGGATTTGGATTTTGGTTGCAGGTGTGTGCATGTAAGATGTTTATATTCCTAATGTCCTTGTAGTGTGAGCTCAAGTTCTGATTTCTGATTTGGTTTCTGTTTTTTGATTTTTGATTTGATGGGACACCGGAACATCTCCCCAGGAGAGTGGTCACAGTTCTACGCCTACAAGAGTCCAAGAAATGTTTGGGCNATATTCCTAATGTCCTTGTAGTGTGAGCTCAAGTTCTGATTTCTGATTTGGTTTCTGTTTTTTGATTTTTGATTTGATGGGACACTGGAACAGCTCCCCAGGATAGTGGTCACAGTACTATGCCTACAAGAGTCCAAGAAATGTTTGGGCAATACTTTCAGGCACGTGGTGAGATTCTTGCGCCTGCCCTGTGCAGGGCCAGGAGCAGGACTTTGATTATCCTTGTGAGTCTTTTCCAGCTCAGGATATTCTACGATGTGTTTGGAATTGCTCCAGAAGAAGGTTTTGACTCAAGCCCACCTCTAGAACACCCTACATAAAACTAATATATCTTCTTACAACACATATCTGAAGATGTTTTGGGGGTCCTAGAAAACCCTTCTCAGCATTTTATCCATGTTCAGAGGTACCCATTATGTTCACTGCAACTGGCATATTAGATGAACATACCAGCATTCCTTTCTGAAATCTCTGTGTTAAAAAAAAAAAACAAAAACAAACCCAAATTGTCCTGAGGTACTGTAACATGCTTTTTTTTCCTGGAAAAAAACATTAGTCTGATCAAGGCCAATTAAAGAGATTAGAGTTAAATGATTTACATGCTGTAATAAAAAAAAAGTCTGCTACAGTCAGCGTTCAGATCTGTTTATCTGCAAGGCTTTCCCATAAATGTCTATTGCCAAAAAGCACTGAAATGACCTCCAAGACAGGGTGCTTAACTTGACTGTACATTTGCTTATATTTTAATTAGACTTTAAATGGAAAATATTTACTAATTGCCCTCTGGGTAAATAATTAAGAAGTCTTGATCTGTTTTGCTAGAGTTCATCTGGCAACACTTTCAGATCACAATCTAGACAGGTTTACCTGAATCAAATGTCCTCTTCCTGTATCATTTTTAGAAACAGAAGTTTCTGAGATGTGCAGATTAGAAGTGTGTGGAAGGAATAGACCCAGCAGGGCCTCAGACATGCCTGCTTCTTCACATTACCAGCTCCAGTGGGAGTCTGATTTCAGCTATTCCTGTTTTATTGTACCCATAGATTCCTCATCACATCCCACCACTGGGATTTTCAAGTTCCTCTGTGGCCTCAGTTACTAATGTCAGGGAATCTTGCAGGATGATGGCCAGGCAGGAGCAGTGTGGCCAAGGGGCACAGGGACAGTGGGGACAGCCCAGCCCTGGCATTGGGCACCTCCCTGACCAGAGGGAGGGAGCCAGGCTGGGGTGGGCTGAGGGGCTGGAGACCATCAGCAGGGACTGACTGACAGCCCGGGGGCACTGACACAGATTCTGGGTCATGGCAGGATGGGTTTTTCCCAAGGAACTGGGCAGGGACAGGGAGGCCCTTGGTGCCCTCAGCCCCAACAATCAACAGCAAAGCTGTGCTATCACACACGACAGTCACCTGTAACCTGCTGGTTTTCATATCCTTTCAGCTTGTCCAGGTCCGTGCAGTTTTTTTCCTGTGATGGACATGGTCAGATTCCTACATGAAAATCAATTCTCTCACCAAGCCCAGAGTCTTTTCAGGCTGTCGGGAGAAGCAGATCTCCTTGAAGAAAAGATCACAGTGTATTTTTTACCACTTCTGAAACAGTGCAATAGAAAAATCTTCCACATACTTCTCATGCTGAGCCATACACTTGAAGTATGGTAAATCTATAGGTACCTAAAGTCATGTTTTACAATAGTACCCTGTCCTGATGAAGGCCTGTTGTCTCATTTTGTCTCAGTGCCATATATTACCGAAGTGGCAGCAGCTGAACAAAAAGAAATTTAGACCAAGGAGTATTTTAAAGAAGTACAAATGCTTAAAACAGCTAGATGGGCACTGTTCTTGTTCCACAATTATTCAATGAAAAGGCATAGTTAGACTGTAGGGAGTTTAATGAAATGATTGCTCAACAAGAATTTTGCTTTAAAAAGGAATTTTGAGGTTGATTAAAGTTCAGGATAGAAGTAAATTCTTTTAATGTCAGGTTAAATCAATAAGACTTTCACATCTGGAATATTGCATTCATTTTATTTGTAGTCAGTCTTAAAAGTTCAAGTGCCAGTTTATTAGATATACAAGTAAGGATGAAAAGAAGGATTGTTTAGCTTAAAGAAGAAATCAACAAAAGTAAAATAAGATAGAGATATGCAACGAATAATTGGAGAATGTTACTGAGGAAGCATTGTAACCCTTTGTCAGGTCTTATTTTATCGAATTTCAAAGCATAGTTATTAACATGTAACAGGAACAATCATAAAACATAAAAGATTGTATTAAAAACCCATCTACCTATGCTTCATGGCGTACCACAGACAATATAACCTAGAAGTTGCAGAAAATAAGCTCTCCTGGTGTTTAAACTATCTCTCAAATTTGTAGCATGGAGCTGTTTACAGTGTTGATTGTAATGGATGGATGCGTGGGTGCATGGATGTTAGTAGAGAGTGATCCAAGCTAACAGAAAGATGTATATCACTTTAGTGACTTGAGGCATTTGACAAAGAGTTTGAAGTTCTAAGAGTCTCTTCTCCTTGGACTATGCCTATTTTTTCTTTGGTCAAGTACTAAATGAAAAAGAAGGGAAAAATAACAAAGAAAGCTAAACCAGTTAGATAGCTCTTTAATTTCATCCTACACTTATATATAGTATAAAATCATAGTAACTGTAGGTTATACTTCAGGGATTTCTTTTTGTGTCAGAACAGAAGCACTAGACAATATCTGATGTATCCCAGTATGAAAGACATGCTATTAAATTATCAGTATCTGCAATGGAATCCAGTGACACTGAAAAGAAAGACAAGAAAAAAAATGACAAGACTTGTCAGGGCTTCTCTAGTGACAAGGGCTTTCTTTCCCTGATGAGATGAAGACATAAAAAATATGCTAGTGAAGACATTTTCAGCATGATTTTATTAATACATTGAAATGATTGATCAGAGAACAGAATAATGTGCTAAAGTGTATTAGAGTCAAGAAAAATTTTAATGATCATTTTCCATCCCAATATTTGTCAAATGCAGACGCAAATAAAATCCATATTAAAATATTTACAAAATTGTTATAGTATAATCTATTTTCTCTTTTGCAGCTTCTGGTCATTTTGATGGTAGTGTTGGGATATTGGGGGCAAGGGAGTTAGAGTTTCCTTTCCTGGAAGCATAAAAGAACTGGCAACCAAAACCAGTGTTTGATTGGCAAAAATGCGTGGAAAGGGATAATTTCTCCCTTGACACATCCACAATTTAAGCAGACGTATGGGCGAGAGGAAAAGAAAGGAGGCACTAAAGAGGATCACAAAACAGGTCAGTGGCAAATCTGTGAAGAGAAGCCAAGCATCATGTCATCAGCCCTAAGGCCTCTAGGCAAGAACAGCTTACTTGGGAAATTTCATTGATACCTAAACGCTTTTTATCAAAATCCACTCAACTGAAATAATATTTTGCTCTAATTCTCTTAGGCCAATCAGGCATGCCAAGATAGTTCATGGCTTGAAACTGTAATACAGTGCTGCAGCTGCCTCCAAAAACACCAGAAAAAATGTGTATGTGTTGGGAAGAGTGGGGGCTGTCAGAGTTCTCCTGTGGGAATATGAAGGATGTTTCGTGACCACAGCTTCTCCCCTTGACTGCTGATCCAGTCTGTAATCTGATCTTTGAGCAACCCTGCCTTCAGCCACCCTGCCTCTAATTATTCATCCCCTCTCTGGGATTTTAAACTCTTGGTTTAGACAGGTGATCATGTAATCAATAGCCAAGGAAACACAACTGTGGCAACCCGGCAGAGTTTGGGTTAGTTTTCATTAAACAAACCATTGCATGCCTTGTGGCAGGGAAATGGGGCTTTTTTTCTTTATTGGACTTCCTCCAATATTTCTAAATGGTTCAAGACAAAAACTTGCAGCTCAGAGTGCGTGGGAAATTCGTGCAGGAGTCAGTGTGTGATTTGCATATGATTGCTATATGACCCAATAAGTGTGTAATCTACTTGTGTTCTGGTTTTAATTAGGTACGGACAGCCTGTTTCCAAAATAAATAGCAGTTCCAGTGACAGAGGTCTTTATCCATCCAGAGCAAAACTCAAGCCAAGTTTTCAAATGTGTTTTCTGTCTTTGCTTTTACCTTTTGGATTTCTTACTAGTCGAAAATAGAAGTGCCATATTTTATGTGTTGTGTACTTCCAGCTGTGTCCCAAAGGGTGAACATGAAATCATGAGGAAGTCTGTTCATAAATGGTTTTCTTCTGTTTAATTTTTTGATTCAACAAATAAGTTATCTGGTCACCTGGCATATATTCTTTAAACCTTGATACTTTAAGCTGCTGTGCTTACTCCTACAAAATTAATGGAAATTTACAGGAAAAGTATGCTACTTTCTCAAGCTATTGTAATAGAGGATGTCATTCCAAGTCTTAGACTCAAGATGCTACTGATACTGCTCCTATAAAATACGAATCAATAAGTATTTTCAGTTATTATTCATCAGTTTTTTCTTATGCAACAATTTTATACAGGATGTGGTTTACAGACAAATTTTATTACAAATAAATTCTAAATGTATTGTAATTTATATGGTTTATGTTTCTCTTGTTAAAAAACAGTTTCATTGACCAAAAGTTTCAATAAAAGTGGGATCTTTTTATCTTCACGGATATTTTGCAAATATTTATTCTTTCTCTTGCCTTGTTTGTTTTGAAGTTGACATAGTTAAAAGTACTGGAAAAGGAATTATAGATTGAGCAGTAATGTCAGTAAAAGTATACATTATTTTAATTAAAATAATGCAGGCTCTTTCATTTTCATTTTCAGAGCAGTACATGCTCTTTATATATTTACATTTTCACAGTACTGTTCTCATCAAAGCCTCTGTTGATATTTTTCTTTGATGTCAAAAAGTGCAGTGTTTGTTTTCAAGACTCCCAAAACATTAAGCATGTGGGAGAGAGAGGTGAACAAGGAAGAGCAGGCTTAAGTAGGTATGTTTTCAATTGAGGATTGGAAGTGCATCATGAGAATTTTTTCCTGTACTAAATGGCCTATTACAGAGGCTTAAAAATGAATTTGAGAAAAAGGTGAGCACTGGGTAATCCTCTTTTCCTGCACTCTTGCAATTCCTGGGAATCAGCAGCTAAATGCCTTCCTGACCCAAAGACTTTATCTACATTCTTATTTCAATATCCACTAACGGATGTGTTCAACACTAAATTGTGCAGTTCTTTTTTGAACACATTGCACTGTTCTCCTTGATAATAATCTGTAGCAACATACTCCACTGTGCAGTAATACAGGATGTAGAAGTACTCCGTTTCGTGTGTGTGTGAGTATGTGGGTTTATTTTGAAGAGTCAAATCTTGGAAAAAAACCCAATATATACTCCTATGCAATGGTACTGTGATTTGTACCTCTGCAACTTACCTTTATATTTTTATGCTGTATATGAGATTTGGAGCAAAGAGCAGAACACGACATGAAAATGATGTGTGTTGGGTCTGGCTGAGACAGTTCATTTCCCCACAGCAGCCCTCAGAGTGCTTGCTCTTGGTGCCAGAAGGGTGCTGATAAGACCCAGAGAGCTGCCTGCTGCTGAGCACTGCTTCCACAGCAGCAAGGCTGCCTCTCCAGCAGCCCTGCTCCAGCAGCCTGCCCCTGGGCCAGGTCTCAGGAGAGGGCACGGCCAGGACAGCTGACCCCAGCTGACCACAGGGGTATTCCAGCCCATGTGACATCTGCCTATCAATAAATGCCAGCAGAAAGGAGGAGTATTCTTTTATTACATTCGTGTTCTGGTGAAACCACTACCTGTACTGAAGCCCTGCTCCCTGAAAGCGGCTGGACATTGCCTGCTGATGGGAAGAAAATAATAAATCTTTTGTTTTCTATGCTTACACTCACAGCCTTTAATTTTACTTTATTAAACTGCATTTATCTAGGCCCATAAACTTTTCTTCATCTTTTCTACCCCCATCCCCACCCTGCTGAGAGGGGGAGTGATAGATAGTTTGGTAGCCAGGCATGGTAAACCCATCAATAGGTGACATATCCTTACTGTAGCTTCTGTCATGAATACTACAAATAAGAAAAGCTGGCTCAGAGTTCTAAACTGTCAGGTAAAACCAGAAAAAGACAAACCCTACCGGTAGCATATGTGCTCAAACATGATCTGTGTAAGTTTTAAGTGAGTTCTATTTGGCAAATCAGATAATAGGAGATAATATGGCAGTGCATTGCCTTTGACAACATAATTTAACCTCTCAGTTCAGTGATGAGGAGGAACTTAAGGTATGTTCCTACTATAATAGTGTACAATTAGAATAATTTTTAAGTTAATGGCTACTGCTCAGAGACATGTCAAAAAGACCATATTTATTTTTCACAGTGCTTAACCCCATATTCCTATTGACCCATTTTGCAGAGGTGGAAGAAAATGAAAAGATAGATTGAAATCTTTTTTTTTCTGTCTGACTAAGGTTGGCAGAGTTCTTCCTTCTGTTTAGGCAATTAAATGCTCTCTTAGTGGTGAAGGTGTCAGAAAAGATCAAACATCTGACTTTCCTTTTTATTCTTTGAATGTCCCCTTCTAAAATAAATCCAAAGCAACTTCACTAAAGTATCTTGAAAATACAAGCCCATCCTTTGTGTATACATACCTGTTTCTAATGCTCAAGTCTTTATTACATATATAAATATATATACATATATATTTATATACTATTCTTGAGCAAAATCCTCCATTCTATATTACTCATTGAGTTGCTCAGTTGCTTTCCATCTGTTTGCAAGATGGTTGCAATTCTATGGTGTTCTCTATTTGTAGAAGGTAGAGCTGATTTAGCTGATAGAATTTACCAACCTAAATATATACTATGATAAGTAGCGTAGTCATATCTCTCATTGTTAACAAAAGAGTAGAATAGAAAAAAAATTAATTAGTCACAGATTAAATTTTCTGTAAGTTGTTATTCTTTATTTCTTCTAATAATACCAAATGTGCTAATTAGTCATAAATTTACCTCTCAGAGATCACATCAAAAACTAAAAAACTGGTAGCGTGAAAACATTTAGCCTATACTTTTATCCTAATAGCCCTGTTTAATACAAATTTGGGGTGAGAACAAATGGCACCATCCTACAGATGTAGCTCTAACACAGTATGTGGTTTATGCTGAGCCATTAGAGCTATTAAAGCACATTAACACTAAGTAGTGTAATAACATGAACTGTGCCTCCTGCATTACTGAAATGCTTCTCTCCTCAGTACTTTTATTGTGGAATCCTGCATGATTTATTACTGTGCACCTGAGATAATTTCAGTATTGCACATTTGATTTTGGTCTTGATTGGGTTAGTCATAAGTCTCTGAAGGAAATTTGGGTTGATTAAATAGCTATCTCAGGCTGAACAGGTGAGTTCATCCAAATTATGGAAGCACCCACTACCACTTTACCAGATTGCAATCTGAATAGATACTCTATTATTGCTGTACTGAGTGCTTTTAGATGAATAATTTGGAAAAAAAAAAAAAATTGAATACTTGTAAGTGATTAGCTTCTTTGCTTCACATGTTTTTTGTGGTTTGTTTTTCAGTTGCTTTTTTTTAAAGATGTCATGACTTATGCCAATATCATCGAGTGACAGGGTGAACTTAACGACAGACAACTGAGTTGATATAATTTCCCTAAAGGAGCTTAGCAGAGAAGTGACAGCATCAAAACAAGATTTTCCTGTTTCTGTCCAATCCCTCTTCAGCGCAGAAGTTGTTGTTTCCAGTGTTGTATCTGATCCTTTTATAGTTAAGCTTTATGATAAAGTTGAGGAGTTGAAGTTGATTCTTTTATTGGGATCTTTAATATTGGTAATTTTTTCTGAAGTATTGCTGAATGTATCAGGTAAAATACTGAAAAATAACACTATATTATACCTTATCAATGGAAAATCTTTTCACCTGTAAAGGTACTGGTGTTTTCTTTTTCCTTAAATCATGCAATAAAGTCCAGCTCTAGCAACAATGTAGAGTGTATATTCTTATTTTATCATACAATAATTACACTAAAAAACTGGACAAGATTCAGTTGCTTTCCCTTGCAGCACTAGGCTGCACTCAAAAGCCAGAGAGCAAAATGATTCTTAGCCGTCTGACTTTCAGTTCTGAGGATAAAACTCCCCGTGAAAGATTTCTTTTCAAAAGTCTAGAAATAATGTTCCTTCTAATATACCTTAGGCTCCCTTGCCAGCCTGTGGGTGCATACTGTACACTATTGATTTAATTGAGACCACAAAGGGAAATAGACTTCCCTATGTCCAGACTTTGGTAACTTTAAGACAGCAAAAGCAAGAACTGTGTTTTAAAATTGAATTTAACATATTACAAGGAGCTATACTTTATTTACCTCTTCTGTTTGTCAAAAGGGAATTTCCTCTCTGTAATTCACAGGGTAAGCAAGTTCTTTGTAATGCTGTTGTTTACACTGAATTCATTAATTAATTCACAAAGACTTGTATTAAAACTCTGATGCTCTAAATAGATTAGATTTGTATTGTACCTTAAAGATATGAATAGTTAAGTATAGTATTAAAGAGAAAAGAAAATGTAATCCAAAAAGAGCTTACCAATAGTAGACCATGACAGGCTTTTTCTGATTTAAAAAAAAAGAATTAAAAACCACAAAATCAATCAAACTAAAAAAAAAAAAAAAA
>VZRO01001337.1:77193-99789 GCA_013397915.1 Daphoenositta chrysoptera
AAAAAAAAAAAAAACAAACCTCAACCAAACAAAAAAACCCCCAATTGCTTCTTTACCCAATGAATGAAGCAGTTCTCCTCTACCCAAACTTTTGTCAGTCATTCAGATGGGTCACATAGAAAACTATCAACTGATCTGAAGAATATACAGTTTATAGAAGAATTATAAGATAGGTGGGGAAACAAGGAAAAAGGAAATGGCTCTGGGGACTGTTGAAAAGGGGAGCATAAAGCTGGAGAGTAGAGACTGAGTTCCTCAAGGATCAAGTTTTGGTTTCATTAATTATTTCACATAGATATTAAAAGCATCCTGAGGAAAGTCTATAGTGTCATAAAGCTGGGAGCAGTTTCAGTACCAGGGGAACCAAGACCATCTATGCAGAACCTGCCAGACAACCCTGAAGACTCATGCAAAATGCTAGGTCATGCACTTGGCAGGATTTTATGTTAGTTCCTATATGCTGAATATAAATGAAGAAGAGGAGGACGGGTTAATGACAAGATGGGGCTATGAAATACAACATAGCTATGAAAAAGGCAAATGCAGAATTGTCTCTAGGATGACACTTGGATGACTTTAAGGTATCTTTAACATGGGGGAACTGTCCTCTTTTATGATTACAGAAAGAAAAATGTTAATGCTAATTCTAAAGGACCTTGTGGGACTTCACCTGAACTACTGATTTTCTGTTCTGGTGATGCACATGTAAGAATAAAGAAGTTCTATCTGAATCTTGTACTTATGATCTGCTTCTGCCATTTGATCAGAGGTGAAAAACATCTACAAGAAAACTAATACAGCCTATCTACTTGTTTATGTACAGAAAAAAAAAAGAAGCTTTCTATATTGTTTTTTAGAGGTGATATGCAAATAAGGAATAATTCAAGCTGTTGGTGTAACAGGAAGTGGAAATAAGTATGGATATATTTTAAGGTAAACACTAGAATGAGATCCACATCCACCACAGCAATTGACTAACCAATGTCTCTTTATCTGCATGCAAGTAATAAGTGATTGAAGTGCAGCTTTCTGCTGGAGCTATAAAATATGACCTGCAACAAGGCCATTCTGGTTAATGGCTGCTTAATACTCTACTTCCCTGATTGCCCATTCCTGGATGACAGCAGGAACCAATGGGTGCACCACTGCAAGGATCTCTCCGTGCTCCCAGGCAAGCTCCAGCTCACTAATCAGAGCTGGTTTTCTCTGTGAACAGGCTTGGAATATCTTCTCTCCAAAGGTTTCTGAGGAATTTGGGGCAGGAGCACTGTGATAAAGTCACAGTCTTAAAGCCAGGAAGTCTTATGTCCTTTGGGATCTAATGTGGTGGACAGAAATATGGAAATGTCACCCGGCACAGAGCTCAGTTGCCCATGTGGTTGCTGTCCCTGAGCAGAGGTGTTACTGACTGCAGGTGTGACTGAAACTGGCTAATCAATAAAAGAGGAAAGAAACAGCTTTGTGGGTTCTGGCTTGTTTCAGCCATAGAAAGGATATCATGTGACAAGGATGCACATGCAGGAAGGGCAGCTTCCAACCTGCTATTTGAAGTTAAGTGGAGTAATGCCTAAAACAAGCTATACTAAAGTGCATAAGAGCTGGAGTATTAAACCAGGCTTTAGAATTTTAATAACGTAATAAACCAATTCATAAGGGATTGATAACAACATGTGAAGAGGACTTTGCATCTTCCTTATTTGAACTACTGAATTACTTGACCCTTTTACATATCACCTGCTGTCTATATATTTCTTATCTGTGCTTGCTTCCTCTTCCTTATTCCATTAATAACCAAGCTAAATGACAGTTCTGGTGTGCAATCAAATCTGTTGTTAAAAAAATCTTATTGAAAGCCCTTGTTGATGCAAGGGACCTTCTGTGGAAGGCTGGACACCTAAGTTTTAAATGACTAAACATAACTCTTACCCTTATTGACTGTCAGGGATGTTTGTGTTCTGGAAATAGCAAAGAAAACAATGAAAAGGAAGAGGAGATGAAGAGAAATACCATTAAGTCACTGTGATACTGTTTTAGAATGGTGTACATGTATATAAATATATTTTTACTTTTCCTTTTTCCAATATAGTCTTTTAAACAGTTTTTTTTCTTTTCATTGGATGCAAAGGAGCACTCCATTATATTGTTATCATTTAAATGTCAGAAGAAGGAAAAGAACAAAGTAATGAATATCTGCCAACAGCTACACTTACTTTTAATGAGCAACCCTAAATTTATGAAATAGGAAAAAGCCTTGTAAAACAAACAAATAGACAGAAATCCATAATTTCAAAGTATTCTGGTTTAAGCTACTCAACCTCACATAAAAAATAGTCCTATACTGTCCTGACCTCACTAGCCTGCAAACCACTGAATGCAGTCCATGACAACTTTCTGTACATTTTCAGGAATGATGATTCTCAGTCCATGGATTTAAACTTCATCATCTGTTACAAGATTTGTTCATTCTCCAGGTTCATCTTAACCACTTTTTACAGTAATCTGGCCCAACCACCTCACCCCCAGCCAACCAAAAGTTAATCAAAACCCATTATTTATTGCAGCGATAAGGTGGGGGGTGGGCAGCAGACAGAATTAGCAATATAGCAAGACCTTGTGTCCCTTCTATTTTCTAGTGTTACACCTGGGGTAGGGGACAAAACCAAGGAACACAGGACATGATCTGAGCTGTCTCACAGCAAACTGGCCTCAGTAATGAGGCAGGGGTAACCCCATAACTGTGTAGCCCAACAAAATATTGACTAGCCTGGATACTACTAATTGCTGAAATGTTTGTTGTCTTGTAACTGCAGCATAACACTCAGCCTAGACAAAGTTTCAATGCCTAAAAACCAGTAATGCAGAAAAAAATGGAGGAAAAGTAGTTTTCTTACAGTTGTAAAAGCTGTCCTTTATATTTTGCAGACTGTCAAATCTGGCAAATTTACCTTAAAGTAAATGTCTTTAATACCTGCACAAACTGCAATAAACACAAGTAAGATGCCGTTGGTGAAGGAGGAAAAGCACATTTGCCAACTATTTCATTTTCTCCCCATCCACTCTTCATAAGTGAAAAAAGCTAATATCTTGAAAGCTTATGAGCTGAATGTCTGTATCCCATCATGAATCCTGTTATTGATTCTGCTCAGTAGCAAAGTGAGGGAGGCAAAGCAAGTGAAGCAAAGCAAGGATTGGAATGTAAAACAGGTGAAATAGCTTTTGACATCTACTTCACAGTTTATTTTACACCGCTTCAAAAGTAGCTGGCTTTCCAATGCCATTAGTGCTGTTTAGATGAACGGGCATTGCAACAGCAGACAGAATTCTCTGATGACAAATACAAGGTGATGAACGTGGAAAGAAATAATTTGAACTGCTTACACACATTACTAGGTTTTAAATTAACTGTAAGCAATTACTCAGGAAAAAAATGGGGATCACATTTGAAATTTCTGGCCAATGTACTGCAGGTGATAAAAAAATGAAGTAAAATATTGATGTATATCAGAAATTAAATGGGAACTAATTTAGCTACTTGCTTATGTGTTTTTATTGTTCCTAGTCACCATGGTATTTGTGAATCTTTCATGAAATGTCATTAATATTGAGAAATATCTTTGAAATAAAATGAAGCTTCTGATTTTTATTATGTGCCTGGGCTTCAGGTGTTTGTGTGTGTTTGTGCTGGTGCTTATTCACATGCACATTATCCTTCTCTCTCAGTTATTGTACAATGAAATAAGGGATAAAAATATCAGTCTTTGGTTAATATGCCATATGCTGTGATGATACCATATAAATTGGGCATATGTCTGAGTTTTACTTGACTGGTGTATGTTTACACAAAAACAGAAATAGTTTTCCTAGGCAGCAAACCTGTTGCAGGAGATAACCTGGTTACCCACATTTTACTAGACTTTATTAAATAATAGAAGGCTGATAGATTTAGGGCAGCATACACTATCAAGATACCTTTGCTGCATTTTTAAATATATCATTTCTCTTTTATTTAGAACTCACATAATTTTCTTTTTTTTGCTATTCCTCCACATATAAGAATTATTAATTTTGTGCTTTGACTGTGCTCATGTTTCTGAAAATTTCCTGCCAATTGAATCCCATTAACTTTCACAACATTGCTTCCAGTGTATGACAGTAAAACTTGCATCAACATTAGTTCTTATTAAATTCAACTGATGCCATTACTCTGAATTAAAGACAATTAGGGAAACTCCAGTGGTAATGTTTTTATAGCAGAAATGATTCTGAAATATATGAATATGAATGTTCACTGGAATTTCCCTTTTGAATGATACATATGGATAAATTCTGATGATAGTGAGAGATCTATGCTTTCAAATGGTAAAACTGATTTGATTTTCAGTTTTACTCACAACATTTTTTTAACTCCTTTGGTGAATTTTCTATAATATTTTAGCAGTCTACATTATTTACAAGTGAAATATAGTTACAAGCATTCTAAAATATTTAAATATTGTTTGAAATTAGTGTTTATCTGAACCCAAAACAAAGTTTCAAGAAAAATACTTTTTAGGCAATTTTGTCCTGGGGATGAGGAAAAAAGAACACTTTGAGCTGAAACAGCTCTAAAATCCACCATGAAAATTACTCTTTATTCTCCCTCCATTTTTTTTTTCATAAGTTACGTGTACAAAATGCTGAGATTTAAATTATACTTTGGTTGTTTGTTGTGACTTTAGGGCAAAAGGCAACCAAATGTCCACAATCTTCCTAAAGAGGAAGCCAAAAGAAGGTTTAGACAGGAATCCATACTGCAAATATAGTGTGTATTACAAAGTGTGTATTACAAAGTGTGTATTACAGTATTTGCACATTTGGGAAACATGCAGTGACATATTTGTTGCAGCTCAAGATGTTTCCTTTTTAAGAAAGTCGTGAATTTTCTTGAGCTACCTTGAATTATCAGTCCAGTAAAACAGTCTCTATGGAGATATTCATGTTTCAGCCTTTTCTGCCTTCATGTTTCCCCATACTTTAAATAATATGATTTAGGGTTTTAAGTGTTTAATAAAAAGAAGAAAGAGGACATCATTTAAATGAAGATAACTCAATATGGATGTAGGGCTGAAAAGGACATTCTGTGTCAAGTCCAGTTCCTAGTTATACAATTATGTTCATAATGGTAAATAAAATGTGACCAGAACAGTTATTTCTTGCTGACACCACACGACAATGAATCGTTCATGTTTATTTCATGCTTTTTCTTACTCTCCAAAATAGGCTGTGCATGAGGAATGCTCCCCAGTTGATGCAAGCTCACTGACTGTCCTGGGAAATATTAGGGATATTGCTAGAAAGTCCCTGCCAAAAATATTCTTGGGATCACTTTTAGAGTGTAGACACCTGAGTTCCCATGCTCTAGTGTTTCTTCACTAGTGTACGTGTAACTAATACCTTTATAAATTGATTTAACTCTGTTAGAACTATTTATTTTTTGCTCCTCTTAGTTCTGTTTTGAGGCTGTTCTAGAAATTTACTACTTCAGTGAATAAAAATCTGTGTCTAATCTCCATTATAAATGTATTCATATCTAGATTATATACCTTAGTTCTTTCTAACAATGCTATAAAATAGTGTATTAGACTATAATCTGTTTTATCAAACTCCTGATTTATGTGAAGTAAAAGGAAAAACACCAAGATAACAAATTCAGAGTCAAGATGTTCTGAATGAAATATTTGACCAAGGTTTCTGCCAACTTTTCCTGTAAATCTACTTAGCAATAGTGAGAAGGTTGTTTTGTATCATAATGATCAAGCAGAGTACATTATTGAACCCTGTGGGCTTTGTTTGGACTTGTGGACCCTAAGGACATAATGAAGAATGATGAAGTTATGTTAACTGTTTAATAAGGAAATCTATTTAGCAAATCTGGTCACGCAATAGTTTCACAATAAATTATCATCCTCTTTTATTTTGAGTGGCTTTGGACTCAAAATTATTGATCATGAGTGTATAGAGGATTTATAAGGAATTCAAAGTCATAGCACTGAGTGACTGATTCTTAGCCTGAGTGTTCATTGCTCATTAGAATATCCCAATTAACATCAGTGGGAAGTTGATGTGATTAAATGCCCCTCGGTATGTAGAATCTTTGGTGCAACTTTGCCAGCAATTCATTACAGTCAATTTAAAATGGTATGAAAAATGCACAAACCCTCAACCCAAAAATAAATGTTTTATTAATACGAATTTACAATGTTAATATAAATTTAATACAAACTGATATTTTGGTGAAATAGCTTATCCTCCCTGGTGTATTGTATTCATCTATCAGCCTCTACCAAAACCACACTTTTTTGGTATGTGTTCAGGCTGTTCCATCTTCTGTAATATGACAAAACCTGAATAGTGCATATGTGCATATTCATGCACATCTATGGCATGTACTGGTGTCTGCATTAAGAAAAATAAGTGCACAAATCTGAAAATGAATCAGATGCTGTTCTGCTGTTGGTAGGAATCATGGCTCAAAAGGTTTAACCATAACACCTATAACTACCAAATCTTCACACCCAAAGACAATTCCAGTTTTCATTGTATCATTCAACACAGACTTTATACCACAATAACAGTGACTTTTTGATATATGCAAAAAAAAAGCATATCTTCAACTTGCTCTTCTTGTCCAAAGGAAAATCTTTCCATTTTACTTCAATATTATGTTTTTTCTTCATCATACTGATGTAAAAAGATAATGAAAGTTTAAATTGTCCAGAGAGCTGGAAATTACACTAACTACTGAGACCCTCATCCAACACCACTGGAACTCCAAAAGTCCTTACTAAGCTGCAGGAAAAGGGTGACAGAAAAACTGACTGGGAGCCTTACACTGCAGTGTAAGGTCAAGAGAGTGGATACTCAGATTCTCATTTCCCTACATGCCAATGGTTAATGTTCCCATTATTCATATGGCTTCTGGTTATTATTTCTGCTTGCTTTCCCTCTGTATCTCTCTCCTGCTGTGCTATATTAGAAAACTGAAGAGCATGCTGAGATCTCACAAGGCTGTCATTCTCTGGATTTCACCTCCAACAAACAAACAAATAAACAAAAGAATAAAAGTTCTTTTCATAGGGATGTGGGGATCATGGTAGCTACAGCTGGTTAACTTTTTTTTTTTTCCTAGGGGCTGCTAAAGAACTGTCCATTTTAATTAATGGAAAAGGAGAAAAGCATGTTATTTCCATATTTTAAGAGTTCTGGTGATTTTGTTTTGAAGAATTTTCATTTTTATCACAATATTGTTTTGTGATTTAAAAAATATTATTTAACCAAGTGTAGTCATTAGTGAAGTTTAGCACAGTTTCTACAACGAACGCACAATATTTCACAGACAGACAAGTAGTTTTCTGAAATTTCCTGGAGATGTTGGAAAAGCTATTGTAGCAACTGAAAGTTGCTGAAATATTACTGTATGAAAACTACAATTTTTATTTACCATCTTTTAAATCTACAAACTCAACGTAGCTATCTCAAGCATTTTAAAACACTGACCTTTCTGAGAGCATTTCTTTCTCAGTGGTTTGGGGGATGGCAGGTATTTCAAGGAGTTATCTTGGTTTAGTGAGAGATGTGCCTATATGGAACTTCTCATTCTGGTGGAAAGTGTCCAAACTGTGCCCATGGAACCTGAACTCCTGGCCCTGTTCCAGCCTTTAGCACTTTGACACTAAATAGGACTCATTTGATGAAATGTACTGTTCTGAACTGATCAGCCCATGATCTTTACAGTCTGCAAAGATCCAGTCAATACACTCAGTGCAGTCCCGGGGTGCAATTCATCTCCTAGGTAAATATCTGTCTGAAATAGCTCAGGTGAATCACATCCCTGAGACATCTATTTCTCTCCTTTGATTCCTAAGAGAGATTTAGGTCACTGGCTGTGATGTTAACATCTGTATCATGGGTGTTGAAAGACCGGTGAGCCAAAATCCAGTCAATGTTCTCTGAATAAATGAACTTACTCTCATTGTTCCTTTTTCATTGTTAAAAAATTAGCTGAGATAAATGTTTGTACACCTCACAGACAACTGTTACTCTTTGATTGTCACAAAACTGCTGTTTGTCTGGCTGCCAGAGAATAAAGACAATTCTTTTTACAGAGGGCATCACTCAGCCACCCTGGGTATCAATTCATGCTCGACATTACTTTGGATCTGTTCTGATTACCAGTGTATTTTATGGGCACAATGAACTGAATGTTCATGATTGTAGATTTAATGAACTTAAGCAATCGAGTGATATGATAAAGGCAATCAAGATGCAAGTCCAGTGAGAAGCTTACTTTTCACATGCACTTGACCTTCAGGGGAAAATATGTGCTGTACAAGAACCAAAAGTTAGAAATAATCTGAGTGATCAGTGAATAACCTGGTTTTCCAGGCTCCCAAGCACAAAATTCTTTGATTCTATAAGGGAAAAATGCAGAAAACCAAAGTAAGATGCTTTTAAAATCTGTAAAATGCGTTTCCACAGTCACTGAAACGCCATAATCATATAGCTGTTGGCTGACATGATTACAGAACATAGTCAGGATTGTTTGCCTAGTTTAATTATATAGTTCCCACATGAGTTCTTTTACATAAAAACTTAATTCTTCACTTCATCTACTCCAATTCTCCTCTCCAGATATCTCTTTTGAGAGATCTTTATCGTAACATTTTTCGGAGACAAACTGTTTCACATTCTATACTGAATAGTGGTTAATGCCTTTGAAGCGTTTGCCGTTCTGGCAAATTGGAATGAACAGAGGGTAATGTCTCTCCTGGATGGACTGAGAACCCTGGCCTATACATGCATTGATCTCACTGTTAAGATTTCTTGTACACATTTCTTCCTGGAAGTGCTCAAGTCCAGGTTGGATGGGGCTCTGAGCAACCTGGTCTAGTGAAGGGGCCCCTGCCTGTGGCCGGGGGCTGAAACCAGGTGATCTTTGAGGTCTCTTCCAAACCATTCTGTGATTCTGTGATCAGTCTCATTGCAGCATAGTGGATTATTCACATGAGATTTCCTGTTGGAAAGTGAGGCTTGTAACCTGTCCTTCTAGTTTTCCTTACTAACTCTACTGATTCAGTGCAGATGCCAAAAAAACGCACAGATCTACTTAAGACTAAATCACAAATATTACCTATTACCCTAGGTCCTTCATGAGTTTACTATGCCTCTCCTGCAAACTCTCCTATCCTTTAATATATTTAAAAGATATTTCTGATATGCAATCTTCAAACACTAAAGATGTAGAAAAATATGATTACAAAAATATACTGAGTTTGGGTAACAAAATAGGCTTTTGAAATATTCTTCAAGTAATTTGTGATTTTCTGATTTCGTCTTTCTCACCCCTGCTCCATTTAATTTTGTTTCATATCCTTCTCCCACTCTTTGTCCATATCTTTGTCCCGGCCACCTTTATTCTCTACCACTCTCTCACTTAGCTCTTACTCATTGGATTTCTACTCAGAGTGAATTTTAGAGAATCTTACAAATCCCTCAAGGTTTTTTTATATCAGTGAAGATCTGATAGACCATTAATAACAACAGCACAGCAGGCACCACCAGAATTAAGGAAACATTTCAAAAAATAAATAACAAGTGATGATATTTGAAGACTAAAATGAAAGTTAATTAGACACATCAGAGAGAGGGTTGTGTTTTGTAAGGGGAGGAGGTTTGTTTCCCTCTAAGCCATTTTGGGGGTTTTGGAACCCAAACCAGAGGCTGGTTTTTGGCTCCTACCTCCTCACTTTGTGTAGTGGAATCAGTAGATGTGATTTATAATGTGCCTTCAGGGGTAGAAACAGTCACTACGGTAGGGTGGTCTGATCCAGATAATTTGGGTCAATTTTAACATGACCAAATGCAATTCTTACCTTGCTTCCACTGAGTTTCCCCCAGATTTCTTTGCCATATGCTCTTGACTGTCTTTTGAACTTCAATTAAGGCTCAACTATCTGTTTTATATGAAAAAAAAGTCATAAACCACATAATTGCTATAATGAAGTTGCATTGTTGCTCTTTGGGATTTACATCAACAATTTTGTCTAATTTGTTTAGGCATATAGTGCTGAAATGATAGTGTATACCTCAAGAGAAATAACTTGAGAAAAAATGATCCTAATGTGTAAGAGATGAAAAGAAATAGAAGGATAGTTAATTATCTATGCACACACAGTCTGGAGCTTTGTTTAAAGTGAGGGCTCTGTTTCACCTGACAGCTTCATGTGTCTACAGCATATGTTGATTTTTTTTTTCAACATCTTTTTTTCAGTAATCTCAAAAATCATTGTTAGCATTAAAAAGTAATCTTAAAGCATCCTCAATGTGCAGTTGATATTAGAGATAGCCATTCAGAAATACACAGTGGACAGGTTCCCCTCTGGCCCTCTGTTAGTGTGTAATATTTTCAGTGCAAAGAACAAACCAAACAGGAAGAACTGATTGGATTTATCAAAACTAAGGAATGGGTCTTTGAGGCTCTTGCTGTTGCTGAGACTTCTAATAAAGTACCATTTCTAAGAGGAAAAGAAAATATTTTTTGAGAATTTTTTTATGTTTCAGGATTTATCTTTATTCAGCTCAAACAAGTTTTCATCTGTCTCTCTTCTTCTTTGTAATTCCCATGGCCAAAAATCCAGAGACTGAGAAGAGGGAGGTGGGACTGTGAAAAAAACGAAAGAAAAAGAGAAATGCTAACAGTAGGCAATAAAAGAGTAACATGCCATTTCCTTCCTCAATAACAGTACCTTGGCTCATATCGATGACCCAAATATTAAATTCTTGTTCTTTTCTCCAATCTGGCAAAACAAAAAACTGAACAAGGGAAAAGTTTCACAGTTATATATCAATTTTGTCTCTTAAAATTTACCTAATTTAGTCACTGAAAATGACTGTACTACACATTGCTTTGTTTTTCCAGTTGTTGCTGAAGCTGGCAATCCTTTTCTTCCTGCAAACATCCATGAAGCAAGCCATCTTGCATTTAATGGATTACTTGCTTACAGCATCAAAGAAGGGATAATTGGAGTGTTATTTTGAGATTAAAATAAATATATTGACTGAGACCTTGTAAAGATAGGCACGTTACAGACTGGCTGGTACTCTTGGCTGATCTCTGAGCCTACAAGATAGAGATGTTCAAAACATCTCTTCAGGAAGACTTTGGATGTCACCTTTCCGTTACAAACTGCTGATAAAAATAGGAGAGGTCGTTAAGCAGGGGAAGGTTGTCCAGAGATGCAGCTCAGTCTTCATCCTTGAGTGTTTTCAAGGTCCTGAATAATCCGGTCTGATCTCCTGGCAGAGCCTGCCTGGAGCAGTGGATGATGCTGGAGACCAGCTGAGGTCCCTCCATGCCTGGGTTATCCACTCACCCAAGGAGCCTTTCCAGAAGCTGCTGGGTTTGGAGCTGCTCTAACCTCATTTAGCAGATCCCAGGGCAGTGTGTGGCTTCACAGGGCCGTGAGGGACACAGGCTGGGGCAGGGCCAAAGGAGGCTGGGCCAAAAACAAGCACACGTATTCCACAAACTGAATATGTAAAATAAAGGAGGATGGGAGCTAATGGAGCAGAAATGCACATTAGCAATCTCCTTGCCAACACAGACCTCCAGTGTTTCCTCTGAAGGACAAGGGGTCAAGATAACACTGCGTTTTGACAAAAAAACGGAAGTCAAAGTTGGGTACTTTTCAGACTCAAGCAATAAAATTACTTCTTTCTCTTTTGTAAGCACATGTGAGATATATTCAAAAACACCTGGTCAAACAAGGACAAGCTGAGAGTAAATGAAGACAGATTTTGACTCATTTTGTGAGTGAGAAAGAATTGCAGACATGGTGCTGCGGCAACAATACTACTACCCCTTCTCAAAGCTAAACCCAGATTACTCACGTATTTTCCATATTTGCATGCATAAATATAAGTTGTTTTTTTGCTGCACAGAATGTTTTTCTTTTGACCTTCGGTTGGAACTGTGGGCTGTGCTGGTGAAATCCCAGCACAGCAGGAATCCCCAGGTCCCTGTGGTAAGTAGGCAGGGAAACCACAGGAAAACCTCTTGCCAGCAGCTGTCCAGGAGTTACCCTGCCCTGCTCTAGAACTCCAGCAGTCACCCACATGCAGCACACCGTGGGCTGGAGCCCACTTTTGCATCACCAGAGTAAATCCAACACAGCTGCTCAGAAGCAAGACTGCATATAAAACATGAGCCATAAAAACAGTAAGAGTAGAATTTCCTTTCCTGATATTAAAAGTCTTCATGCAGCTCATTTTATATGTACATCTCAAAAGGGTTTAAGTGGGATGAAAGCAGTGCAGTGGAGAGCTGTCTCTTTTGGCTTTATCAGATGAGTCATTAAGTCATTTTTACGAGAAAGGAGAAAACTGAGGCAGATAGCAGTAAACACAGCATGTTAATGGCTTAACTGGCTGACTACAAACAATTAGAAAAGAGTTTATAACTGCATATAGGATATCTGCATCTTCATATCACTTGATCCATTAACTTATATAGAATGCCTCTACTATCTAATGGTTGGGGGTTTTTGTCATTAAAAAGAAGCTCCTTAGGCAGGGACTGTGGTTTTCTTTGTAGTGAATACGATTAAAAAAACCCTCTTGCCATCAGTGTCTACATCCTTGCATTTAATTTTCCCATATGATAAAGAACTTATTTTTGTGACTGAATAGTTGTTATATCTAATGGTTACATCATTTAACTGTAATAACCAACACTGAGAAGGTAAGTAATAAATAGCCAGCTGTTTGCTCAGTGAATTTTTCTTATTGTAGCATTTGTGAATTATTGATTACATTTTCATTGATATATTAACCTATTGGAAATTTGTCATGAAAGAAATGCTGCAATTATTTCATGGTCTACAGTTTGAGGAGTAAAGCTCTGCAACTACCAGTGGATTTTTTTTCTCTTTTTTTTTTTTCTGCTAAGGAATGTTTAGATTTTTAGGCAGGAAATATCTACTGTAATAGGAAAAATGTTCTGCATCAAAAAGCAATGTCCAAATGCTTCATGCAAAAATCAGTCCTTTTTCTTATAATAGAAATATTTATTTTTCACTTTTTAATAACAGCTTTTTACCTTTGTGTACATTTTCTGTAGAAAAATTAATTCTGAGCAGTTATGATCATAGTGGTAAACACATAGGTTTTGCTTAGGTACACTTCACTGGCAACGTGAAACACTCTCTACATCCTCGAGGAACAACTACTTTCCAAAGGGAAAGCTTACTTTTATTCCTTTCACATTGTCTTCTTAGATAGAATTTTTGTCTTATTAGTCTAACATGTTACTGCTACAAAGTGTCTAATCAAGAAATGAGCTTTTTAAAGCAGGCACACAGCTACTAAAACAAATTAACTTATTCACTGGGACTAGAGAGACAATACTGTTCAAAAACGTTTGTCTAAGAAGGGAAACTCCAGCAAGGTGGAGTGAAGGCCACTTTCTTTTATGAAATCCAGATAACAAGAAGCACCATAATGGAATTCCTGTCTTAGCTGGGACATCTGAGCAAAACTACATTTGAGGTAAATGTTAAGAATAACACACAGAAGAGAGAAACATTTTAAATGGAAACATCCCTTTCCTTTCTCTCTCTTTCTAGTGTTGGTAAATATGTGAGTTATCCTGTAGGTCTAATAATTGTAACCCAAGGAGTAAAAAAAAGCAAGGAAAATGCTCTTGTATTTGTATGAGGAAGGAAATTCAATTTACAGCACAGCTGAATAATCATGGCTGCCATGCTACAACAGTTTGTTGACTAAAATAAGCGTATAAAATGTGACTCCGTTATCAATGATCATTGATCCATTCTACAAGCAAAAATCAGCTGCTAAGCCTAATAATCTCCTATGGCATTGTGCAGTGAAAAAATGAAAGCAGCAACCACACTGCTGAGTCAATATTTACGGCTCAGTGGGATTTAGTTCCACCAGGAGCAGAAATGCGTGGTGTGACAGTGGTTTGGAGCCTGTGCTGGGGTGTCCCAGCCCCCCTGTGCCCCAGGGAAGCAGCACCTGGTCCCACAGGTGCCCCACAGGTGCCCTGAGGGGAATGACAAGGTGCCCATTGTCTGGTGGGGACATCCGTGTGTGTCACGGGTGCTTGTGAATGGTGCTAGTGGGAAATAGCTTTGTTCTAGGGAACAGAATAGCTCATGTTTCTACTGTTGTGTTTGCAAAGCAGAAATATTTCCCAGCTGATGTAATGAAGTGCATTTGAATGAGTTCCCCTGGCAAATTTTTTAACTGTTTCCATAGCTGTTATTAATTTGATACACTGGGGTGTAACATGAACGTCATCTACAAAGTTCCATAATAATGTTTGATTTTTATTTGAAACTGCATCTCCTAATATGTTGTATGAATTTATGGAATAATCGAAGTGCAGTCACCAGAACAGCTGTGTGGAATGCTGTCCCTCTCTGCATGAGCAACACAGCTTGTACAAGCAACTCAGAATTCCACTGATGAGCTTGTGCATGAAGACTGGCAGGACCTGGGAGAATGCATATTTCTGCTAACAGACTGAGGGAATAGCAAGGTTTTGGGACCATTTGGTGGTAGAAGAAAGCCCAGATTCTGCCAGAAATATGTCTATAAACCAGGCTCAACACCACACTATGAACCTGCAACTTCAAAGTAACGACTACTGGTTTTTTTAAGACTTTGAAAGGCCAATGCCTGGTCTTTTGTAATATGAACATAGTTATTGAGAAAGCAGACATGAGATGTATGCAACAATAGTGCTGAAAGAAGCTTGGAGGTAGCACCAGAAACAAATCCGTGGTCCCTAATTATGGTAAGTCTGTACCTTTTCATGCAAACCTGAATTGTACCACCTCATGGATGAGGAAGTGGGATCTAATTACAACTGGTATTTTTCCACTGACATAAAGAGTGACAGGGCAGGGCATGACCAAAAGAACAGGCAGGGGGTTGCAAGACAGCTGCCTGTGTTGTGGCCAGTGACTCCAGACTGGAGGGTAACAGGAATTGTGGCTTTGGGCGTTTGCCATCTCTTTCACGCACGTGTTTTAAGCAGAGGAGCACAGGTCTGTTTGTGTGGACCACTCACTGTCTGGTTGTATGTTCACTGCTACAATTGCATGTGCAAACCTTGCTTGCATCTAACCTGTCTAGACTGCAGGGAAAAGCCTAAGTGCTAAAAACTCACTTGCCCCATCCGCATTCTCTCCATTGAAAATTTTCATTGAAATTCTGAGAAGAGTCCTTGATTTACCTTCAAGGTAGAAATAGTAAATGCATGCAAATATTTTAAGCCCTTTGACATGCTGTCTGCATTGCTGTTGCCTGCAGAGAGGGTGAAGGAGATGTGCAGTGCTCTTTGCTTTGCCTATAAGAAATGGAGTAGCAAAGGCTTTTTCTTGTCTGGCTTTTGCACTACTACAGCACGACCAAGACACACGTATAGAATTAACATTAGGCTCCTTCTAGCAGCCACGGTGTGTCAGGACTCTGGCCTGACTGCTGGCTCAATATTCTCAGAAAATCCAGATTAAAATCAAGATATACAGAATTATTTTAATTTTTTTAGAGATTGAGCCATTCTGATACTGCCTAAGTTGTGTTGTCCAACTAAACACAGTCTGAGACACTGATTTTCTGCAGTTAGGAAAGGTGCCAACCTCAAACATGAAAAGATAGCAAACCACCAAACTTAAATAAAGCAATACCAGCACAGAATACTTGTGGGGGGGTTTTTTTAGGATTTTTACATAATGACAATGAATGCAATTCCTTTTTATCTGAGTCCATTCTCATTTCTGTTCCTCACTATGACCTATGAGTATCCACTGGTACCTTGAAAAGCTTATTCAGCTTCGTAGTTTTCAGCTTATTTGGGAAATTGTCAACAAATAGTGAAATTTAAAAATATCTGTCTCTTGGCCAAAGACATAACCGCTGTGAAGAAGGAACCTTACAATTTCCCATAGCAACAAGTACTACAGTAAGAAAAAGGTTTCAGTAAACATAGAGACCATCACTCCATTTGCAAGCAGTCATGCTCTTTCACTGACAAATAAGGCACAGGATTGTATGAGAAAAAAAATTGGGAAAATTTTAAATCTCTTAGCAAATAAAAACTTTCTAGGAAGTCTCTACTGGAATTCATTAAGGAAAATCTACTGAGAAAATCACAGCGTCGCAGAATGTACTGAGTTGGAATTTCTTTGAACTTTTTTTTAACATTAATTTTGATAATTCCAGCTCATGCCTATTCAGTCTGTGGACCAGAGACAATGCACATAAAACTCATGACATGCACAGAGACTGAACATCAGCACCAGCAGGTTTGCTCTGGGGACCCATTCCTGTTTGACTGCAATACTTGCTAATTATAGACAGGTTTTGGTTCCACTGCAGTCTGTGAGCTCTGACAACTCAGCAGTGTGAACCAAAGCACACCAAGTGGGAACAACAGGAAGGTTTACTTCAAAATCTCATTCCTGATCCAGCCATAAACACTAAGAGAAACACTGCCCTGGGGACCCTGTTCCAGTGCCCAACCACCCTCTGGGTGAAGAACCTTTTCCTAATATCCAAACTAAACCTCCCCTGACACAGCTTCAGGCCATTCCCTTGGGTCCTGTCACCACAGAGAAGAGATCAGTGCCTGCCCCTCCTCTTCTGCTCACAGAAAGTTGAAACTGCAATGAGGTCTCCCCTCAGTCTCCTCTTCTCCAGGCTGAACAGACCCAGTGACCTCAGTTGCTCCTCATCTTTGTTGTTGTCCTTTGGATGCTCTCTCACAGTTTAATATCTTATATTGCTGTGCCCAAAACTGCACACAGGACTCAAGGTGAGTCCACACCAGTGCAGAGCAGAGTGGGATGATCACAAAACAAAGGAGTCCTTGAATGACCTTAAAAAAAATCTTGAATTTTGTTCCAAGTCACATTTTGAAAGCTTTGAGTATTATCTTGTTTCTGTAAAGCTAAAGGAGGTAACTAAGGGTCAGTCAACATATTTTGTTAAATATTTTGTGAAAAATATTTTATTTCACCTAAAACCTCTAAGCAGCAATGGTTTAGAAATCATTTAGATTTCAAAAGGGATTTTCAATAATTAGTTTTCTGATTTTAAAGAGAAGAGCTTAGAGACAGACACACAGGAGATGGGAAAAAAACCTCTGTGAAGGAATTTAAAACAAGCAGTAGATTCAGAGAGCAAACTTGGAGCTAGGTAGGAGGGGTACGTAATTTTGCATAGTGTAGCCCATGGGCCCTCAGGGAAGGAACTGGACACTTACCAAAGAGCAAGGAAACAGCAAACCACTCACCACTGAGCAAGACTTTAGATATCTCAAAATATTTTTCTTAACTATTGTTTGTGGCCATTTTTAGACTACTATAATTCCTCAGAACATACAAGAAGAGGGAAATAGCTAAAGGAGTGTGTTTCTGCCACGTGTTACAGCTCTTTTGACATTATAATGTGGTGCTATGAGCCCCTAATTTATGTAAATCAGGGACAGAAGTGACTCAGTTGTGGAGGAAATGAGCATGAGAGAAACTTTTGGGACCCTGAATATCCTCTGAATAACCCCTCGGCTCAGTTTGTCTCTTTAAAACATCTCTCTGCAAACAGTGGCAATGTTTTTACGGCTGTGGTTTGGGCACAGTTTTAATCTCATGCTTATTTTTTTCATAGAAGAATCACCTGTCTGTCCCAGATCACAGAGAGGGCAAAAAATGAGCACGTTTGTGGTTATTTGGCTGAATAGTACACATCGTTCTGGCAGCACATTGCTCTTATCTGTTAATAAGTAAATGGAACATGTTCTGCAAATCTAAAGCAAAGAGTTTATCACCAAAATTACCAAGTAGGCACCACATCTCTTCCTGGGGGACCTCTGCATGCACTAATCACAGAGGTCCACGTGACCTTCCTATTGCAGACTCAGTTGTACCTATTTAAAAATTACAGCTATATACATGCCCACAGTTTACTATTTAAAACATAAATGTTCCTGTTTCTTTGGTGTCAAAATTTTCTAATTATCCTAAAATTTCTTAGTATCATAGTAATGATTACTAGTTAAGAATGAAAATTCTGAAACTGGGAAATGTTTTTTTTTCTGATGATTTGTTAATATAGATATTTGAGTGCAGCAACCATCTGGGCAGACCAAGTTAAGCGAAACCTTTCTTGTTTTCCTAGTTTAACATGACTGAGTAGTTACCATTAATTGTTCTTTGTTAGTAATTTTTGTTTCATTGATTAGGTGACTCAGTGGTATCCAATCATATAATGATATCTTTAGAAATAGGCTAGAAGGCTGCAATAGTAATTAATATGAAATATCCAGTGAGCAGGAATGCAGGCTAGTACTTTGTTGAAATACAGTTGCATGCCCACAGCTATCGGATGGGGCATAAATGATGATTATTTTTACTATTAATGTACAGAGCAGCTCATTCATTTCTGTAGAAATTGTTCTCTTTTTTTTTCCTGGCATAGTTGCTTCCTCTGTATGTGAAACAAAGCTGAAGTTTTAGTGTTAGAGAGCATTGTTCTACAACTCTGGGATCCTAAACTCAAAACTAGGTTTTCATGCTAGTGTAGAGCATAGTGAAGCAGCAGTCATGCCACTAATTAAAGGCATATTGATTTGTTTGGCCTAATCTAATCATAGCCTTTATAATAAATCAGAATGTGTTTTGCAATTAGGAAATCCATACTAAATAACAAAAGCACTGTTATCTTTGTAAGCTTACTAACTGTGTTTTAATACAGAGTTGATGTTCACAGAGTTGCATTTATGGCTTTTCATTTGGGCCTCATTCAGGACTTTAGTGGCCTACATTACTCTGACAAGAGTCACTTAGAAAGTGTGCACCAAATAACCCACCAACATGTTTGTTCCCTCAGGATTTTTCAAAATTCTACTTTTATTTACATTTCCCTTCAATTTCACTCTGCTGCAAGCATTGCTTTAAAAAGTAACTATTAGAAACAAGTATCTACTTAGGCATCTATCTTAAATTCAAATTTATAGTTCACACATAAAGATATGAAACTTTTTTTTTGCATGTGGGTGACAATTAAAAAAAGCCATGTCTTGTATTCCTGCATACCCTGTATGCCTTGTATACCTTGTATACCTGTCCCCTTCTAAGCCTCAGGAAGTAAAATCAGTCTTATTGCTGGGCTTGAACATGACACTACATCTCTGTTAGTGATGTCTGAGCAGTAAAACTGAAGACATTGAACCAGAAAACTATTTGCTCTCTACCAGTTGTACCATTTCCTTTCCAAAATGTCTGTTACATGGGATTACTGTATAGGCAGAAACATGATCCATGCGTGCTTTTAATGCAAAACATCTGTATGAATGAAACTGTGCATAACTCAGAGGCAAGAAGGTAATGACTTAATAAGAGCTGTTAACACAAATAAGGGGATTAAAAGCCAATTTCAGAGCAATTAATTAAATTGGAATTTCTGTTATAGAGTAAAAAATTAATTGTGCCATTGTAAAAAGAATACCTGAAATTAACCTTAGGAAAGGCACCATAATCTAATATGAATTTGTAATTCCCTTTAAAAAATGTAAAAGAAAAACTACATGGTTCTGGTTAAGCTTTAAGTCACACAGGTTCAATATATCTGTAGGCAGAACTTGCCATTAAGGGAGGGTAATTCCCATTTTCACTTTGTTACTCCTGCACTAGGTAAAAATGGCCTGATTATGGGTGTTAAACCAATTTGCCAGAGCGAAGTGTAAATTGGGAACAGGAGGAAAGTTTCAGTAATGTTATTGTGTTGAGATTCTGAGATGCTCTATATCAGCAGGTAAAGACAAAGGTAAAACTGAAACAGCCTTTATACACTTAGTAACACCATCATTTCATTCCATTGTGCTTTAGTTCTATAACTTAGATTTATCAAGAGCAGTCAGACTCCCTTGGCAGAAGATAATATCTCCATTAATACATATGGTAAGACTGAAATTGTGCTCATTCTTTCCCTCTAAATATTTTGCTCTGGTCCTACCTCTAGCATTATGGTAATACTGGGGGTTTGTTGATTTAGTTACATGCTCAGGAGTGTGCTCTCCCTTTGAATGGTGCACATAACTTCCATTAATGGTACTGGCACTTGTGTGTGTGCATGTTGAGATGGGAATGCTTCCCTCCAGAAATTATATGTGAAAATCCCTAAGGGAATAATATTTTCCACAACTGCACCATTATCCTATCAGAACCTAAATAGTTAGCATGCACAGTAATTAAGCAAGTACAACAGGCAAATTCAAATTTCAGGAGTCTGGGGTTTATTGTTACAGATGTTCTTCAGAGCAAAGTCTGCTCAGCAGTTCCTTGGGTCATAAATGTTTAATTTTTAATCTATTTCTTATCAGTTTTGTGTAATGCAAGCTCCTTGTAAATTGAAAGAATTTTTACAAGTGTTCTTTTATGTCTTGGAAATTTAAAGTAATAGTGGTTGTTTAGCATTTTTCTTCTAAAAACGTTCTGCCCAATAAAAGAGTAGTGTTATGTCTTACTCAAAAAGTGGATTCATTTGCTTTTGTCTAGTGCTGTGAATTTGACAGTGAACAATTAATAGATGGGGTTTTATAAGGGAATCTGGGGGCTTGATTCCACTCAGTCAGCTATGTGACCTTAAAAACCTGTCACATTTGGAAATGACCCTCAGCTCCTGAGTGTCACTGTGAGAATAAATGGTTTGAAAATGTCCTCCTGTAGGGCTGTGAGGGTACACATCACCCTGAAGGATCAGATCTGGTGAGCAGGCACATCAGATGTACACTTCCTATTTATGTTGCTGTTTACAGATGGTAATCTGTTTGCACAGATTGAATATTCTCCTGTGAAAACCACACAAGTTACTTTGCCAGTGTATTGTTGGACTCATTTTGGGTTACTTCATTTATTTGCACTGAAGATATCTATTTAGTAGACTCAGGAACTCAAAACAATAGGTGTTTCAGGTGATATTTATCTTTTGTGACTCAAACAGCTGTCTTCTCTATTTGCATGATGATATAGTTTGTTAGTTAACAGGAGCTGATAAAAGGTAAACTGCTTTTTGAAAGACTGAAATATAATAACATAATGATTGTGGGGGGAAACTCCTGGTGATTTAAACATATTTACATTTTATCTTCTGCCATCTGCTCTAAGCCAGAAATATGCTCATGCACATCGTGTTGTGTGCTCCAGTCACTCAACCCACCAGACGGGAAATTACTGTCTTCAGCTTCACAGAGTTAAATATTCCTGTGGCCACTGCCTGACCCAGTACAGCTCTCTTTACACTGTGTTCAAGAAAAAAAAAAAAAAAATATACATATACATTGAAAAAATCCTTACTTTTTAATTTACAGAGAGAGATAATCTATTATATTTTGTGTAATGCAGTTGGCCTTTAGGTGTAACACAAATAATAACCTACAATTAAGTAATTTTTCTTTGTTGATCTAGATGGAATTCTGGGGAGGAAGGGCACAAGTATTTACTTATTCCTCCAAGGTGCTATGGAAAACAATCATGATGAGGGAGTACTAAGAAACCAGTTGAATATTTCAGAAATGCCTGGGTACCTAGCTAGGTCACTTTGCTTTCCACAGGATTTAGATATATTGCTAGTTCTGGATCCGAAATGGATGTTTTCCTGCGCCTTTATGTACCCAAATACCTGCACTTGTCAGTCCCTATATCCCAGCAGCTTTCAAAATGAATTTGGCACTTTTGAAATTCACGTCCTCTAAGCCTGCAGTTCCAGATCTAGAAATAACATCTAGAAATTGATAGTGAAGGCTGTTCTTAGGTTCTTCCTTTTTTGATGGATTTGGAAGATACCTGGGCTGGGTGAGAGCACAGCAGAGGTGGGGTTGGTGGAGGGTGGGGTTGGCAGTGCACAGCCCAGGGCTCCCCACGTCGGGACACAGGAGAGGACGGGGGCACGTTGAACTTGCCTGGTACAACAGGTCTTGGGGGTTAGCCAAAAACTGAGTGTAGCACCCCTGGACGTGCCTGCAGGGAGGGAGGTGAAGCCTCCCACAGCAAGCACATGTGCTGGGGCAGCTCCCGTGGGAAGGAGAGGGAAGGAGGACCAGGCGGCTCTGCCTGGTGGATGCTCTTGCAGCTTTGAATCGTGTGGCCATGAGATGAGGTGCTGGAGGCTTTGGCTTCTCCCTCCAGTCTGTGCTGTGACTTCCACATTATGAAAAGGACAATGCAGTCAAGCAGAGTGAGCAGAAGTGCACCCTGCTCCTGTGCGAAATGGATTCCAGCTTCGGCGCCCTACCTATTGCTTTCAATCAAATATATTGTTGGAAACTGAGCTATAATAACATTTTAATGATCTCCGGTTATTAAAGTTAAACAGAGGGGAATAATTCTCCTTGGTAATCCATAGCATTCAAAAATGAGAACCACAGTATCAAAAGATTGGCAGAAAAATTAAAATATTTATATGTAATAAGTTTTGGAGTTTTTTTCCAGCATCATCAACACTGGAAACGGGAAGGGAAGGGAAGGGAAGGGAAGG
>VZRO01001337.1:99882-145152 GCA_013397915.1 Daphoenositta chrysoptera
AAAGGAAAGGGAAGGGAAGGGAAGGGAAGGGAAGGGAAGGGAAGGGAAGGGAAGGGAAAGTGCTAGGTCAATAAGCAAAAAGCTGAAATTCCATCAGGCTTTGTGGTAAATGCACAAGAGATAACAGAAGCCTCACCCATCACTCCCTTGGAAAAGGATAAATTCTCCACACATTTGCATGTGCAACTCGTGCAGTTGGGGTCAGGGCCAGTGCTCACAAACCCAGCTGATTTGCTGACAAAGGTATCTTTCTCTTGTTGCTGACTCTGATGTTAGAAGTTTTGAAATAATAGCAATGTTTTGTTTCATTTTTTCCCCTTTGTGGAAAATACGTTGATTTTTTTCCAAAATGCCCAGACTAACAAAGATAGGTAAACCCACACAGATTTAGCTGTTAGAATTGTCAAAAACCCCTGAATTCTCTTGCTTTTAGAGAAAGTTCTTCAGTACTTTTTGAGGATAAAGGACGAACAAAAGAAATGTCATTCAGATAGATTACAAAGCAGAATCCATTGCTACGCAGAATACAGGAAGCATAAAGCACTATGTGACACCTCTCAGCACACCTTTTTCCCTCTCTAGATCTTGGATCTTTACTGCCTCTAAAAAGAAAATTTAAGTATTTGTGGTTGTGGTTATGGAACATTTCCAGTGAAATTTCAGACATTTTTTCCCTAGAAGATTGCAAACTCCTCCCCCCATACACCTGCACACACGCACAGATAGAGTGGCTAATTCTACTTCATTTTTATGTCCTTGTTCCTCTGCCACTCAGAAGGGATCTGTTTCCTTCCATTCCACTTCTACCCCCACATTTCTATGTAAATATTTTTCTAAATTCTGCTTTACACTCATTCCACTTGTTTTCTGCATCACATTTAAGCTCTGCAACAAATTTAATCTCCTCATGCTATCAGTATCCCCCATAGTTTAGATCCTGCCTGTACTTTAGTGCAGCAGCCAAACCAACCTTCATCCAGCTGTGGCTACAGCTACCAGATGTGCAGTCCGTGCTTTCAGCTCAGATTTGCTGTTTCTTGGTTCATGGCAGAATCTGTCCTAAAATACATTTGAACTATATTTCAATCGCTAAATCCTCTGGTATCAAATTTCTTAATTAACTGAAAAGGCTTTTCCCCCCCTATTTTTTTTCTCAGACAAAGGCCCAAAGGCAGATAATAGATCTCCTAGTAACACCTGAATGTCTTTTATGCCATTGAATGTACACAGCTGGACTCAGTGCAATTCTTTGACTGATGGTAGTGGAAATATTGACTTTGGGAGTGAAAGATGAAAATACAATATACAATAACACAATACATCCTCTACTTTTAGAAGTGATTTTCAAGGCTAGATATTTAGTAACTGCTCTAAGAGATGTTTGTAGATCAATTTTTTTTGTTCTGTGTCCTTTGGGAAATGACCTTGCTGCTAAGAATGAAGAAGAGAGCATATGTCCTCCTTTAGACATGCTGAAATAAAAAGAATATCCTCACACATAATGGTTTTTCTTCATGGATATTTCTATAGAGCATTACAGCTTGTGCCTGTAAATCACACATTTATTACCCATGTGGATCACATCCTGCACCCACTGAAAATAACCACAAGTTTTTACTTCAGCAAAAGTTTTATCTGACGAACTTAGGGCCAGGATGGAAATGGTAACCAAGTGCATGGAAATGAATGCTGTGTGAGTGATATGTCTTGAACCAGCAAATCCCTCTTGCCTGGAAAATTTCCCAATGACTTCTGTAGGCATTCAATTCCACACCTGCAAAAAAATGCCAGAGAGAAAAATACAATTACGTGACTACTCTGCTTTTCTTTCATAAATTTTTTTTTTTTTTTTTATGACAGTTTTCACAACTGAACAGTATTTGCTATGCCACTAAGCAATTCTTATCCTGGATAATCTTCACTAAGGCTTAAGAATCAAAATAACACCTTGTTGTTCTGTATTAGGCGCTGATATTATTTCATATTATATATTACTCTTTTAAGTTGGCTTTCCAGATTCTCATATAACTTCTAAGACATATTTTTCTGACCAGTATTGTGTATTTCTTCCTTCATAATATATTTAATTTTTTTTGTACATATCTTTACCAGACTACTGTATCACCATAATATTTGAAGAATATAATTTTAAAAGTACTGAGATTAAGTAGGCAATAGACTGATAAAACAGCTCGTTAACCTGAGACTAAAGAAAAACATCTAGGCCTGAATCATCTATGATTTACAGCTAAGCAGTTTGAAGGTCTAAAATGTATCTTGGACCTAATTTCTTCAACAGTTCAACAAGATACAGTTCTGCTATCTGATAGAACAATAATGAATTTTGTGCATCTCAGTAGTCAAAAAATTTCCATAGATGTTGGCAAAATTGGGGAAAAAATAATCAGACACATTCTTTGTTATAGCAACTGCATTTTATCATTTCCTGTAAGGAAACCAGAGAGAACTAGGTGGTGTGTCAGTTAAGGGACAAGGAATTCAACCAAGGCCCTTCATCCCTTGAAGCAAGGAGAGTCTGCACAGCAGCCTGCCTGTCCCCTGTGCCTCCTGCCCCACGGAGGGGCAGAACCCTCTTTCCCCATGCACTGCTTTTTTTTGGGTCCTGGTTCTGTGGACAGAGAGAACAAGCTCTGTTGGGGAATGATATCTTCATCTCAGCTGGCCCAAAGCCTTGGCTCCAACTGCACTCTTTGGAAAGAGACACAGATGCCTCCCAAGGCAACTCCTGCCTCAGGGTGGGATGAATTGCTGAAATAGAATGAAATACCTGAAATTCTGATAGGCTGTATTCAAACTCAGCTCAGTGCTCAGTGTGTTAAAATGTATTCACTGGGAGACTGTGGCAGCTGTCTAACACCAGCAGCTCATCACTTCAGTCACCTCTGTCTTGCACAGCTCTGTCTCCTAATGGGAAAAGGTTTAGAAACATGAAGGATGACTGAGGATGAAATCATTGCATCCTCCATCCTCTTCAGAATTAGTTCAAAAGAGAAGCAAGTTTAGGGAAAGTAAGAGATCAGGAAATAGAGCATGACAGCACAAGGTGCTTGACATGATAAAATCAAGAGTCTTCACTCAGGATGTGACTCACCCAAACTAACCTTAGGTATCAATATTTCACCAGTCTTTTTGGGATCTGTCTTACCATACTTGGGGAGAGTAAAGCCTTTTAGGGCATGAGTCATCTGTAAATACGGGCATCTCTCTGCAACTCTGCTCTCAACAGCTAGCTGAAAGGAGGTTGTGTGAGGTGGGGGTCAGCCTCCTCTCCTAGGTAACTAACCATTGGGGAAAGGGCCTCAAGCTGTGCCAGGGGACATTCAGGTCTGATATTAGGAAAAATTTGTTCACTGAGAGAGCAACTAAGCAATGGCACTGGCTCTCAAGGGCAGGGATGGAGTCGCCGTCCCTGGAAGTGTTCAGAAAACAAGCATAATGTACCACTTTGCTATATGATTTAGTGGGCATGGAGGTATTCTGTCAAATGTTGGACTTCATGATTTTAGTAGTATTTTCCAACCTTAATGATCCTACTATGCTATGATCTGACTAATTATGACATAAGTATACCTGTTTTCTTCTTAGTCACAAAGAAGGAAGCTAATGTAACTAGCTCAGACATGGATGTTTCCTCTGTGGAAGTCAAGGTCTGGCCAGATAAATCCCCTCCACAACATAAGAAACATCTGCACCTCACAGAACCAGAATATGAAGCTTTTCTTGTGTGAAAAGGATGTTTGCATTTGTATAATAGACTTGAATGTAATGGCTTTACTTCATATAAATAAATAAAAGCATTATTTAAGAAAATCACATATTTGGCAAAAGCAAGAAAAGTTTTCTTTTTTCATACAACAATCCTTATTTTCCAGCCTAAGGTTATTCTTATTAAAAAAACAAAATCAGAAAACATTCATTCTGTGCTTCATTTATATTTTTTCAGGGGCATATTCTGACAATTTTCAGATGTCAGTGTGGTTTCTTATAGTTTCAGAATTAAGTACCAAATCTCTCACACCAATCAGATTCTGTACCTTTACCCCTTCAGCTGATTTTAGAAGGTGTGCAGTTAGACTTCCAATGGACAGCAAGTCAGAGATGCTGAGCACTGTGGTGATTAAAAGGAGTAGGAGCAGTTCTCAGGGCATTGAACAATACAGCCAGGACGTTATGTGCCTAAGAGCAATATGCTAAAGCTATTTTCAAAAAGCAGGTGTCTTCACATCTCTTTCGTTTTCCCTTCACTTTTACTTCCTTAAATAAATTAGATATTAGGTCTTTCTGACTGCTGTGAGTCTATGCCTTCTGCTCGCTGCACAGAACTACCTAACCAATGCAGATATTCATTTCAAGCACACTTTTATCTTCACCTCACCCTTTCTCACAATATTTTTATTTTAAAAAAATGTTTATGCTTAAACCAGAACCATAATAAACAAGTGCAAGTAGAAAAAATGTGTCTTTGAAACACAGTTTCATTACCACAAGAATGTTTCCTTTACATAGGTACATATTCTGCTTGTTTTGGTTATTTTTTTACATTGAATTATAGTTAAATACTGCGAACTAATAAGCAGGGAGGTGCTCATGCTTTTGCTTCATATATTCCCTTAGTCATATCTAATATTATTGAATTTAAGCAAGACAGATTTGTCATTGAAGTAAAATAGGAGTAGAAGGAAAGAAAGAGAGAGAAGGAGAAAATTCAGTAATTCAAATTACTTCTTGGAACTGATTTTGCAGTGATAACATGTAATGGGTAGTAAACTATAACTACTGCACACACATGGTCATAAACTTACATTATCCAATATATTTCTTCAGAAAAAAAACTATGTGTGTGAATATATGCAGTTACTACATAATTTTATATAAACTGTAACAGAATCATATTTACAGCAATTTTTATAATCTATGGTTGTTAACTCCAGCAGACCTCATGGTAAAAAAATAGCTATAAGCCTACAGCAAATGTTGACCTATGTTCAATTCATTTTACCCATTTCAGCTGGCTAAATAGGTTATATGAGTTCACACTATAGTTAGTGGAGAGAGGCAGAGAGGGGTGTTTCAAGAAAATGATTCATATGACCAGAAGAGACACAGGAAAAATAGAGGTGGTGAACAGCTTTTCTCTTGTGACTTTGTTGCCTGTGTTTTAAGTTATAGGTAGCTGAATTTAGCTGAGAGAATTAACACTAAAAACAGCAGCATTCCAACACTGAGACCATAGACGTAAAAATGAAAAATAAATATTTCCTTTATAAAAGGTTATCCATTCCTTTTAGGTAATTTTGTGTTTCACAGTCTTTTTGATGTTGCAGCTTCTGATGCTTTGGGCACTATCACCATAGTAACTAACTAGAAAACTATTATACCAAGAGTTCAAAAGTCAAGATGGAAATTTTCCAGTATCACAGTTTACAAACATTTCCATCCTTTTAGAGCACAGCTGAGAGGTTTTCAATTTCCACATGTTTCCTACAAATAGGAGAACTAAAACATACTTTTCAAGCACAAATTAACTCAAATTAGTTGCTTAGAACATAGAATATGTTCTTTAATACGGAAGTCTTTCAAGACTGTACAGTTGATGCTATAAATTATTTATGCTCACATTTCTCTTTGTGCAAGGAGATGTAATGATAGAACAAAGGGTAATGGCTTTAAAGGAAACGAGGAGAGATTTAGAATAGGTATGATGAAGAAATTCTTTACTGTGAGTGTGGTGAAACACAGGAATAGGTTTCCCAAAGAAGTGCAGATGTCCCATCACTGGAAGTGTTCAAAGCCAGGTTGATGGGCCTTTGAGCAACCTGGTCTAGTGAAAAGTGTCCCTGCCCACAGCAGGGAGTGGAAACGAGATGATCTCTAGTGTTCCATCCAACTCAAACCATTCTGAGATTCTCCAGCTTTCTTGGGATAGAGGTCATTTCAATGACTGAAAATTACTCATACACTTATTAATATTTTTCCTTTTTTTTCCTCTAAATAAATATTCCTGATCTGACTGATTTTCCTAAGTACGTTATTCTTTTCTTAATTTATTCATTTTGGTAATTTCTCTTTTTTTTAAATATGTAGTGATTTTGCGTGCCCCAGCATATCAAGTTTATTTAGAGATTTCTTCAAAACTTCTGATTTTCAGGAAGTGCTGAATAAATATAAGTTATAGATTTGGTATTGCTTGGGTGTATTATGTAAGTTTTTTAAGGTTTGCTTGCTATGATAAATGAATAGATGGGATGAATAGAGGTGGTTTTAGGCATTTCTGTTTAGGGATCTGTTTCTTTTCTTCTCAAAGCCCATGAAAGTCTAAATCTTCAGAAACCAGGCTCTGAAGCTTCAATACACCACTCATAAGCCTTCAGACTGAGGCTTTGTATATGTGAGTCACATTTTCTACCTGCACTAATAAGTTACCTATCCAAAGTTGCCACCTATTTACCCATTTTTGCATTCAAATTTTACATGCTGAAATGAGCACCTGTCCATCAAGTACATCTGCATTTAAATTATTTTTTATGATGTTCAGAGGCCTAGACACAAACATGACATCATTGTTCCCATTTGAAAAGGAGTCCAACTCATGCATTTGTAGCAAATGTTCTTGGAAAAGAATTGAACACATGTACTGACCACCCTGATCTTTCAGGATCCTGTTCAAATGCATTAACACAGGATACAGAGTTTGCTCTTAGAGTGATCACATTAATCCTGGGCCACCATCCTGATAAACACCCATGGCACAGCCATGACCAGAGTGACTTTATTTAAAGATTCCAGTGTCTCTTTGCTCAGTAACTGGGTCTTCCAGCATCCACAGCAGTAAAGAAACCCTGAGGGCTCCACAGTGTTTTCTGTCTACTTATTCAATTACATGGGCATGGATAAATACAGAATGAGTTTTACAGCAGACTGCAGCTTTTACAATGTCCAAAGGACATCTTATTATATGTTTAAAACCAGAAATATCTCCAATAGCTATCTGAAGGATGCCCCAAGGACTCCAAAATTCGAGATGAGCTACCAATACAGGGGAAAGATAAGGAATTTTATTTGGCTTCAGATTCTTCTATTCCATTTGTTAAAATAAATAAATAAAGTTGGTTAATCAATACAATTTAACCTTTTTACTCTAACTATATTAAGGTTAAATATGATGGACAGTTTCTTTTGCACATACATTCTTATTTTATTGTCACATTAAATGGTCATCAACTACACTGTTATTTACTGGAGACAAATTAATTATTTATTGTCTTCTCATTAAAGCTTTAGTTTGCTGCTACCTTTTTCCTTCCATTTGGAAACATGTATGTCATAGTTCAAATTTTTCTTTTGTAGATTATTCTTACCCTGTTCCAACAGAGACTTCAATAAACAAGTTAAAAATTAATAAATTATGTTAGGATTTTCACAGCACCTAAAGGAGGTGGGTGTTGCATTCCTAAGAACACGGTGAAGGGTTGTGTGTCTAACTCTCCTGCTCTCTGCTGAAAGCTTGAATTCTGATTTTCTACATAGGAAGTCTGCATAGGATGATGTTCTGCAGGACTGCCATTTTGACCACAGTTTAGCTTGTGACTATGCATCAGCATGTCAAGATGTAAAATTGGAAACTTCAGCCAAATAATTAATCAAAAGTTCATCACAGAAATCCATACTTGACTGTGCCAAGCATGGAGAGGAACCCACGGCAGGAAGGCACCTTGTCTCCTTCCCACTGGCATACACACATTAACCAAAGGGGTGTTTCAAAGGAGCATGAGAGCTGCATAAAGGTCAGCAGTCTAAAAAAGCACAAATATTAATTTTACTAGGATCCAGAGGATACACAGCACTCTGTCACGGCTTCAGTTCAAGCAGTTCTAACTGGGTTTGCTGGCCATGCAGAAAGCCAGGTGTCCAGGTTTAACATACTTCACTACATGTACTTGCCTGAATTCAAAGCAGCAGTAAGACTTGACAGCGTGGAGAGCTGGGCTCTTTCTTCCCGACATATGTTTTCAGTTACGGTTGAACTTTTCTCCTCCTCGCACTAAACTCCTAAAACATCTTGCTATGGCAGTAAATTTTTCAATCAGTGTTTATTAAAGGAGTGTGTGGACATTCCATATGATGTGAGCACTTCTCTTATTAAAGCTGCCATTTGTTGACAAACGGGATGCAATTATGGTATATGTAAGAACATTACAAGTCCTTCGTGCTGACAAGGCTAATTGCATAATTTCCTATACTTATTACTAAGCAAATCAGAGGGAGCAGCAATGGTGGATTTGGATCAGCAAATAAGAAAATTGAAGAGATCTCATATAACTGATAATTGTAGAATGTTCATTATGAATAACTATTATGTAATGAAATATATCTGTTTGGGTTTTGTGGTACAAAGCAAACCTCATAATGAGATGCAGACGGCTCAGGGCCATTTCACAACATACAATAACAACCCACACTTGGGGAGGAGCCTTGCAGGATTCTGGGTTGGCATCCAACAAGCCTGATACAGACATCTTTTATTTCTCTGACGAAAGAGAGCTGCAATAGTTCTTTACATAACACTCTACTACGGGTTTTGCACTTCAGCAAGTTATTAAGAAAAGTCTCTCATGAACAAAAATCAAATAAAAAAAGAAACATTTCATGTTTTGATATAAACTACCACAGAGAATACATTCCATGGCCTGTGAAGATACTGCCCTTAGACAACCTCAGAGATCTTTATTTCCTGAGTATCTCAGGGTCAGTATCTTTCTGACCAAACTCAGAAGTCACACACTAAACATTGGGCCATCAGTGTGTGTCACCACACCAACTGAGATTCAGGTTCTCTTCTTGGTTACACCACAGTGAATCCAAAGCTATTCCAACGGTCTCAAGAAGTTCATATGGATGTCAGTGAAGGAAGAAAACAGCTCTGGAGCCTGGCACTGGGTAAAACATGGAGTCACCACATCCTAGACCTACAGAAACCAATATATCCTCTTGCTATGCAGGCTTAATTTGCTGTAGTCATTATGGAAGACTGGTCCAAAAAAATGTTTAGTTTAGTTTCCAAAAGTTAATTCCTAATTTGTAAAAATGTCTGTGCGTGTGTGTGTATTTTTAATTAGTGCAAAGCACTCAGATATCTTCTTGTTGGAAATCCAATACAGTATCTAGAAATTGATCTAACAGTTCCTGTGCCATCCAATTGTATTTGAAATCAATGTTGCAAAGATTTTCTGGACAACTGCAAGAGCTATGAGCTCAATTAAGTTCTGAAAATGCTTCACCTGAGCCAGTTTCCACAGAAGACATGAGAACTTCTGTAGTAACTTTCTGAGAAATTATACTAAGTTATATGTTCCCAAAAACTGATGGGGACATCTGCATGAGGTTTTGTTTGGGTTTTTAAGGGATCTGTGAGACTGAGGGTGCTGTTTTGGGAAAGCCTGAGTAAAGAGCTGGGTTTTTCATGTAGTCTTTAGTATGGCAAGTGGTCTTCCTCATTTCTTCTTCACACCAGGAAATTGATGTAAGTGTTACTTGATCCAGCTAAGTCAAAATACTGTTTTATTTTCATAATGCCCAAAATAACTATTTTACCTGAAAAGTGAGTTTCTTAAGCAGTTTCAGGATCAAATTTCAGGTTGCCTATTAGCTGTTTTTGTGCTTTAAAGGTATGTTGAAAATATATTTTTAATTGAAATTTGACTAATCATTGCCTATAAGAAATGTTAACCATTAATTTTTTGTTCAGTATGGGTATTCATAAAGCCACCACCATGTCAACAGTATATGGCTATAGGAAGGGTAATATTAACACTAGAAATATTACCAAAAAAAAACTTACTGGAAACAGCTCAGATATTTTTGCTCTATTTGCACAATGCAAAAATAGCCTAAATACATTTTTAATGCAATCAGCTGAATTCCGTAAATCCAAATTGTGTGCTAACTGCTCATGCTGATTAGTGTGAAATATTAATTTGCACTAATCAGCTCCAGGCAAGGAAAGCATAATAAACTTGACACATACATTTCACGCTTTACAGTGTTGGAACTTGCCTGTAAACACTATCAGTGCTGTTAGTTATGTCACAGGGGCTGTGTACTCAAGGTGCACTTGGAAAAATTTCTTTAGCCGGTGCTTCAGCTGGATTAGTGTTATGAAAATTGTGATCTCTGAGAACTGATGGTCTGCACCAGTTAAATGTTGTCAGAAGCATTTGTCTCTGCAGTGAGTTGGAGCATCTGATTCCTGCCCCGGCTGGTTCATGACTAAGTCATTCCATTCTCATTCCCTCTGCTCTCGGTGTACCAGGGTGCAATTAGACTCCACAAGCCAGTGGCTTCCTGCTTCCTTTCTATCTGAAACATGTGCATAGAGCAACAAAATAAAACTGTGTCACTAGGCCTAAAGAAATACACCAGCTATTAGACAAACACGCAGGGGAATAGCAACGTCGGGTTTCATATATTATGTCTGAGGGCTGCTTTTTGCAGCCCATCTTACTCTTCTGCAGAATGGTGTTTGCAATTCCTGAATTCATGGGTTAGCATTACCCACAATCAGCATCTGATTTATCAAGGACACCCTCCCCAGATGCTATTTTATGCCATAAACCCATCATGTGATGTGATAAACAGGGCCTTTTCTCTCTAATACATGACTAAATATGTAGTACCTTAGAAGCTGGGTCACAGTGAAAGTGAGAGTCTGACAGAAGGCTGGAGGGGAAAAATTTCTATTTATGTGTACTTAAGACAATCATGTGCATGAGTGAGAAGGGATAATCTGTGCAGACAAATCTGTTGCTCACTGCTGCCTGGGTTGTCCATGCTCCATCTTTCCTACTCTCTGTGTACGGCTCACAAGGGTCTGGCTGAGTTTGCAGCCCTGCCAAGTATAAGGGATAGACATGAATGAAAACACACACGGCAAAAGTCGCCATTTGGTTGAACAGCAAAATTGCAAAGGCCTCTAATCCTACTGGATTTCCACTGACCTCTGCCCTCTTATATTTTTCTCTTCCTTTAAAATATAAATTACTCCAGGCACAACTACGTGGACACTGTACTCCAAGCTGGATTTTCAGATTGCCTGTCTGAAATGTGGGTCACCCAGCCATTAATGGGGAAGAGAGCATTCCTCATATTAAGTGGAAGCACGGGGAAATTTGAAATATTTGTGCTGTGTTTACATGTGATTAAAATGACCTAATAAAACAACATAATTATCTCATGTGTTCTGCTCCCCAGGGCAGGCAGAGCTAAGCATGCTGCTGAACACAAAGCACATTTCTCAGCACAAAGCTCATGACAAGCTCATTGACCCCAGTGAAACCAGTAACCACCATTTACACACAACCAGAAATACATTTGGTGGGATATGCTCTCAACAGTACCCATTTCATTACAGCCATTTATGTTTTCTAGAGGCAGATGTGATTTGCCTTTTAATAAGAAAGGGTATTTGGAACTTAAGAGGGGTTGACAGTGTTAGTTCTAGCAGGAAATGGTCATATACGTCAACAGACATATGAAAAGCGTTCATTAATCGTGGCTTCTATTTAGCTTTTGAACAATGTATCTATAGCTGAAACAAATTTCATTCATCCTCCCCCCTCCAACACCCCTGAAACCTGAAGATTTTTTTCTTCATATGTCAAACAAAATTAAAAGAATCATTGGTCATTATATGTGTACAGATGTTCAGTTTGGAACATTTTTTAAAAATCTTTTAATTGTCTGTGAACAGGCTACAACAATGTCTTAAAAATCTTTGGTGCAATCTGTGTATTTCACTCCTCTGTATTAGGCTACTACAGGTCATCAAAAAGTGAAGCACTTACTTTGTTTCACTAGGTATGTTTAGCCTGAGTGAACACAACTCCATTCTTTCATTTTTCCCAGCTACGCCAAGTCTCATAAATTAGGTGTGGCAAAGTCAGATGGATGGATCATTTTTAAGAATACTAGATCTTGCTACTTTTATCTTTTCTCACAGAAGTAAATCCCACTTAAGTCCCTGACAGCTGGGGGTGTAGGTAGAGGAGACAGGAAAGAAAAGAGGATGACTCAGATCCTGGCCCTTAGAGAATTTTTACCTCTGCACTAGGGAGAACTCCATTTTTGGAGAAATGTAATATTTCTCTCCTGACCACTCATAATTCATTATATCTTCCTAATATCTCACATACCTCTGTCAGAATCCAGCTTGTGTGATTATATCCAGAGAAACTTCAATTCTCTTTGTAGTTTCAACTTATCACTTCTATATATAGCTATATTCTTCCTTTTTAATTCTGACTTTTTCATTAACTAAACACTTTCTCTCTTCACAACGATTCTAGTACATTTTATCTTTCTCCTTTTCCTTTATTCCTAATGGGGGGTAGCAAGTGCTCATCTGAACAGAATTTCAAGACTCTTCTCTAATGTTCGATGTATTCTTATTTACTAAGTTAACATTAAATGAGTTAGAAAACATAAGGCTACTTTGAATTTTAAGCTCTTTCCCTTGCTCACTGTGGGAATAAAGAAACTAAATTTTTCAGTTTGGGGTTTTAAATCACTGTGTGTAACAGCATATGTTATTTGTCTTTATTAATGTATTTGCACATTTTATAGTCAACAGAAAAGACAAAGAATATATCATAAAAATTTCACTGAAATATACAATTGAACCTTCTTCCTTAAATTTATTACTATTCATAGGACTGTCTTCATTGTTTTAGATTCTGTACAAACACTTAGGAAGAGACAGCAATTACTCCAAAGCACTTGTAATCACACTTACGTGCAGTTAATTAATTAAATTAAATCAAGAAGAAATAATTGTAAAATAATTTAGATGAATCCAGCAAAGCTTTGCATCATTTTAACTTCATGTGTTCAAAAAAGTAATGTGGTGGCGCTGATGCAGATTATGTTTAAAAATAGGATATCATTATACAAGATAAGGCTCTTGGAAAACTCCACATTTGTACATTGCAGACACTAAAGGAACAGCAAATAATGGGTCACTAAGCAGGAATGGGTGTCTAAGGCTTCAATCATTTAAACATCTTGCCTAAAGAAGGCAAGTGAAGTTCAAAGCAGAGAACAATGGCAAGAATCCCAAAACAGGAAATATCTGTTACAGACATTAGAAATGCAGTAGATGATCCAGGTGCAGTCACATTCTGACCAGGAAGGAATATTAGGGTTTGTTGCAGAGAATAACAAATCCCCAAAGCATTCAGCTTGATATGCAGCTGCAGAGCACAAGACAAACAAAAATTATTCCAGCAATAAAAAAATACAATAGAAATCAAAGGATATAGTTCTGCTTCTAAAAATAACACTGCTCATTAGACTTCACCTAACAGGCAATATGCAGGCTACTTACCCTGGTTGAGAGGCGATGTGCATGTAAACTGCACCAGTGCCTGAAGGCATGCAGTGTTTGGCAGGAGGAATACAAATTTTGGTGTTTATTAGCACCAGAATTAGAGAATAAAAGGCTCAGAATGCAATGAGCCAGTAAAATTATTTCTTAAATATCTCCTTTTTGTGGAAAGACAGTTATGAAGTACAAAACAGAGAGTAGGAATAGAATAGGTTTGTGTAGCAAAGACAAGGGAGGTAGCTTAGTTTAACAGAAGGCTTCTGAGACTACTGGAAAAATTGGCTTTACAGGCTGGAAAATGAACACACAAAGCCCTTTACATGAAAGCAGGATTTAGATCCTGCTCAATGTTTTTCCTAGTTCATAGCAGTCCTCTTTCAACAAAGGAAATCAATGAATTGGGTTTTCGCATATGGGAAAAGACCCTTTTGGGGGAGTGGGTACCCAAAGTGAGGACACAATGTGGTGGTGAGAGGGGGATGAAAGGAGAGTCTCCATAACCTCTCCACTGTGAGGGGTCCAGAGCTGCAGGGAAGGGGGCAGCTCGGTGGGACAGGAGGCAGCTCTGCCTCCAAGGGAGAAGGTCTAAACTCACTGCCCCACCTGGTTTCTTCCTCTTGAGTGCCCAAACACTAATGATGGGCTTGATGCCACAATGCTGCCCGCTGTGAGCTGGAAAAAAAAACCCACAAAAAATAAACGGTAAGATCTTGCCCAGTAGCTGAAAAATTTGCAGGACCTGCATAAACCTTTGCCAAGGATGCAGAAATAGAAGGCAGGTCTTTCTTCTGATGCAGTGAGAGAAGCCTGAGTAGGCAAACACTTTCCTCTAAAGGCTGATGGGATGAAACAAACTCTCATAAAGTAATCACAAGTCTGTTTCCAGTAGATAGGAAAAGTAAAATACAGGAAATTTTACCAGAGTCAAAACATCACATAAAGAAAGAAGAAATGCTACTGATCTTAGAAGGAAAAGGGTAAAGGGAGGAGGATCATGACTTTCCAGATGTACAAGAAAATTAATCTACAATCCAGCTTCTCTGAAAGGGAAATGAAAGCCATTTCTGTTCTAGTGGCCTGATCTTCTTGTGAGATGAGTTGAGTCAATTAGACGCAATGCAAGAGAAATGCCAGATTATTGTTGCCATATGAAAAGCTAACTTCCCCTCTGTGACTGGTCTCTACAAGCCAAAATTCATCAAAGGACTGAGTGAATTTGAAGTTTGACACAGCTGGAATGAAAATCTCATCCAAGGCTTCAAAAAGAGTGGTCTAAATATAGGTTCTTAAATATGTGTAACCTGTTTTTCAAAAAAGTGATGTTCTGTCAGCTCCAATATGAAAATCAGGCCAAGTCTACTTCATAGCTTCAATAGGTATTCAGATTTTGGATTAATCCCCTAAAACCAGCAGAAATATTTCTAATGCAAGAATTTCTGCTTGTAAACTTGTGAGCTACTGAAAAGCCTTGGCTCTGTCTTGGCCCACAGTCTGGCAGTCAGTATGCTGAGTCTGGTCTTGTATTATTTGGAAAACAGGAAATGAAAAGGAAATTTCAGAAAGAGGATTTCCTCAAGGAAAGGAGATTCTGAAGGGTGTGGGAGGCAGGTTTCTCAAGAGCTGTTTGAGCTAATGCCAAATTTAAGAAAATGGAGATATTACTTACAGCTAAGAAAGAAAATTAAAATGTAATTGATATACACTCCATTAATTAAATGATAAAAGTTGAAATAATTCAAGCCTATTACAAACAAATTAGCATTAAGTAATTACTGCTTATAACCCCAATGCCACTTCAAATAAAAAAAGGTACCTCATGTTTCAACTTTAGATTATCTACATACACAGAATTAATTTCTAAATGATACAACAGATTGTCTTTACTGCATCATTAAAATCCACTGGCTTTGTTGTGCACAAACACTCCATCTCTAGCATTGACTAGAGGTTGCTATTTTTACACTCTGTGTTAGGTGTATTTTATTTCTCTAAAATATAATTTGTGGTTGTCTTTGCTTATAAAATACAGTACCAGTGAATGACACATCTTTTTAAAGTAGCCAAATTTGATATTTCAACCTAGTTCTGCAGTGAGATTTCTATGCATGGAATATGTCTGGGGATCCCATTTCTGCCTGCCTTCCCTCTTCACTCAAGACATAGCTAGGAAGAAGTTTATGTTACACAAAACTAGAATGGCATTCTTTTAAATGTTTTATCAGCTCTTTAATTATATTCACAGGGTTTTGCTTTAGAATTCACTAGAAACTCATCAGGGCATGCAGCCAGAGGTGAGTGTTTCTACATGCTTAGTAAATGCAGTTATTTGTAACCCAGAAGTACATGTGTATTTATATTGTTTCTGCTAGGTAGAGAAAAACAGACACAATAGCATTTAATAGTGTCCATAATTTTAGATCTGTAATTCCAGAGAAGTCAATGGATTCCCCCAGGTACTTAAAGTAAGATTTTAAAAATGTTGGAATTATTTCAAACTCCTTAAACAACCCAATCTTAATCTTTAAAGAGACCTCATAATTTCTATATTCGGAAAAAAATTACTATAGGAGAAAATTATCCAGGCAGAATATGTTCTTAAATACTTAAATGCAGGTCTATTTTTTATAATTGTTGAGTGAGTGATAGGAAGATGCATCTATAACTAAAAATAGATCTAAAGTAAAACATGTAGGAATAAATTTAGCTTCCAATGACAGATGCATTTCCATAAACACGGCTCCATTGATGAAATACACCTAAAACTAGGAAACTTATTTATGATTCCTTCAGCTTCATTTGCATACTACTGTATCAGCTCTGTTTGCTCCTGGTAGTCAAAACTACATGGCATTTTAGTCTGATTTGGAGGACTGTAGTGGAAAAAGCCAAATTCAAATTTAAGCACCTGGGAATTTTCCTTTCAGAGATATTTATGTACCTTGCTCTCCTGAAATGAAGGGAATTCAGCAATTAAAAACGTACAGAATTATGGCTTCACCGCTGTGAAAATTACTTTCCCGAACTGCTGAACATCCACTACTTAAATTCATGAAAACAAACATGCAGAGTGATGAGCTGGATTTTAAGTATTTCCAAGGCTGGAGACTCTAAAACCTTTCTGTAAAACTGGATCTAGAAGTTTTTGACACCCCATCCTCTTACGGTAACATTTTCTTCTTAATTTAACATGATATTTCTTGCATTTCAGCTGATGCCCATTGCCTCTTCTCCTGTCACTGAGCACCACTGGGAAAACTCTGGCTCCATCTTTTTTATTCTGGCCCAGCAGGTATTGATACCCATGGCTAAGCTCCCCCTGGCCTTCTGTTCTCCAAGGTGGGCAGCCCCAGCTCTCTTAGCTTTTCCTTAAGACTCTCCAGTTCCTTAAACATCTTTGTAGCCCTGTGCTGGATTCACTTCTGCATGTCCATGTCCTGTACTGGGGAACCCAGCACAGGGCCAGGCACTCCAGATTTATTAATTCTAGTGCTGAGCACAGGAGAAGGACCAAGCTCTCCATCCCACTGGCAGCCCTCTCCCTAATGCAGCCCAGCAGGCTGCTGGCTGCTCTGCTGCAAGGGAATATTGATGGATCACGTTCAGCCCTTGTCCACCAGGACCTGCAGGGTGTTCCTTACAAAGCTGCTTTCCAGACTTGGCTCCCAGGTGCGTAAGGTTTCTCCTCTCCTGGGTCAGGCCTTTAGCATTTCCCTTTGCTGAACTCCATGAGGTTCCTGTTGTGGCATTTCTCCATCCATTCCAGGCCTGTCTGAATGGCAGCACAGTTATCTGGTATATTGCCACTTCTACTTGGATAATTTCAGCTCAGTAGTTTTGCTGAAGGTCTGGTCTGTCCCAGCAATGTCTCATAGCCCTGCACCTCCATGCAGACCTCTCATTCCCTCTGTTTAGTCTTCTTTGCTGCACATGGATTTCCCAGAAAAAGAGTGAGCGTTTCCCCTCATAATGCTCTGATCCTGGCACTTTTCTGTTTGTGTGTATGTGGTTACAGTGGGCTGCCTTCTATCCTTTTCTTTTGATTTTGTAGTCTCTCCTTCCACATCAGCCAGTCCACCACTTCCCCACTTGATTGTGTGTTATCATCTCCTTCCCCCCACCTTTCCTAGTTTAAGGCTCTCCTCAGCAGGTTGCCCAGCCTGTTGACAACTAAATTTTTGCCTCACTTGGTCAGGTTTCTCCTACCTTTACCTAGCAGTTCTCAGTCATCAAAAAGGACTGTGGCTTTGTAAAGCAAATTTCTGTCTCCAACACCAGATGTTCAACCAGTTGTTGGTTCTCAGGGTCCACAAATGACAGATGTGCATGAATAATCTCACAGTAATTATACTGTCTAATTGCAGCGCTGTCACAGGGCATTGGCTAATCCCTGCTCTGAAGAAGACCAGGGTGCTGTGAGTCTCAGTACATCATTTGGGGCTGAATTCACTCTGGCTGTAATGGAAAGGCAAACAGAGACCTTCCTTGTATGTTTTAATGCGCCTACCATGGAGGAAAAAGGTGCTTCCTAGAATTTTACCTGTTTAAGATGGTACATATAGAACGGTTTGGTGGTTTCATGAATATGAGATGAACAGATAAGGTTTTTAAGTGAAACAGTCTTGATTCCTAAAAAAAAAACTTCTTTGTCTCTTTCTTTAAATATATAAATAGGTCAAAAGCCAATATGACTGTATATGTGCTAATTTTTAAAGAAATCCTCATCTCAAGCCCAGCTTTTAAAACTTGTTTAAACTTTGCTAAGGATTGTGATTTTATTATTAATATTAATATTATTCCTAATCTGAATGTAATTGAAACAGTAAAACAGCTGTGGAACTTCAAAATGTTTTCAGTCATTATCTTTTTATCAAAGTCATTGCAAGCAGGTTCTCTTTCTCTTTGTGGCTCATCTTCATTGATTGGGGATGAACAAGCAGCAGTAAATTCCCAAAAGACTGTATTTGACTAGAAATTGCAATTACTTGATGCCTAGTAATATGCATTTCAAATGTGTTTGGGATTCTTTCAATATTCATTGATTACCATTATCAGCTCAACAAATTAAAATGCATCCACAGGTATGAGAGAGTATAGAAAAATACTGGTTGAAATCATGGTTGTAGAGAAACCATTGGCTTTGCCCATTGAGTTTTGGAAACGCAATCAATGCTCAGGTGTCAGGTCTCTAGCAGTGGTCAATGGTTGGATACTTTCCTTTTCTTTAGACAGAAAAAGAAAAATATCTACTTTAATTTATTGTTATTTCAGTAGTGTGATCATGTTGCTTCTGACTTTTGCAGCCTTTCAAATAACCTTATGGCAAACATCCATAAATACTCCTCATATTGACCTGCAGTATTCCCAAATACTCTTAGACATCACTTCTACTGCAAAGAACCTCAAGAATTAAAAATTCTGCTGGTTTTCTGCTTGCCAATCTTGGAAAAGTGAGCTCACCTTTCTAAAACAGCTGCCTGAGAAAATGTTCCCATCCCATGGACACTTGGGCCATGAGTAAAAGATGCCCTTCACACAAAACAGGGAAATCAGTGCCTTTCAGTGTTCTGCAGCAAACCTCAAATATTTATAAACTGATCACAATACTCCGATGTGAAGAGCATTAAGTTGAGATAAACGCAAATTCAAGACTAATTTTAATCACTTAAGCAAACCTCCAGCAATGGAAGGTAAAACCAATTGAGAATTTTTAAAAACTTAGGCTTGGATTCATCTTCTCTAAACGCAGAGGCCTCCACTGGGACATCCAATCAGCTGAACTGCTCACTCCAGGATGCCTCTACAGCCAGCAGGGACAGGCAGTGGAACCTAAGGCTGACTCATCACAATCCAAAATCCCTGCAAATATCCACTCTGCTCTACTGTTTTCAGAGGAAACTGAGGATGGCTTGCTTAATTAGGTATGTTTATATCATAGATGCCTCAAGTTAGAGATCCCTGGGACATCAGCGAATAAAGTCTGAGCTCCCTGTCTGAATTGGTCAGTTTAGCAAACAACAATAGATCAGCTGCTCTGACAAAAGCCCTGATCCTTTGGTAAACAAACTGGAACACACTGGGATGTGTCTCTTTGCAATTTGTGTCTCTTGCAACCAGCAGACAAATTTCTTCCAGAGAAATCTGCAGTGATGGAATAATTTTGTTAAAAATAGAAAATTCTCTGTCAACTCTATGTAAAAAGAATTAAAAACAGATATTCGAGTTCTTAATTCCCATTAGAATCAGTAGATTCAGGTAGCAAAAATAAAATTGAGAACAGAATAGCTTTGCATATATAGTCTTAAATAAAAGGTAAAAGCATCTGTTTCAGTCACACCTGAATTTCAACCCAGAAAAATGTCACATTACTCTTTGAACATAAGCCTGGAATCTACACTGGTATTTTTGGCTAGTTGGTGTATTATGCTGCTGTCTGGCTGAGTTTACATAAGGACATATTGATTTTCTCTTCTCTCTCCTCCTGCATCTCTCCCCCTCCAATACAAACAGCATGGAAGAATGAGCACTGAACAAAAAAGAAAGAGGCCGTAAGAGTGGGCCAGCTTCTGGCTCATACACAGAGAAAATCTTTTTGCTTTCTGACAGGACATTCTGGAAACATCTACTTTTCATTTCAGGCCTTTTTATGACAAAAACAAGCTCATTCTGAGCCTGTTAAATCATTTCGGTTTGAGGTCACTGACAAGTTACATTTTTCTAGTGCCCCATGTTGTCAGTCTTGTTCATCTCAGGAGAGAGTTAAGAGTAAACATTTACTTTTACCTGGTGTCTCGTGTGGATACCAGTCAAACTTTAAAAAAAAAATGATTTGTGCAAGTGTGGGAACATTTTTTTTCCAGGAAATTTGAGTGTACGGCTGGATTCACATAACTGTAGGCCATTTTATTAACCCACATCATCATTGCTATTGCAATATATGTCTCACTGTGGCAGTATTTAAAGTTTATAGTCAGGCTCATTTTGCAAGGCCCTGTGAATGAGCTGTGCTTCCCCTAAATTATGTCATCTGGAAATTAGAATCTAATTTAGTGTTTAAGTCAATCATTTAGATTCCCTTTAATGAATGAAGTGCCATCAAATTGTCCATTACAAGAGACTGACATCCCTGGATGAAAAAAATAAAACCAGATCTCTTCTACACAGGGGTCTTCTTCCAGATCTCTTGTACCTCCCACCTGCTGACAGAAAAGGGGCAAAGATGGAGAAGATAAATGAAATATGGTTGTTACTTTCTTGTTCAAGTGGAGAGCAAGGACAGGTGCTTTTCTAAAGAAATGTCTGGCAGTTTCTCCATGGACAGGCCCACAATCAGATTCCTTATTGGGACACAATACGAGAACACAGGCCAGTAAATTTATCTTCCACTTACCCTAAAAGAAAGTAAAAAATGTGATGTTTCCTTGTTTCTCTCTAAGCAAAAGTGAAAGTCTGACACCTTTATGCCACAAACACACACACCCCAAGTGTCATGGAAAATCTTTGCTGCAAGGTGATAAAACAACTTCTAAAGGTCATGCAAGGGTAAGTAAGGTCAATTTCTATAGCTCTTGGCTGATTTTTTGATTACCTTGGGTTTGAGTCTGCAGACTTCTTTGGTCTTTTTGGTTTCAATTTGCAAGGACTCTTAAGTTAGATTGCTTACAATTCATGAAGGCAAACATGAAAAAAATCTTACAAGTGTCTATTCTCTTCACACAAAAATGCTCATTTCTAAAGATATCAGAAATACTATTTCTGGATAATCCCGACACTTCATAATGAACAAAGTATGCCTTTATTTTATTTATCTCTGAGCTGACACTCAGGTCAAGCTGAGGATTATGCTTCCAACTTTCCAAAACAATCCCTCTCATAGCCAAATTTGGAGATGTTTCCCAAGGATATTCCCACTGAATGCAACAGAACTATGCAGCAAGTGCTGAAAACTGTGAGTAGAGGTGTAGGAGACTGACATGCAGACTGAGAGAAAGAAGGAAAAGCCTACCCTGAATTTCCAGACAGGGTGATGAGCTCATGGCTGCTGAACTTCGGAGCTCCTGGCAGTACCCCACATGCAGCACAGCAGAGACAGAAATGCAGGAGGCAGAAGAGAATAGGTTCGATCCAGAAATAAAAACAGAAAAAAAGATTGCAATCTTCATAGATGTAATAGAACAAACAATTAAATATACATGCACCACTGGTCTTTAGTTGAGTTCAAAAGAAAAATTCCACTGAGAGTGACAGCTGTCCAGGCTTACTGGGTGGGTATAGTTACAGTCAAACATGTTGCAGCCTTCCAGGTTTCAAGAAAGGGGTAAATCGTAACTACCTGGAGCTTCCCTCTGCTTCCTTGCTGACTCTGTTTTGCTTCCCCAGCTTGCCTTAGAGCTTGGCAGCATATAATCTTGTAATTCCACCTGTAGTTCCTGAGTTGTTGGTGCAGAACATCCTGTATGACATTCCCTGGCAATATCCCCAGAATTCAGCTTTATTATTCATTCTGGCTTGCCACGAGGCTTCTGTTTCTGAAGCTTCCTGCTTCAGTGTCTACCAGACAAAGAAATAAATTGGAGACAGAAAGGAGGTGAGATAAGAATGGTGGTTTTCTGCTAAGAAAAATTCACCGTGATTCCTATGAAAACTTTAGTACCATAAAAGTTTCAATATTGATATTGCACTGATAACATTTAAGTTATTTTTTTCATAAGAAAAGAACCTACAGGGCAACAGGAGCTCCCATGTATATTGAAGATGCTGGTATTTAGCTGAGTTGTACCATGTGGCTTATTATAATAGCACTTGGAGTATTTCTACATCACACAACATCATGCCATGAAAAGATACCCCAGTGATCTATAAAACAGCCCTACTGAGAAACTAATTAGTCAAGGCAGAGCTCTGTGTTAATTCTACTCTGCTGCTTCTGGTACTACACTAGCTCACTCAGAAAGACAAAAAAAAGGCAAACTGAGATGAAATAACTGGCCTGGGGATACAGAGGGTGGGATCCATCTCACCTGACTTTAGAAATCAACAATGTAGACATTTAAACCCAAGCTGGCCCCTGGGGCTCCATGTATAGTCACTGGAGACAAATATGCCCTTTTAGGGTGCCAATCATCTGCCCTGTTTCAGACATCTAATTTAGGAGAGGATGAATTGCCCCTTGGATTCTATTGACTAGTTCTTCGCTGACTATCCACGGAGCTAGAAGCCAGATGCAGATGTCTTCAGCACAGGCATCTGCATTTAGTCAATATATTTCCACCTGCAAAGTCTATCACAAAGTTGGGAATAGCATATTTCCTTTATTCCCAGGCCTGTATATTATTCTGTAGATCATACCACCATTTCGTAACTCTCCTAGTAGCAGAGAGACTTGAAATTATGCTGTGTGATACTTAGAGATTGTTCAATTATCATATAAATTAAAGTTTATTTAATGGACTAGTCAAGTAACTAAACACTTGGCTGGTATAAAAACCCTAACATATTAAAAATAGGAAGCATAATTTTAGTATAATTAAAAGCCATTCTAGAGTTCCAGTTGCATTCTCACTGATCAACATCACAATGGATAATACTTTAAAATCTTGATTCAGCTTTAAAAACAAAGTTGCAGTTATGCAGTTACACTGTCAGGACAGGGCTTGTCAAAAATGAGCTCTGGAGCAGGAACACACAGCATTGTGCTTATTGTCCAGTCATGAACAGTGTGAGGAGAAACACATTCCTGTGTACAGTAGGAAATCCATTTCCTCTGCGTGTGAATAAGTACTAAAAACTCAGCAAGCGTGGGCGGCGTTACGTGAATAACAACTACGGGATGAATGAAAATGTGCCTGTGGTGTCCCAGCTTCAATTTGCTGCAGGTAACGCAAGGTACCAAAGACGAGATGAAGGAAGAATATTGTAGAAAGTACAGTGTTCCATTCCTGAATACACTGAGGAGAGGCTTGGCTGCAGATTCAGGCGAATAAATTGTTTGGCTACCAGCTGGGTGTGCCGGTGTGAGCTGCGTGTCTCCCTTCCCAGCAGAGCAGCTGAGCCCTGGTCAGTCACAGACAGAGCACTCGGTGCCTCCTGGGGAGGGTGAACGAGCATCTCCCCAGCCCTGGGCCACTGCTGGGAGCTCGGATGTTTAACTCAGATGTAGACTCTCACAGCATCAACTTCTGCCTTCAGCTGTCTCAGTACAAAGCTCATCTCAACACTTAACAGCATGCAAGGCACTTACACCACCTCCCTACCTCTGCCAGGGTGTTCATTTTGGATTAGAGTCAGCTGTTAGCATTTTTATTCCCAGCTCTCTGGGTATGATTTGCAGAAATTCAGAAGACTGAAGCACATGGATAGATGACTAGAATGCAGATTGCCTATTTAATACTATTGCCCCTGAGAAATTATAGGCTAGGTGTCTAAAGTTGGTCATCAAAAATTAGTGTAGGATTTTGACAGCTTTGTCTATAATTTATCTTTTCTTCAGTTCTCCATCTGTAAAATGATGGTAATAATATGCTTAATTGCTAGGGCTGCTGTGAATATAAATTCATGATGTTTGTGAAGAACTGACAAATTACAGAAAGAGCACCATAAAAACCACATGAGGAACTTAATAACAATGTATTCAGCTGAGGCTTTAGATTGTGATTAATAGAGCCTGGAGCCATACATTGAACAAAGGAGATAAAAAGAACTATTTAATAATTATACATACAGAGAAATAAAAATAATAGATGACCATGCAATTAAAGTCAGGAGCAAAACACATATGCACAGGGAGCTTTATGAAGGTGACAGATGAAATTTTTAATGTTTACAGAGTAATATCAGGAAAATGAATGCATAAAAAAATCTCTAAGTATAGGTGAAAATTTTTATCTCGGCTGCTGGACACTTCGTGGTGCCTACAAGGTCATGCCCATGGAAAAGCTTCAGGTACCAGCAGATTTATGTAAGAAATCACCTTTGTCTTCACTTTTCCTTTTTGTGCTACTTTCAGAGTTAGTTTATCCCAGGGTAGTCTCTGTTCTGGTTGAATGCAAGCCCCTACAAACTGCAGCACTGGCAGAACTGGGGGGGAGGTGTGGGGTGAGCAGAACCATCCCTTGGGTGAGAAGGAGCATCCTGAAGGGAGAGGCACAAGGAGAAGGGAGAACAGGAGCCACATAAGCCAGCAGGGAGAGAAAAGGCCATTTAAAAGGCCCTGCAACCAGATGACTCTCCAATCAAGGTCCATCTTTTCAAAAAGCCCCTGAGAAAGACAGGTGGTTCATGCAGAAAGCAGTCTGCATTTTAATCTTTTTTTTCTTTCCCAAACATGGCATGAAAGTGCTATCCTCAGCGATAAAAGCTCCCCTGAGACTCCACCTCGCTTTCCAGCCCTTGAGTACTGACTTCCCCTGGTGTGAAGGAAGGTTGAAGTGCCAGCTGTTAGAAGAAATAATTATTACAGCACTTCCTGCAAGCACTTCAGATTCCAAAGAGGAGAAGCAAAAGCTACCTGATTCTACACTTTGTGGTTTTTTTTAAATTTGCTTTTGCATTTTTTTTTTCTTTACTCCCTTAACAACCTTCGTCTTTAGTCAGTGAATAAGCTTTTACCCTGAGGATTCAACATGTTGCTAAGGGCTGTCATTACAGTGAGCACATTTCTCTAAGTCATATTCACAGAGTCATTTCAAAAGCAGCATAGGCTAACCCCTTCCCATTACAGACATGGAAATTCTCTCACAATTAAACCCAGTCCACACCTTCTAAACACTTAGAATGGTGTGGGTGACTAGGAAATGTTAAGAAATGTGTCTGCACTCAAGATTACGGCATACAAAGGCAATAGCTGGAATGCGCTTTGCCATTGTTCACCGGCTTGCCGCTCACAGCTAATTGCACAGAAAGGAGCCATCATTTACTGCCCTGGCTGTGCCCGATTCACTCCCACACATCAGCCACTGCCTTCTCCTAATGTCAGTGCTCTGTCACTGGCCCTGTGGCAGCTCCCTCTGTGTGGGCATCTACACACGTTGTTATCCTGCCTCTCACTTTGCAGTTGCAGGTCCACACAGACCAGTGCTGATCATCTCTGAAACAGCAGCTATGTGCACTGGTTTTTTAATGGGCTGAAACCAACAGAATTAACAAACCTGCTTCAGTTGCTCTCTATTATCCTTCCAAGACCTGATTAAAGCCTGGTTGAATGATGCTGTGTTTTCTCCTGTCGTTACTTCATCTCATTTTGTAAAATGTTGGCACTCTGAGTAAAAATATAATTAAACTATGGCACAGAAGCTGATAGCTTTGATCCCACCTAGCTTAGTAAAAAAGACAAAACAGGCACATTTAATCCACTATTTGTTCAGTTACAATGTGATAGTTTTAAACGATGCACATTCCAATGACTGAATGAATATATGAGGAATGCCAGAAATTAATGTATGAGTTACAATTATTGCCATACAAAGGCTGTTATAGTGCACACCAAAAATCTCAAAACAATGAGGTCATGTCACCATAAAACATAATGCATGGCTAAATCATAATGCAAAAAGAATTTTGAAAAACTGTATTCTCATGTGCACAGCCTGTGGCCTGTGATTCGGTAGGGCTTATTCACATGCATTTGTAGAAAAAGAGATTTCCCCTCTCCAGATTTCCCCTGTCACACACTTCTGAATCTCTTTTCCCTCTTTAGTGCAGCTCCCCCTGCTTCTGCTGCCCTCTGCCTTTGCCTCTGCTTCTCTGCATGTTGCCTGAGGATTACTGGAGAACATTGATTTGCCTGAGGATTTATTTGCATAGGCATGCAGCTTATCTGATAAGTAAGTTTTACCCATGGAAGTATGGTATTCATTTTGTGCATAGACAGAGACACACAAGAGCCAGGTGTAGCAATGCCAATATTCAGCATTTTTTATCCTCAAAATGCCCTACAAATGTTAACTAATTAATCCTCAGAACACCTCTTTGAGTTATCCATGCTTATCCCAATTTCTTGGGCAGAGACAGGGAAACTGAGAGATTAAGTGACTGCGAGAGCTTCCACTAGGGTCAGGGAGGGAGGGAAGAACAAAACCTTCGTCAGCTTTAATGGAACTTCAATCAGGGACAAGGTGATTTGCCTAACAACACCAAAATGTCAGGATTAGAGCGAAGTTACCTATATCTGCGGCTTCCCGGGACTGACTCTGATCTTTTGGTCCGCCCTGAACTGGTCAGGCAGCTGATAGATGACCACTTGCAGCTGAAAATGTGCTATTCTGTGCTATTCCCTCCTGTTCTGTTCTGTCTCTGGGTGGGTTCGTGCCCGGGTCAGACCCTGCAGCCCCGGAGCTCCAGCAGTGTCCCAGCAGTGTCCCAGCAGTGTCCCAGCAGCGCGGGCAGCCGGGCTTACCTTTGCACTGCCCCTTTCTGCACTGCAGCCTTTCTTGGCATCTCTTTCCCAGCAGAACACAGCAGGACAAAAAATGACGGCAGGTGACAAGATGGCTTTTTGCCGGCGACAGGGCACCTAGCCACATGGCCTGTCTCCGTGGACAGCTGTGGGGTGACATGCTTTACACTGCAGGGAGAGGTCAAAGGGCTGCAGCCCCCCGGCCTTACAAACAGCCCCCGCCCCCTGATGCTCTCTCAGGCTGACAGCTGAACAAAATGAAGGCTATTTCTGATTTATAGCTGCAACCTGCAATGAATTATATTTATATTTGGGTGGTTTATTAATATGAAGCACGTTAGCAAGGGTATATTGTCTGTCTGCCACAGATGGAAAAACTAACTCTATCGATGACGGTAATCCATTCATTGTTTTATGAATCCAGCATCCTCCAGAGAGCACCACAAAACCCCTCTCAGTGTCTCTGAATACTACATTTTACATTTAGATTTTCTGGCTTAAAGAAAAGATGTGTAAAATCACAAGCAGGCACAGCATTCCCCACTGACTAGTGCATTTATGAAGTCTTTTGTGGTGTTATTACAGAAAGCATGTGAAATACAATGTACACGAAACTAGGAATAGGGAAATAAATACATCTGTATTTTTTAAAGGAACAAGAGGCCGATATTTCTTCACTGTGAGAGTGGTGAAGCACTGGATTAGGTAACCCAGAAAAGCTGTGGGTGCCCCATCCCGGGAAGTGTTCAAGATCAGGCTGGATGGGGCTTGGAGCAATCTGGCCTAGTGGAAGGTGTCCCTAACAAAGGTAGGGAAGTTGGAACTAAATCGTCTTTAAGGACCCCTCCAAACCAAACCATTATAGGATTCTAATATTCAGTTTTATATTTTAAATTGGAAATGTTGTATTCTGTTTTCTGAAAAACATGAACCTGAAAAACACATTGAAGTGTCACCTTGAGAGGTCTGGTGTAAGACAGGCTCTTTGAGGCTTTTGGTCAGAGCTAATTTTGGTGTCACCCAGGGGACCCTCTATAACCAGTCGCACAGCTCTGGGAAATCATAGGGGTTTGGGCCAAGCCTTTGGCAGTAGGAATAAACACATATGGAAGTGTGTCCAGAGGGATTTTGAATTGTCTGGGGAGCTTACCAGAATGGTTGTAAAAGGTGGACCCAAATGGCAGGCCAGCTGCATTGTGTCATTCCTGACCTGAAGTTGTCCTCACACCCTCAGGCTGTACAAATGTTAGAACCAAGTCCTCTGGGTCTCTCTGAAAACAATGTGACAGGATGGACTGAAGTTTCCCACTTTACACTGCTGGACTCATCTTTCTACAGTATTTCTTATGCATAAACCTCTGCAATATCCCAGTATATCCCTGGATGTCACAAGAGCCTCAACAAACGTGCACCAATGGATTTATACCATTTCTTTCTTCCCATAGAGTGTTTTTTTACGTTTAAACCTCCAAAACTGCATAAGGCTGAGCTTTCAAAATATGTATTTCACAAGATATTCACCACAATTGGCTGCTCCTCATGGGATTAAAAAGTGCCATAGTTTAAGAAAAATTGTCCCAAAACAAACAAAACCTCACTATGGAGCTGGTTCTTGGAGTGTCACCTCACACCTTGCCATAGCATTGTCACACCAGGCTGTCATGGGACACAGCTGCTGCTGGACTGGGACTAAGCCCTTCTTTGCCCTTTCCCACCTGCTGGGTGAAGCTTTGTGGGCAGGAGGGACCTGATAAGACACATGCCCGGACCACAACTGTCCACAAACACCCAGCATCCACATCTTACATAAGAGAGCCAGTCCAAATCCTCCAAAACCACTATGAGGATGAGTTCTGCACCAAACACCACAGCGTGGTCACTGACTAGTAGATGCCCATCCTGAATTCTGTAAGTCCCTTTTTGCCCGAAGGTATAATCCTATTTACATATCTCAGATGCGATAGGACTTACTTTACTATGTATGAAGAAAAATTTCTTAAGAATAGATAAGAATTCAAGTATTATTTTTATATAAAATATGAATCAAGCCATGTTTTCATACCTTTATTCAGTCCAACCCGTTACTGAAGTCAGAGCATTATTTTGTGTAACCATGTACTGCCAGCCTCAAGTCCTTTAAAAATCTCACTAATTCCAGCAGAAATTTTGCTAGAATGGAAACAATAGGGTTTAGCCTGTTGCAGGTGATTCAATCTTATGCAAAAGATGTTTATATTTCCTGCAGCAAAATACTCATCACTTATATTAGTTAATAGGAAAACAATCAGCTAATTTGCCAGGTTTTGTTGTACGCTGGAAGAAAAATGCATCTCTATTCAGAAATGACTAATATTGTTTCTTCCCAAGCATGAGAACAGTGCCTCTCTATTGAACAGCATGGTCCTAGGTTTTGAGATTTTTACAGTCCTTTTCATTTCTTCTTTTAAATGCATTTATCCTTTCAGGTCTCTCCTTCAAGGTAGTTTACAAATGAGTATAAATCTCAGTCACGTGACCAAGATATTGCAGCTGAATAATTCAATATGCATTATCTGAGACATGGTGGCTGTCCTTGTGCTAACTCAGCCTATAGCAAATGCAAGGCTATACTATTTATCTTGAATTTCCTTCACTGTAAGCGAAGCCAAGCTGAATTTGCTGTGGACTACAACTGTGAGCACAGGCAATTGCTAGGGCTCACCTGATTCAGAGGAACTTGTACAATTTAAGTAGATTGCCTGCCTGACTGAGCCTTCCAGAAAGCATGATTTGCATACAGTCACACAGAAAATCTGTGGCAGGACAAGGAAACCTACTTCATGCTGAAATCAGTGGATAACTTTCCTCTTCTGGCCATGTCATACCATGTGGAAAGTAGCTGATGGTCCTAAGAGAACACTCGCTCTAAGAGAAATACATTTTTTTTAAAGTAAGGAAGATATATGAACGCCTTTGGTTTGATAGCCTAACAGGGTGCTGCAAACAGTGAGAACAGCCTTACCTCTTCATACAATTCCCCTGAACAGTATTTTCCTTTTTTTATTTACTTACAGATGACTGAACTAATATCTCTTATCGTAGCCTGCAAAGAAAAGCTGTAAAAAAAATTAAACTGGAAAAGCTAAATTATTTATACAATTTCATGTGCTGGATGTTTTGGTACAGTTGAGCCTTGCTTCTTCCTAATAGCATAAGACTATTAGGAATTGTAATACTCCTCAGGGGATGTAAGATTTATCAACCCTTGCAGAACGGGATGGAAGCCAAGGCAGGAGATTAAGGGATACTAGTTAAATTAATCAACCTTCTCTCCGTATATTGGCCAGGAGAATGCAGTAAGTTGTTATTCATACATTTTGCACAGTAGGAGCACAATTTGACCACAACCATATGTTGAATTTAATATTAAACGTTGGATCTTTCCAAAAACAACTCCATAAAAATGTCAATACTTCTTTTTTTTTTTTTAGACGAATGGCTCTATTCATTTTTAAAGGCATTTACACTCACACACAAAATGAAAAAGTGTTTTTCTATACTGGTTCTGAAAACAACCTTCCATTTTAATCCTGGTTCAGGACCCTATCGTGCTTGTTTATGAGTCAAAGTCTAAAGCTAAGATTAATAGAGAAGATGGAAGAGTTGCAAATACTCCTTTTTTTTGACCTCTCTTTTAACTACAAAAGGGTCAAGAAGATATTTTCCTTGTCAAGCTGAAAACCTTGGAATGCTATCTTTTGCTTTATGTGCAATGCTGAAATTCAAGTTTCTGAAAATGAATGCACACTACTATTTCTGTCTCTGTACAAAACAAAAAGCACCATTACATGAGCAATTTTTGGAGCATATCACACCTATGGAAAGGCATTTTTTCAAAACCTAGGAAGTGGTTAAAGAGCTACAACATCAAAATTTTGCAGATCATAAAATTAGACCATCTTTAATCCTGAGCAGGTGGGACTATTGAAAGAGCATCTTTGAGCTGTGTCCGACAGCCCCCCACAGAAGCAGGTAAACAGATCACGTGCCCTGTGTCGCAGTCAGGAGCAGAGGAGTCCCTAAATACCTCTTGTCACCCAAGTGGCTCTGGCTGGCCTGGGGCTTGTGCTGTAAGGTCTGTAATATCTGCTGAAGCACCTTGACACAGCATTGCACCCGCCCTGGTTTCAGGTCAGCTTGTGCAGCCTTGCCTGAGTCAAGTCCTGTGCTCTCCCTGTTCCTGAACACCAGTGTGACAATCTGGGCTATGGCCATCAGGTCCCCAGGGCTGAGAAGCAACGAAGTAAAAAAAAAAAAAAAAAAAAAAAAAAAGCATTTGGTGGTTCATATATTTAATTCTTATAGGTTGATGAAATGAGGGAAAGTTAAACATTGTTTCAGAAATATGTGTTTTCCTGTGCACTGGTTTACACTAAAGGGCTGTAATTTGTTGAGACAACTAGTGGGATAAATGTAGTGAATATATGGGAATTAATTGTTAGGGTATGGAAGAATAAGAAAACACGGAGAAAGACTGTGTTTGTAATCTCCACAGAAAGTATAGTACATGCTGTATGTCACACAAAAAAGGGACTACTATATCACACAGAAATCCTCATCCATCAGCTGACTGTAGAAGAGACCTCTCAATAATTAATCCATCCCTTTTTTAACTGAAAGGGATCAAAAATGTGTCTATATATACAAAAATTATTTTAGAATCCTGTTAATGGCAACACTTAAGGCAATATAAAATTTTCCTCTGAAAAATACAGAGGGAAAAAAAATCTTCCAGTAAGCAGATAACAGTGTTTGCAATGGCAAAATAAGTCAATTGAAAGTGTAATGACTTCTATATAATGTCAACAGAAGTGTTTGGTTCACACACTCATATAATGCATAAGCCATTCGCCTGACATTGTATCCAGTTGCTGTTATAATTTATATGAGTAAGGGCCTGTAAAATCTCTATTTTTTAGTCTATTATGCTATCAGAAGTGTTTGTTGTGAGTGAAACCCTTTCTAATGCTCATTTATTATAAGCAAAAGACAGTAACACTAACATTAACCAAGAAACCTTATTGCTTTCCAGTTTTCTTCAGTATGTGCTCTGCATTCATCTGCACTTTCACAGACCATCTGATCTGAAAGGGGATTATATAATCCTCTCCTGGAGGTACATCAATTCTGCCTGAAATAAAGCATGTGGTTCAACAGTCCACAGCTATTGTATTATAGCAACATCTAGCAAAACAAGTCATAAACATTCATTTAACTGTGATCCAAAAAAATCATCCATTGAAATTTACTGACTTGAAGATCACTGGTGACTTTTCCATCATTTACCCAATGTTTTGAGTTACACAGAGCACAGAGCTCGTGCAGTTACCTTGGTGTTGAATCCAATGGACCATTTCCTCTGGCCAAGGCCAAACGCAGCTGCAACGTGGAGAAGGAGCCCCCACTGACCTGAGGTGTATGAACCTCACAGTTCTAATGGAAGGACTACTACACATTTAATTCTCCTCTTTTCTCTGCTTTGCCTTGTCCCTTCCCCAGAAAAACCTGCAACTGATAATTTATATAAACTTTCAGGCAAGAAAGTTATTCTGAGGACAACCTTTTCATAGGACGAGAAGGAACCAAACCATTGGTGCATATTGGCTCAGAGCTCAGACAGACTGAAAGCACAGAGTAGCAGTGGAGTAAAGGTGTAGCATTCCCATTTAGGAAATGTATGTAACCCTGTGATCCAGGTGAACTCACACAAATGAGCAGCATGAAATTAAATTCCCAGTACAAACACAATACACACAGTTAAGACAGGAAATAGCTTGCAAGGAATCCACAGGCTACAGCATGTTTGTATAAACCAGTCAGCTAAAGTCTAGTTTTGCCAGCTGCATTCACTAAGCATACATTTACTCCAGAGTAGTCCCAGCTTAAAAAAAAAAAGTGAAGTCTGTGCACAAATAATTTTTCTAAAAAACATAAAGCAGCAATTTTTGATGAATAAGTTGCTGTGCTGAGAATAGCTTACTCTGCTCTGTGTGTGCCTGTACACAACATGCTGAAAAGTGCATGACATTCAGAAATCTTTTAATGAGAAATAAATACATCAAATCCAAACAAAACTGCAGTTTGAGACTTTGTTAATCACTGGGAAACCCTGGTCAAGAATGTCATTTTTTCTGTAGCAGCATCCGAGGGCCACTCCTGGTAAACTCTCTAAACAGACAAACAAGTATCACAGGTCTACAGATGGAATTAATTTAGCCATTTTTTCCCTCTCAACCTCATAAGCATTAAAAACTAGAATTCTTGAGATTAATTGTTTCCACAAAATTCAACACTTTCCAAAAAATGTGCAGATATGTTTGCAGGCTTCATTGTAAGCAGGTTCTATATCAAAGCGGTGACTTAGCTGTCCAAAGGTTAAAGACACCAGAAGAACCCTCAACAATTTGAGAATACAAGTTTGAGCTTATAACTCAAGTGTCTGCAGCTGTATCCTTGTCTTGCAAAAGCCATCTTTTCTTTCCTCATCTTCCCATGATAAAAGCAGTGGTACTTCAACAGGTTTGAAACTGCTGAGAAGTTTACTGGTCTGATTCATCATGATCCCTTCTTTCTATATTGAAATTAGGGGGAATTCAAAAATTTTAAACTGATTTTTAATCCTACTTTTCAACGAAACATTAAGTGTCAGAGGGAAAATCAACTCTGTGGAAGAAATACATAATATGTCTATCAATCTATCTTTTCTCCTAGATTTCTTAGGACTTCATTAATTTTCCAGACTCATTTCTTACAGTTTATTAATCCAGTGTTGCTGAATCTTCTTTCCTTGTGATTTTTATTACCTCTTTTATATTCACAGGATGAATATTGCCTGTGAATCATCAAAATTCACATTATTTTTATTTGCCAGACTCACTCTATTTCAACAGATATGTCATGCCTGGATGCTGATTGGTCCTGTAAAGGAACAGTGCTGTTTTCTGTGTGCATATGGCATCCCTGATTGCTTTTAATCACTGACCTATGGGCTGTTATCCAAAAGATTAGCAACATGAAAAGGATTCTGCTGTGCTGCTAAGACTATCAGGAGAAGTTAGGCATCTAATCTGCAGAGATGCTCCTGTAAATTTTGTTTGTCACCTTCTGGCTTCTCAGGTACTTGAATAGCTACATAAATCTTGCCTTTGATCTAGAGATCTTCCCTCATATTGTATTACAGCAGCATCTACTCAACCATGCTCCAGGCACCATGCACATTCAGTAAGAGATCTCTCCCATCCTGAATAGCTTAAAAGACCTTTTCTATCTGTATGAAGAAAAAGAGAGATGCAAAAAACAGAAAAAAAAGAGGAAAATAGAGAAGGAGCACACAGGTGACAGAACTATGAAATGGCATCTGCGGGAAGAATCACCAAATACATGCTCTTTCCTGGAAAATAAATCAATTAAGGTGCCCCAAAGGAGAGTGATCTATAAAATCACGAGTTACATGGAGAGGATAAACAGAGAATGATCAGTCAGCGTTCGCTGTTGCAGTACAATAACTTCAAATAATACCAGCAGTCGGCAGGCTGAAAGCAAACAAAAGAGACTCGTTCTCACACAAAGGGAAGGAAGGTAAGACACAGACAATCCTGCCAGGTACTGGGGGGGTTCCAAAGGATCCCCCAGTTTCACACCGACAGAAGAGCTGTGTTAGGCAGTGATTGAACACCAAGTGCTTCTGGCTTGAGTGGCCCCTGAACTTGAAATGACTGGAACCAAACAGAATTCTTGGCAAGTTCTGCTACGTTTGTCCTGTCCTCAAACTCATCTGTAAGCTTTTTCTCATTGTTAGAGAAAGATTTTGGACTGACCCAGAAAAGGCTTTTTATGTTCTTATGTTACATTAAATAAGCAAATCAAGGACATTAAATTAAGCAAATTTGAATCAATTTGCGTCACAGGCCAGCAAAATAACTGGACTCAAGACTTCTATAATGGCTGTGCTCCATCACAGCTGCATCTTCTCTAGTAAATAAAAGTGACCAGAGAATGTTCTTTGGCCCTGAAGCCAAGTGGTAGGGCAGGGCCATTGTCCATACAGCTGCATTTTTTTACCTGCTGAAACCAGAGATACCATATCCAGATTGGCCATTGGGACTGTTCCTTGGTCCAGGCCTATTCTTGAGAATGATCATAAAGCTAGGAAAATCCTGATCTTATCTCTCCACTACCAGGACCTAACTATAAATAAAAACAGAGGAAAAATACCTTTTCTGCATCAGGTACCTTTGCAAGCAAGGAACTCTGAAAGTTTAAGTGTTTCTAGACACAGGACGTTTTTGTGTTGCACAATAAATCAAGTCTCCTATACTGCAAGTTCTTGGCATGACTCTTAATTTGCCCTGGACTGTCAGCAGCCTTGGAACTGTGCTGATGGTGATAATTAACCAGTGTCACTTAGTTCTAGTGCCCAGTTCCATCTTCTAAAGCCATGGTTATTTTTTTTACACAGAAGCACTCAGAAGATATATTAATAATTTTAGTGTCATTTAAAATCCATGTATATACACAGAGAGGACAAAATGCTGTTCTAATGCCACTGTAAGGCTCCAGGTGGTGGAATCAATGTTTTGCTACAGAAACTTGTGTGTGAGTTCTTGGAGTGCTGGAAAACAGTGAGGGGTAATAGTTCTCTAAAAGTTCTGCTGCTTTTGCCAGACTAGATTATTATAACTTCTGTTATTGTGTTGGAGGAGGGGTCATAAAGAATTCTAACTTTTTGTTTTCCTAAAAAAAAAAAAAATCAGCATCTGTAGGGAGCAAAGAAATATGGTTCTTATCTCTCAGCTGTATACATGCACTAGTGTTATTTGATATTCCTGAAATCAGGAACATCCTGTTTAGAAAATGGAAAAAAAACAATGGGAATTTCTACACTCTCTCTATTTTTTCTGCTCCCCAATCAAAGAAAAGTACTTGAAAAGCGTGAACATTATGTTTAAAAATAGTTCTGCTGAAATACGCCCAGAGATCAGAAGAAACTTCCATATTTGGAAGAACCTACAGTATGTTCTGCCAAAGTATTTGGCTTTTCTTTAGGTCAAGGCAACCCTGGGCTTTGCTGCTGTTCCCATAATGTGCTATAGACAGGGTGAAAGCGCTCTCCTGTCGTGTCCAGTTTACAGTACAGTTTGTGCTGGCTGGTATGGGACATGCCTTTGCAGCCAGTCCTACTTCAAAAACATCAGTAACTACAAACGCATGTTCTCCTGTGCTGCACTTGTATTTCCTCTGGGTACACATGGAGAGCAGGCAGAATTTCCTTGAAATCTGCAGGATTTCTCTCCTTTTTTTCTCACTGACTCCCCTCTAAACACCCATTCAAAAAATACTCTTTTTCATTTTTTAAAAAATTCCTTTTTAGAAGACTTGATAAGAACTAGACAAAAATTACATTGCATCTATATAGGTTTTTTTCCTTCCCTTCTTTTTTTTTTCCCGTATGGAAAGGTTTGATGACATTATTTTCTTAATATCCTTTTTGCTATTAAATACTTCATTTCAGGAGTATTTCTGTTACTAGTAGTCATGGTGAGTAAAAGCTCCATTGATTCATCTAACAGACTGGGATTTACCTAATTTTTTTCCTGCTGACACCTCTTTGCATGTCTAAAGAATGAAGTACCATTGAAATGCTTCCAAATATTGTGATGCATCACTATATGAATTAACTCAAGCATGACCTTATATTCCCCTTGCCCTACTCTTTCAGTAGGTAATTACATATTGGAATAGTACATTTATTTTTTCTACTTTTTGTCTTGTTTAACTTTACTGTCTCTCCTGACACTGCTTTTCATGCTCTAAAGAATAGTTGCCACCTAAGCTGGAGGGCTGGAGCCATTACACATCTTTAGTTTCATTGGGTTAGCTGAATATTTAATTCTTGTCCTGTTAGCATACCAACCCCAGGCCATCAGAAAGGGGGTTCAAGTACAGTGTTACCTCTGATCTCCTGTGCTGTTCCAGCAAAATGGTCCCCTCTAAAAATCAGGTGATTAAATCAGGGAGTTTCCTGAGCAGCCCTGGTGATAAACACGTACCATTTACTATCTCAGCATTTCCTGTTGCTCGGCTGCTCAGTTGCCCTCCAAGCTCCCTCAAATGCAGCAGGAAGTGCCTTCATCTCTTGTCCTCAGAGGGTTGCTGCTTTGTAAGTTTTTTTCAGTGTAAAAAGCCCCATAACGTAAAAGAACATAATGGGCTGAGCAGTGGGCAACAGTAAATATCCAAAACCAACTCATCGGTGCTTCACTGTAGCTTGAACCAGAATAGTTGATAAGTAAATAATAGCAAACTCCTATTTCTGATCTAATTCTATTTTCAATCCTGCTCTTTGCCACTCTCAGGCCCACCATTCCTGAGGTGCTGCCCCTGCTCTCGAGACCCTTTGGTCAGGGCAAGTCAAGTACAAAAGAAGCTGAGGCTCACCCCTGTACTGGAGGGCTCTGATGAACTCACAGTGTCTCATAAAACGAAGGATAGAGAGTTAAAGATTTGCTTTCAAGCTGGAAAAATGCATCCAGTAAATCCTACGGCTGGGTTTATAGGGACTTTATTTTGTGGGCAAAATAAAAGTTAGGAAATAAAATTTGCTTCAAGGATTAAGCCTCTAATCCTTGGCTCTCCTTTGGCCAATAAAATGTTTGATGGATAGTGTAAGTCTCCATCAAAGTCTGTGTCTCAGCACTGACTTAGCTGGTCCCCCGAGCAAACTAGAAAACCTCACATGCTGCTTGGAGCCATGTCACCAGGAAAATCAGTAAGGCCAAAATGCAATTTTTAGGAATATTCATATTTTGCATAAAAACACCCAGCAGTTGGTAAGTGCTGCAGAAGCATTGTGGGCTTAATTAATAATGTGGTGTGTCTTCAGTGCCAACCTTTGTTTCAAGGGTGGGCCCTGCAGAAATTCAGTGAAGACCATCAAAAGACTTCCCAGTGAGCCTTCCTTCAATAACCTAGTGAGCACACACTGAATTTCTGAATTCAATTTTCTGGGGAAGTCATATTCATTTATGATAAAACTGAGCCCTGTGCAGCTGTCAGTGCAAATGTTGAGCTTCTCTCTGTTGGATTTTATATTCCTGTACCTAGAGAAAAGTCAACTGGGGTGAGGATTCAGTGTTTTTTTTCTGAGGGGGAAAATTATAAGTATTTGGTATAATGACTTTGGGTTATCTCTGACTTGATGACTGATGACAATCCAAATGTAAGAAAATAATGTAATGTCTTATCTGCCAAGAGAAATGAATTGCTTTTAAAATCTTGGGTAAACTATGTGTTTTACAGAACAAAATGAGATTGTAGGTGAAGTTAAAGTGGGACTTGGTTCTATGCAATTACATGAATTTACACCAGCAATATCTGTGGGTTTTTTCTGAGTCCTTGATAATTTAATTGGGGTCTTAATCTGTTAAACATTCAATTTGCACTGAATTTCAGTAGACTTCAGATATTTTTACCTCTTTAGGCCCCTTTGACAATCTCTCTTCACATGGAAATATGGCTTATACACAACCCTGGAGGTGAAATGAGGTACCAGGACACAATGGCAAATGTTTCTGCTTTTGTGTGTGGCAACATTCAGGTGTAGGAGCAGTGCTGACCAGTGAGACAATGTTGGCTCCAAAGCAGCTGTACATAGTTTCTTTCCACTCTGGACTAAATGGTCTCAATTCATCAGGCATCTGCCTTTGGCTTAGAGCTCTCACAAGAACGTTCACCATGGCCTTGATGTGTGGTAACTTGTTACTTTGGAGTTACTAGCCCGAACATCTGACTCTACCTCATCAGTGCCTCTTCAGCTCTCAAACCTGAAAGAGCAAATTGGGAAATCAGGGAGTATTTTGGGATTTACTGTTACTAGACTTTCATAATTGAGCCTTCTGACTCCTCTTACTGGAGCTGATGAGCAAGCACTGAGTAGTTGGATGTCCTCACACCCTCCAAGGCCTTAAAGTAATGACTTCTTCAGATGCTCAAAAGACCAGAATGCACTCCAGGATGACCAGTCATCTTCCTTCTGGATTAAAACCATCAGGAATCGTTTTGTCCCAATAAGAAAAATGTTGGTCTGTTGTCTGTATCAGTCTACCTTTACTCTTGACATAAAGCACATCACCAGCTGGAGGCTGGCAGCTCTTTTCAGTGCTTTGTAATACAGGCAGCGTTCTAATAAACACCACCACTGGCAGTAGCTGAGCCAAGGACCATAATACATGAATGTAAAACACTGCCAATTGCTATAGATTTTTTCTAGTACTCGTGGAATGCCACTTCCCATATTTTTTTCATCTCTGATGCGGTACATACCCTCAGTCTTTCACATCACTTTAAATTAATATGTCCTTACTGTTCCTTTGCTTTCTTTTTCCTCCCCTTCTAAGAACTGCTGGTTTTATTTTCCTTTCTGGCTTACATTAGAGCCAGCTTAGATTTGATCACCACCAGTGCATCAGAGGAAATATACAGTACATACTGTGCTTTGAGCTGGGTGGACAGGGAGCTATACATAACCCTCAGTTAGCAATAATATGACTAATGAATACGTTGTACTATGGGCTTCCTGCAAAAGAGCAATTCACACAACCCAGCCTTTATCACATTGTTTTTGTTAGCCATCGCTCTTTATTTACTGTCTCTGAGGCTGGGAAAGACGGCTCATTTTCTCAGCATTGTGCATATGTATCTGAGCTGGAGCTGGCAGCACAACTTGTTCTTCTCCTGCATGTTTTATAACCTGTTTTTTATTTTATAGTACTCCAGTAATTCATTCTCTCTAAAATTGAAGTGGAATGCCTATTCTGTACATGGGCTACCTTGCACATTACACTCTACTTTTAAGAAAGCATAAAGGATTATATTCAAGCTTATACATCTCTCACCAGTACACTGAAGGTCCCAGAAATCCAGTAGTCTTTGCTGGCCTATTCAGAAGCACAGTTTTAATTCCAAGCTCTCAGCTCGTTATAGGCCTTTGATGGATTCAATTTTCAAACTATAGAGCATACTGCTTGTTTCAGTATCACTTCTAGCTGTTTATATATGGAGCAGATCTACTGGACGTTCAAGAAAACTTGCTCCCTGCGTCATTTTCACCCGTCTGTGCACTTCCAGAGGGTAAGAAAATGGCTGGGTCCCTGTTCAGCCTCTCTTCCTCCACAACACTTTTCATTCTTTGTCACAAAATCTACCTTTGTTGCTTGGGTGCTCCATACTTCAGATGCTTGTGTCTTTAGGCATAGAAATACCCACTATCAAAGATTCCAAGTCTGTCTTGTTGCAAGATGTAGGTCATTCATACTGACTTAACTTTGTTTATCCTCTTATGATGTCTTTATGTAAAAACAAGATCCCCATAATGGCACTTCAGTAGCACTTTTCTCAGAAAAGAACAAGTACTTTTCTGACTGGCATTTGTAAAAATTCCTGCAGTTGGGTCCTGAGTGCCTGCTGATGTGAGAGCTGGAGTAAGAACAGAAAAAGTTTTACAGGACCACTTAGTCTTTAACACCTTCCTTTCCTCTGGGTTTGTGCTCCTTTCACATTTAATCACTACACTGGTCACAAAGGCCATTGCAGTAGCAAAAAACAGCTGTTGAATTTCAAGGCAAGTAAATTGTAACAGACTCTCAACAGAGATCTACAAGGGGACTCTAAGACATGATCATACACTAAAATAGCAAATATATATCTTAGAAAAACAGTTAAACTGCAGGAGAACAGCCATTAGAAAGTCATCATTTCAAATTAATGCCACATGGCATCCCCATTTCATAGTGTTCATCTCTCCAAATATTTAATTGTTTCTCCTCATTGCTCTTTATTAGCCCCTTTAGCCATTTCCTCAGTTCTGCTTTTTTTCTTTTGTGCAGAGTCAGGTATTTTCCAACAGCATAATTATTCATATTTCTGTAAAAGTAGCTGGTTTAGATGAAGGGAATAGATGACTACAGTTCAAAATTGGGGTGATGTATACTCAGTCCAGTATTACTTCTACTGATTAACCCAATCTTTTTCAGAGTTTAAATATTTAAAAGACGAATTCAGTGTTATTCTTGGAAAGCTTATTATTTACCTAAAGCAGTAGACTCCACCAAAAATCAATTCTCAGGCTGTGAGAGTCAGCAGCCTCTTAGATTTTGTTCTTCTCTGACTCATACAAATAAAAAGGCTTCATGTCACATTTTGGCTCATTGGTGAAATCCTTAGCCAGCTTGTCTGTTCCTGTGAAAATGCAACAAGAAATTCCTGCGACGTCCTGTGCCCAGCCAAGGGCTGCCCCCTGTGCCAGGGGACGTGCCAGTCTGCTGTGCCCCTCGATGCCAAAGGAGCAGAGGCTCCTGCACGAGCAAAATACTGCACCCTGTACCACCACAGCTCAGAGCTGCTGTGGTTTGTGTCACCTCGCCCCTCACCGAATCCTCCTCTGGGACATGGGCAAGATTTTCATGTATAAACATTATTGGGTACCTAAGATAAGGTATTTTAAAACATTAGCTATTCTCTCTCAGAATGAAAAGTGTCTTTAAGGTATATTTGCTTAGAGACTAAAAACAGAAACATAAGAACTGCCAGGTGCTTTCACACATTATTTTAAATGGAAAACACAAACAAAGCTCAGAGGAGAGACCATCCAATGCTACACACTCCTAAAATGCATTCACTTAGTGGTTTTTTTCCTTCCTCCTTTTTTTCCAAATATCCCAGCTTTATAGAGAAGCAAAATAAATATTAGATTTTGTACAGATGTGATCTCAGTGTTTTGGAACTGCTTAAAACAGTGGGAGCCCCAGACTGCAATCCTTATGTAGAAATTACCCAAATAAAGCTCCCACTGAGGCCAAGTGTTTTACTGCCATTTATACAATTGTATAAAATGAGCTACATGCTTTACAGAACAAATAAAGAAAAATCACATGGTGTCTTTATCTCCTTCCCTAGTTTGTCTTACTCTCACAATTCATTGCATAAGAGAAACAGAGCATAGGAGCAGGAGAGAAAAGAAACACCATAAATGGTGATAGAAAACTCTATAAAAACAACAGCTGGATGGGGCAAAAGTTCCTTTGTTGAAGTCAGATGGCTATTTATTTTTAAACATTTGACAAAATATTTTGCTTTTTGATTGACTAGCTGATAAATCAACAGGAGTTTTACCTAAGTGGACACTAAATGAGGACTCGTGAATAAACCTATTATAAACTATTAGATCACTGCTGTGTATTATGGTCTTATTTTTATCCAAAGACTTTTACAAAAATAGCACAGCTTTCATCTGAGCTCCCTTGTCAGACAGTGCTGTGAGGAACATTTTGGCACTGCTTTCTCCCCCCCGCTGATTCCCCAGCCCAGTGGGCTCAGCAGAGACGAGGGGGAGCAGCAGCGCTGCCACTCTCCTTCCCACCCTCTGTGTGCCTCACACATCTCTTCTCTGGAGGCTTCTCCCCAAAAACCCTGCTCACTGAAAAACAATTTACCAGAGTTATTGTTGTTGTTCTTATTCTTATAATCATTATTTTTAAGCAAAGAAATCAGCTGTGATTTTTCCCTTTTTTTTTTTTTTAATCTGACCATTCAGATTCAAAGAGCCTCTCCATAAAGAGTTTTTACAAACAACAGTTTTAAAGGTTTAAAGAGATTTCTGATCTTTTCCTTTCTCTTGGTGACACTGAGGTAAAATGGCACTTTAGTTGACAGGATTATGTTGCAGTGAAATGGAGCTTTGCGTGGGAGTAAAGTGAGATCCATTGTATGAAACTCCCATTACTAATCATATAATTGGGAAGTAAAAACATTTTCAGATTAGCCTTGGCTTTCATAGGAAAGGTCAGGGATCTCTTTTCAAGCATGTCAGCATCAGAGCAGAAGGGGTTGAAGGAATTGTGATCAGGACATGTGGAAGGGTAGCACAGAACCCTGAGCTGGACAGGTAGAGGAAAGGGAGGGAAGTAGAGGATTGGGCATGTGCTGCAGGCTGTAGTAAAATTCTATTATCATGTGTGTATTTAACGTATTTATGTATTGCTGAAGACTAGGAAGACTTAGAATTTACATAAATAACTACCTGAAAGAGTATGTTCTTCTATGAGTAGCCTATCTTACGCACTTTACAAAGATAATGGAAGAGAATTAAAAAATTCAGAAAAAAAGAAAGAAAATATTTTGATAAAGGGGTAGACAATGGATTATGACATGTGCACATTGATGTACCTGTCTTATAGGCTTTTCTTGGCTTGAAATGGGATTTTAAATGATTGTGAGATTCCAAATGTTCTGCCTAACCTGGCTGCAGTATTTCTTTGATAATGACACATGGCAAGCAGATATATTACTATATTCTGCTTCAGTAACAGAAGCACTTTTCTCTCCATTCTGGTTCATCAGCTTTATGACACTGGAAATGAAGAGATCAGTATTTAGATATGCCTTACCAAAAAGAAGCAAAAACCCCCTGAAAAACCCAGAAATGCCTCTCTCCTCTACTTCAGGCCTGTAAGTCCCTTCTGCAATGGTGTTCACCTGCTTATTAAAATTTTGTAAGCCTGTGATGTGGAGATAGGGAAAGCTCCTCACTACTATTCTTTGATGAAACAAAAGAATAATAAAATCAGACTGCATTTGCATGCATGCCAGGCCAGACCAAAAATGGGGTTTGGGTTTCAATTAATTTTGTATAGATATCCCTAAGCCAAAAATATCATCTACCATAGTGACAATGAACTAATACAATAACTAATACTACACTCGCTGTGTATCTGAAAGGAATAGAAATATGTTCAATATGACCTGCTCAGCATAACTAATATCTCATTAACAGATAATGGAGTTTGATGCTGATTGAAATGAAAACAAAAGGGAACAGGGGAAAAAAAAAGATGGCAAAGTTTCTGGTTAAGATTTGTTTGTGTCCATAAAACATTACTGGGCTGAAGACCTGATTCTAGCACAAGATCTTTACTCACAACAGCAGAGCTCTAAATAAAGACTCCTGGTTTGGTAGTGAGGCAAAAGATAGCACAGTGAATGTGGAAAAGGCTCTCCTGGGTATTAAAGGGGCTCAAACCTAATACTGGCAGCATGACTAGAGATAAACTCATGGACACTCTGAGGTGTGGAATCACTCTGCTGGGCCCTCTAAAGCCCCACGTTATTCCATGTCATATCTCACTTCCCACTCTGAGATGCAGAGGAGGTAGGTATAATCCAAATATCTTTGTCCCATATTCTAGCTCAGGTGAGAGATGGAATGATGGCCATGGAGCAGTAAGAGAACCAGAGAAGATATTACAGTAAGAGATATCATGGGTAAGTCAGCATCTCTTTTCTGGACACCAAACTGTTCTCCTTCTCAATGGAGGCATAGCTATAATAGGACATTGCTAAAGCCAACAGTATTTGAAGGTGTATTATTTTGTACCTGTCAGTCCAAAAAAAAAAGAAATGGAGTAAGTAGCAGAGAAATAACAAAGGGACTCCCAGAGAGACTTAATTTCACATCAAATTTATATGCTTAGAGTTTTCCCAAATAGATTAGATAATTGCAAATTATCTCCCTAGCATGTCCCATATTGTGAACTAAAGGCTTTCAATGCAAACATACTAAATAGCATCTCTGTAAACAGTACCTTTTGGCACCTTCATAAATCATCTTATCAGAATCAAAAGCCTGGATAATCCTGAGGACTAAGGCCTAGACTCTTAAAGGTATTTTAAGGATCTGTCTGTGTAGTGCCTTCTTATGTTTATCACTGATTCTTACAGTCTCTGAGAAAACTGTACATCTGACATTTTCTTATCTCTCTGACCACACTCCCTCTGCTGAGCAGGTCTTGAGCTATCACTTACCTCTTTGGGTAGAGTCAGAAATTTTCCCATTCTCACCCTGGACATCCAACACAGCCCACACACAGCAGATAAGATTTACAGCAGAACATCTGATTTTAGTCCAAATCTTGCAGTTCTGGTCCCTTTTGACAAAAGCCTCCTTATATATAGCACTATTTACCAAGGACAAAACTGTTACTGAGGAAAGATATCTTCAGAGCAATGCAACTAAGAATTGATTATCTAACTTTTCTCCCACAGCTTTCCTAATTCTGATACAGCTCCACTCTCTACTGCTTTCAGTCCCACCTTTTCCCCTTGAGAAAAGGGGACTATCCTCAAGGAGAGGTACAACAACCCAGTCCTAGTCAGCTTTCCTGTCTCTGAAAGTGGAGTATAACAGCTTCTTTATTAGCACCAAAGAAGAAGGGCAAGTATGAAGTAATCTTTCCTCTGTCATGCACAGCCTGTCATATGTTGCATCAGTCAACTGTTTTTAGTGACCAGCAAAGGGTTTATCTCAATAAAAAGCCCATTTTTACTCCAGATAAATATTTTTTACCTCTTCTGTGCTCTTTTCTCTCTCATGCCCTTTTTTTTTTTTTTT
>VZRO01001337.1:145208-201984 GCA_013397915.1 Daphoenositta chrysoptera
CTCACAAGCCACTGAAGATATAAGCAGGATTCTTACAGATTCCCTTGACTCTCCTTCCCTCATCCATATGTTAGAGATATTGCTATTAATCAATTGTGTGGTTGTTTCTGGTCACTTTTCCCACAGCCTGATTTAAATTAGTTTAGTGTTTTCAGACAGAACAGCTCTTAGTTCCCTCCATAGACTACAACTCTCTAGCAACTTTTCCTTGTTGATCACAGAAACAATTATCCACAGATGAAAATACAGAAGCTTCATGCCAACTGCATTACAGAGAAGTTTGTTATTCTGTTGTCTCTAATAGACAAATATTGTTTTCATTCTCCAGTGCTTTCATTCCAACAGCAATTATAGACAGTACTTTGCCTTGGAAGAAGATAATAAAAAAAAAATAAAAATTGAGAGTTCGGTTTCAGAGGATTAGATATGTTGTTGACATCCACTAGTCTGGAGTTGGAGAAGCACTGAAAGGAAAACAGAACAAAGATAAAAAGAGAGAAGACAAAACAGAAATTATCACCTTCAAATGAAGTGATGAAGCCAACTCAGGAGGGCACATGAAGGCAGACAGGTAATAGCATTCATCACATTTTCTATTTATAAATATAAGAGAACATAAAAGAATCATCACTAAGCGTGTCTATGAGCAATTGTATTGCCTTGTGTGTAGTTCCAGGTATTATGCATCCTTAAGAAATCCAAGCTTGAACATCTGATTGTGGAGATTTTGAAAGGCACTTGTAGGAAAAAAATGTGCCTGGTCTATCTTAGAAGACTTCACTGTCCAGAGCTAGGCTTAGGATAAGCTGATTGCCTGTTCCCTCCAGGGCAACCTTATAAACACTGCTTGTGTCCACAGTGAAAAATATCTGGATGAAGGAAACTGAAGCACAGTGATGTGTACACTCTGTGAGTTGGTGATATCTGCCAGTGTGCAAAAAAAGAATCAAAACAGGGTAAACACCGAGGATATATATTGGAGCAAGGCAGCATTCCCATGGGATCACTAATCACGTCCACAGGCTGCCCAAATCTCATGATAGAAAAGGCAAAGCAAAGCAGATGTTTGCCTGTGCTGTCTGTTTCTCACCACCTTGACCTGAGGAAATCCTTGCAGGAAACAACTCTTTCAGTGTATACAGACACACAAGGATATTTTCGTGTGTTTGGAAGGCAGTGAGTTTTGTGACACTTGTTTTTCATAGATAAGCTACAGAGGAGGCCTGGACATTTCTCATCACCCTAAAGAGTTTTGTTCTGTAGTGTGCACATGCACCTTGCACCTGTTAAGTCTGTGATGGCTGCAGGATCCAAGCACAAAGCAATTAATAAAATCTTGAAGCCATTCATAGGTATTCACTCTGGTCTGGGTCTCACTTCCACTTCACATAAAACTTTTCTAATAGCATTTAAATTATGAGATCTTCTAAACCCCATACAAGAAATAGTTCATAAAGATATGAAAAGCTATGTTTCAGGTCTCCTGAGCAGAAGCTATAATTAAAACTATTGAATAGTGATTATAGACTTGAACTATGAAAATACTGAGAGAGAATCAGCCAAAATAAAAATCTTGATTAAACTGGGACTTGATAGGGAAGAGCTCAGAGACTTCAGTAAGGCATAGCCTGTAATAAAAGTCTGAAAGTCACAGACAGAAATTACAACAGGAGAATTAATTTCTAACATTCAGTTATCACTGATTCTTTACTTATCCAAATTTCCTTTTATTTTATTCATAGTATAAACTTAGCAATCATCACAGAGTTTGGCAACAGCAACTTGCAAAAAATGACCCAAAGTTTCAACAAGGTGGCTGCCCATTTAGTAACAAGATCTGAGCTCTGGGAACTGGACTAGAAATGTCAGATGAGAAGTTTTACAGTTTCTGATTGCATTGGTGGGAATTATTGTAAAGATGGGCTGTGCTTTGGCTTTTCATTTTTTTGGGGCAGGGACAGAAAATGCTGAGACACACAAAAATGTAAAATGCCAGTGGTTTCTTTGCTAGCCAACTGCATTCATAAGCCTACAAGATTGCTACATATGCAGGCCACATATGGACAAACAATTAGCTAGTTTGCTTCTTAGTTAATGGTCCGAATTAATCGGTGACATGAAGGAGAATGACTTGAATGAAGGACTTCCTTTGCCAAAAATCTTTCATGTGGGGACATAGTTAAACATGGAAGATAAGGAAAAGAAGATAAGGGGAAAAAGAAAGAATAAAATAAATAAATAAATGAATATTTTTTTAAAAAAGTAAAAAAGAGAGAAGGCTAAATGCTTTCAAGCCAAAGATCTGGTTTGTGCTGACCCTGCTTTGAACTCCTGAAGGAATGAATGAATTCTGATGAGCCAAACTAGTTTTTTCCTTCATACCTGAAAAATGAGTGTGATAAACAATGATACTGATACCTCTGCACCAATTGCATCCTTACATTAGCAGAAGTTGAGCGTGATCAGCAAAAGGAGAGGCTGCTCTGCCATGGCTCATCTTGCAGCTTCTTCTGAACCTGGAACCTTCTCCCCTTCAATAGGAACAGATCCTTCCACATATTCAAATACTTTGCCACCCAATTCCTTACCACACAAAAGGGAGGGTGATATGGAAAAACTGAAAACAAAGGAAATGAATTAAGCTGATGAAACAGGCTCTTCATTGTGCAGCTTCTTACTTAGGTGATTACTTCAGCCCATGTGGCTGAGGCAGTGGGTCTCAGGGGATCAGATTCTTCCCTAGCTGCATCCTTGACTTGCTGGATAACTCTGGGCAAATCCTATTCCATATTCTCTGTCCCAATTTCCCAACAGCTAAGAAAAAAAGAAAGAAAGAAAAAATAAAAAGAGAAAAAAAATTAGTATTCCTGCCTCTGGTTTTGTTTGCAAAAGGTACTGGGAGATTGAACTCTATATTGTTAGCAGCAGTGAGAGTTATTTTCCATATAAAGAAACAACCAAGGACAAGTTCAAGCTAGCTGGGAAGGCAGCATCTTGTTCTGACCTAGAGAGGCAGTACAGGTGCCAAGTTTTCTCTTTAAGCCAACAGAAAAGTTAATATGGGCATGGCAAAATAAAAGCCCAGAGACAGAGGCTGACTTTCTTCTCTACATGCTCCGTTCAGCATGCTACTTGTAGGATCAGAACATTTTAAGCCCATAGCTTCCAGTCAAGCCGAAAGCTGCTGTGATGTGATCTAAATAAAATGTGAGAAAGAGGAAAAGCAGGATAGGGATTCACATGGAAAATTTTAACTCTCTGAAAAACAACAAGAAGAACATTTCAGTGCAGCTACCTCTGAAGGAGGGTGATGGCATGGAGTTTGTGCAGCACTTCGGTTTTTAGAGCTCACACATGAAAACACAAACTATGGGGTAAACTGAGCTTTGTCTTCCTAACATGCAATTTCAGCCTTGAGGCTGAGAGAAAAGGAGCCCTGGTGGAGGGCTCAGATTTTAAAATTAAAACTGGAGTTTCCATGCAGTCTTTGCAGATTGCCAGTTTGGGACTGCAGAAAAAGCTCACCCAGAGAAAAGCAAAGTTTTGCTGACCACAGATACTCCTGCTTTCAGAGGCAGAGCAATAGGCCTGTCTGGACACAGCCCAGTCAGCCTGGGAAGCAGGTTACAGGAGCCTTGCCATCAACTCTTTCTCCAAGAAAAGTCAAACTGACTGCAGCACAATAGCAAATCCTTGCCAATGTGACTGTAGGAGACATAATATTTTTCCTGTTTCCTGCACAACATAAAAATGCAGTCTTTCCAGGTTGGGATCAAGCAGAATTGCAGACTAGTGCTTGTCAAGGTGACAAAGAGGACAAAGTGAACATGATATGGTGACATGATAACAATAGTCATGGAAAACAATGATAATAATATCTCATGCAGGAGAGCAGTTGTCAGGGAGCTTTAAAATGCCATACTTCCACTAATCCCTCACCTTTGATTTTGACCACAATGAAATAATATGCAGACTATGACAAGGATAATCTTGAACTTCACCTAACAACCAGTTATCAGCTCTATACTGAAAAGCAGGTATGACATCTGCCTGTAAGTATAAGCATGTTAAGACAAGTACCTTTTGAGATAAATTAATAAGCTAACAAGTAAAGTAGTTATCGAAATAAAATTATTAACTGGATAAAGACTGAAAGCAGTATTTCCTCACTTAGTCCTCTATCTGGACCAAATTTAATCCCCACATTTCCCTTCTGGGTTCCTAAAATAATTCAAAACAGAAAAAATAAATCATCAAGATGGCTTGACATCATAGTTGACATACTGTTACAGCCCAACAGATTGATCTTTAAGATCAAATGTTATGGGCTTACAAGGCAGGATCAACAATTTCTGGATTCATGGTAAAATGGACACTAACCACTGTGAACCATACATACTGCTCAAGGAGAGGGTTATGGAAATTCACAGTCAGGGCATATAATTGCAGCTCTGCTTAATTTATTTCAGTAAATTACTTGACACTGCACACTTGAAGTGTATGTGTGTGTGTGTGTATTTCTACTGCATCCTTGCCCCCAAGCCAAGGAAATAAATACAAACTGTACACATAAAAGATAAAATACAAATGCCACAGAGGGAGGAAGAAGTTGCATTTGTAAAATTTAGTTGTATCAGTTCATTTCCTACTCTCAGAGCTCAGCTCTCTCCTTGCTGGTGCTGTTTGTTCACGAGAGCTGATGAGTCATTGAAAAGAAGCCCAATTGCCTGTCATAACAAACTACAAGAAAAAAAGGCTCAAAAGTTTAATCAAATTATCTCAATATTCAGTCGAAAGATTGCACGTCAATTTGAAAGACTTCAGTAAGAATGTAAAGCCACTGAAAAGAGAAGAAGTATTGAAGGACAAATCTGTTTAAATGCCATCATCAGCAGGTTGCCCTATATGTATCACTTGACGACACTCGAGATTCCACAACCTTCCCCTGCCACCAAGGTCAGGCTGACAGGCCTGTAGGTGCCCTCAACCTCCTTACAGCCCTTCCTGTCGATGGGCATTTGCCAAACATCAGTCACTGGGGTCCTCCCTGCTTAACCAGAACTGCTGATAAATGATGGAATGTGTCCCAGTGAGCACTTCCACAACTCCTTCAGAACCCACGGATGGACCTCATCCAGGCCCATGGACTTGTGTGTGTCTAAGTGGAGCAGCAGTTCACTGCAATTTCCCCTTGGATTATGGGCTTTATTTTCCTCCTCATCCCTGTCCTCCAGCTCAGGGGCTGGGTACTCCAAAAACAACTGGTCTTTATTAAAGACTGAGGCAAAGAAGGCATTAAGTACCTCAGCCTTTTCCTCATCCATTGTCACTGTGTTTTTCCCCCATGTTCAGTAAATGATGGAGATTCTCCTTAGCCCTCCTTTTGTTGCTAATGTGTTTATAGAAATATTTCTATTGGCTTTTACAGCAGTAGACAGATTAGGTTCTAGCGGGACTTTGGCCATTCTAATTTTCTACCTTCAAAACCCCATAACATCTTTGTACTCTTCCTGAGGTGCCTGCTCCTTCTTCCAGGTGGGGATTGGCCTCTTCTCCCAAGTAAAAAGTGATAAGTGGCAATGGCCTCAAGTTGTGCCAGGAGAGGTCTAGATTGGAAATTAGAAAGAATTTCTTCCCAGGAGGGTTGTCAAGCACTGGCACAGGTTGCCCAGGGAAGTGGTTGGGTCACCAGTCCTGGAGTTATTTAAAAGATGTTTAATGTGCTTCTTTGGGCATGGTTTAGTGGTGGACTTGGCAGTCCTGGGTCAATGGCTGGACTTGATGATGTTAAAGTTCTTTTCCAGCCTAAATGGTTCTATGAGTCAATGATTCTAAAATCACCAGGAGCTGCTCGTTAAGCTCAGTGTCATTTTAAACTTCAGATTCTTTCACTTGATACCCAGCAGGAGTAAAATTTCTATGTACTTGTGAAGATACCGGTGTTTAAACAGATGTCAGAAGCTTTTTAGGTATAAACGGAAATTGAGTTAAAGATTATGATGGTTTAGGGATTTGAGTGGTGTATAATAACAAAAATTGCATGTGAGAAAAAATGTACTGTTGAAAATAATGATCTTCAAATTCCTGTACACAGCAACTTTTAAGTTTCCTTTAACTAGATCTTTTTACTGATGTTATTAACAATGTAGTAGACTAATACAATGAACCAAAAATTCAAATATTTGACATTTTCTGTTTCATCTCCCTCTGTATTTTTGCCCTATGGCCTTCCAGAATTTTGTATTTCTTTGTATTCCTCTTAATTTAAACCCTCCAGAGTATCTAATGCAATTCCTATATAAAATCAGCCTGATAAAACATGATCCACAAACATAGCAGATAAATCATTAGCACCACCAGCTACAAAATGGAAGTCCTGTAATCCACCAAAAGTTAAGTTACCTGCTGTTAACTGTGGTCCACTGTGGTCCACTCACTCTTTAAAAAAATGTGGAAATAAATTACCTTGATGAGTTGTTTTGGAGGGTAATGCCTTTGGGCCTTTCCCTGTCAGGGGCCTAGGAATTAATTTATATACCACAATTCCTTCCTGGTAATGGAAGTCAGGAAAAATTTCAGATTAGGGCAGAAAAGGGAGCAGAGGGATTATACAGTGGAGTGCTGCAAGGACAAGGAATTAATCTGCAAAAACTCCTGTAAAGAATGCTGTGGCATGGCTGGAAACATGCTTTGAAACTTTAACATGGAACTACCTGTTCTTTGGAAAGAAATATCTCAAGCAAGTAAAAATTACCACAGCTGCATTCTTTCCACCATGCACCTTCACCCATAAAGTTCACTTCAGAAAATTAAGAATATTGCTGTAATTTATTCTATATATCATACAATTTCAACATCAGTGGCAGATGAATTCTGCACGTAATCAGCAGATGAGAGGTAAGGAAATGCTCTTGCATCTACAGACTAGTTTATCACACCTCTCTGGAAGTCAGAAGATTCAGTCTGATTTGTATTTGCACCATTTGCTATTTAGAGCTTCAACCTCAATTTGTCCTCACATCCCAATTAAATATCTTTTCCATTCTCAGACCTAGTTAAATATAAATATAATCCTACCAAACGAACACATAATCAAACTTTCCCTCAAATTGCTCGAAAAAGCCTAAAATGCCTTTAAGTATTTGAGCTTCTATTGAGCTTCTTCTTTGTCCAGCTGGTGTGGAAACCAAGGCATTCCCTGGAACAGAAATAGAAGCTATCGATCCAGCTCTGCACCTCTGGTTGTGACCATCCTCAACAGGTTATCTTCAGAGAAGTAATTTTTTTTTAAGTCATTCTGAACACAAATAATCTGAAAAAATCATGTCCAAAGAGAAAAGTGTCCATTATTACCTTTCACTACTAACCAGATATGGGTTGTATACATCTCTTTCAGGATTCTGTGACAAAGGATTATACAGGCCACAAACACCACAGCTTTTCCTGTGAATAAGATTATTCTCCTCACAAAGGTACTTTTGGATCTATTTTTGCTGCTTATCTATTTTGCCTTGGATTTGATGCATGCCTGGATCCTGGGACTTCAGAGAGAATGCTGCATGAGTGTCACAGCTGAATACAGCTTTTGTTTACTTTTACCACAGGCCATACCATTTCTCCAGGATGAGCTCTGCTCCTTCACAGTTCTGACTGAGATTTCTGTCTTTTGAATTGTTTCCAAACACATGCTATTTATCTGACATGACTCAGATAAACCTTCTAAGTAAACAGTCTTCCCTTTTGAATGCAAGATTTTGCTTCCAGCACACAGCTCTACATGAGTGGGCATACAAAAGGTACACTGATTCCAGTTGTCTCTGTTGGTGGTCAAAAGCAGATATCCAGGCAATCCTGCAGTCCTAGAGGAAGTGCTGTTCACTTTCCTGGAAGACTCTCCTGGCCACCAGCTCAGCACAGACCATGGAACTCTTCAGTTTTGTGTCCAGTAGTCCTGGATTAATTTCTCTTCCAAGAACTCATCCATTTACTCTTTTAGCCTATCGAAATTTTTAGCATCATTGTGTTATCAGGAATTTCACAGCTTAATTGCATTTGCAGGAAGAATAATGTTGCTTGTTTTGAACCTCATGTATACTGGTTTCACTATGTGGCTCCCAGCTCTTTAAGGAAGGAGTAAACAACTGATCTCTGTTTATCCTGTCTATTCTGTATCACATCCTTTATCATACCTGCCTAAGTTGCCTCTTTTGCAGGCTGAAGAATCACAGCCAACATAGCCACGCCTCATAGAGAAGGCATTTCACACCTTTGATGGTCTGTATAGCCCTTTCTGAAGTCCTCTCACAGCCTTTTTGATATCCTGCATGTTTTGTTCCAGACACAGATGAATTCCCATGCTGCCATGTTTTTCCAGCATCCTGAAGTACCTGTGGTTTGACTAAGTGCTGGTTCCTTGCATTACTGGGATGGCTCTGAGCTAACAATCAGAATAGGCACCTCACAGATGAACACAATATCCTTGTAGATAAAATTTACCCTGACATGTGGCTTAGCTCAAGTCATGTGCTTTAATGTCACAGGAATTCTGACCCGGCCCAATACATCTGTACAGATATCCAAATGCACAAATATAGACAGAGGCAATGACATTTTGATAATGCTTCTTATCTGTCTGGATTTCACACAGTTCCTGTCGGCCCAGTCCTCCAGCCTGTGCAGGTCCCTCTGGATGGCCACTCTCTTCTCAGGTTGACTTAGTTTGGTGTCATCTGGCAACACAATCAGAGCTGCCACCCTCAGGTCACAGACAGAGGTGTGAAACATGACAAATCTCAGGATAAACCCCTTCAGCACCCAACTAGTTATGGGCCAACAGCCACAGTATAGCTCACTCAGACAGCTTTTTCCTACCTGTTATATATCATGGAAATAGCTGCATCTTTCATATGTAGAATGGAAGAATGAGACCAGCAATGGCTGGCTGAAGGGACAGTTAGATGTTGTACAAGAGGTGTGGTAATGAGAATAGAATCCTGCCATCCTGCTCTTTACAACATCAGTCCTTAGCAGTTATAGGACATATTCAATAGATTTTCAATAGATTTTCAATTATCAGGAAGGTATGTGACGGTCCATTATAAACACAATAGCCATAGCAATATGAGCTACTTTCAGCTATTCAACAAATAAAACTTATTTGAAAAAATATTGTGGCCCCAAATCTGCTTTTGGTAACACACATTCAACCCTCTTGACATTATCTAATAACAGAATTTAGTCCAATTAATGCATTATTTTCCTTTAAACATTATTTGTGTTTCCAATAGCACCAGTGCTCTTCAAGTTGGTCATTTTCTGTCAACTAGTGACAAGCCAAGGGGAGGGCTCTCAGCTACTTCTCAGGCACTAAGCAGGTCAGCAAATGCCAGGAAATGCCTGTTCTATCAGTCATTAATACTGAAATAGCAGTTTCTGTTAATAATAGATGCATATCACCTTTTCAGAAGAGAATTGGTCTTTTTGGCGCTAATGTACTGGACTGAATGAGATTTTTCCTTAATTTCATGTAATAACTTAAAGTCATAAAGAATAGAATCATTTATGTTGGCAAAGACCTCTGAAGGTCACCTCATCCAGACTCAGACTCAAAGCAGAGGTAACTTAAAAATTAGCCTGGACTTCTCAAGGCCATGCCTAGTTGAGCACACAGCAAATGCTCCAGCCCGGGTCCATTGTGGAGACACTCTACTGAACTCACTCCTACAAGACCACTCTGCTCCCGAGGTGCCCTTCCAAGAGTTGTGTAGAGGAAATAAAACATTTTCCTTCAACCTGCTGGTTGTTCTTTTGCCAATACAGTCCATCATACTGTTAGCCTTCATGGTTGCAAGGACTCACTACTAATTCATGTCCAGGTGTTTATTTATGGCGAGTCCCAGGCCCTTTTGGCAGAGCTGCCACCTGGACAGTCATTTTCCAGCCTGGACTGCTGCATGCACTTGTTCCATTCCAGGTTGAGGGCTTTTTACTGTTTTTTTTGTTGGGCTTTATGAATTTTCTAATTCTCCTGCTGGTTGATATCCCTTTTCTGTACTATCAACTCATCTCCCTGTTTTGAGGCCAATTCAAAACTTTGTTTGGGTTATGCTTTATCCCATTGTCCAGGTAATTGGTAAAAATGTTAAACAGTGTTATGTGCTACAGGGAATATACCACAATTTTCCTGTCCAGACTCTGCCTCATCTCCACTCCTAACTGCCCTCACATAATCTGTCACAGAGGGGAAAAAAAAAAAAAACCAACTGGCAGTAGAAGCTACAAAACCTCCCCATTTCACATGTGAGCAGCACCAGGTGAACTATGCTATAGAAACAACATATATAAGGAAGGTAGTTCAGCCAAACAAGGATAACCCAAAGTCAGCATTAAATGGGTATGAATATAGCTCTTCACAACTTGATTTTTTAATTTCTTACTGTGTTTTTGTACAGTGCTCCTAACAGCAAAAGATGTAGGTGAAACTGTAAAGCCAGTAATAATAATAGAAGAAGAGCTCAGCCAAAAAAGCAAGTTGTCCTTAAAAGGAGGTTAAATTCATAAGTACAGACCATGTGTTAAGTGGTAAAACAAATTTAATACTTACTGAATAGTGTCACTGATATAAAAATAAAGCATGTTGCCTCATGATTAATGGACCATATCAGATTCAGAAAAATGGTTCTAGACATGTTTGTTAGTTCAAAATAGCCAAGTGACACAAAACATTCCTACTGCCCCATGTTGGTAAACAATCAGCAAAACCAGGTAGCTTTTAGAGAAAAACTGAAAAGTGCGAAGTGCAATAACTGAATTTTTAATATCGGGATGGGGATGAACTCAGTCCATTTGATCTTCTCTCAAACCATGCAATACGTTCTACGTGGCAGACAGGAAAGTGGTACTTTCCTAGAAAGAACATAGAATCATAGAACAGTCTGGATTGGAAGAGTCCTTAAAGATCATCTAGTTCCAACCCTCTTTCCATGTGCAGGTACACCTTCCACCAAACCAGGTTACTCAGATCCCTATACAGCCTGACTTTGAACACTTCCAGGGATGGGGCATCCACACTGTCTCTGGGCAACTTGTGCCCACCACCCCTCAGTAAAGAATTTCTTCCATATATCTAATCTAACCCTACTCACTTTATTTTGAAGTGATTCCCCCCTTGTCCTATCACTAAATGCCCTTCTAGTATCTTTAGGTACTGGAAGGTGCTATTAGGTCTTCCTGGAGCCTTCTCCAGGCTGGACAACCCCAGCTGTCTCATCCTGTCTTCACAGGAGAGGTGCTCCAGTCCTCTGATCATTTTGGTGGCCTCCTCTGGACTTGCTCTAACATGTCCATGACCTTCTTATGTTGGGAGCACCAGAACTGCAAACAGCACTGCAGATGGGGGCTCACCAGAGAAGGAGAGATGGGTAGAATCACCTTCCTCAGCCTGTTGGCCACAGAACAATTCCAAACACACAATATCTAAACCCCCTCTTCCTTCTCCAAGAGAGTGTTTAGTGAAAACCCTATGACTTCCAGAAAATGCTGCCTTTACAAACCCTTGTGTAGGGTTTTTTTTTTTTAGGTGATGGGCAGCATAACAATCCACCAATACCCTTTGGAGGCTAAAGTGAAGAAATTCTTCCATATATCTAATCTAACCCTACTCACTTTATTTTGAAGTGATTCCCCCCTTGTCCTATCACTAAATGCCCTTCTAGTATCTTTAGGTACTGGAAGGTGCTATTAGGTCTTCCTGGAGCCTTCTCCAGGCTGGACAACCCCAGCTGTCTCATCCTGTCTTCACAGGAGAGGTGCTCCAGTCCTCTGATCATTTTGGTGGCCTCCTCTGGACTTGCTCTAACATGTCCATGACCTTCTTATGTTGGGAGCACCAGAACTGCAAACAGCACTGCAGATGGGGGCTCACCAGAGAAGGAGAGATGGGTAGAATCACCTTCCTCAGCCTGTTGGCCACAGAACAATTCCAAACACACAATATCTAAACCCCCTCTTCCTTCTCCAAGAGAGTGTTTAGTGAAAACCCTATGACTTCCAGAAAATGCTGCCTTTACAAACCCTTGTGTAGGNCCAGAAAATGCTGCCTTTACAATCCCTTGTGTAGGGTTTTTTTTTTTAGGTGATGGGCAGCATAACAATCCACCAATACCCTTTGGAGGCTACATTTACACAAATATGAGGTTGTCTAAAATGTGGCCACTGACTATTTCTACTCAGAATTTCTATAGGAAATGCTGGGTAGCTTCAACCTGAAAACCTTGCAGATTGTGAGTGATCATTCTCTATTTTCTAAGGAAAAGCAAGGTCCAACAGAAAATCATCGAATATCCTGAGCTGAAAGGGACCCACAAGGATCATCACAGCACCACCTGCCCCTGCCCCTGCATGGTACAACCCCAAGAATCACCCTGTGCCTGATAGCATTGTCCAAATGCTTCTGTAGCTCTGTCAGGCTGGTGCTGTGACCACTTCCCTGGGCAGCCTGTTCCAGTGAACATCCACCCTCTGGGTGACATAAATAAATAAATAAATAATCAGAACAACTCAATGTTCTGAGTTAGAAGGAACACCCAAGGATGACCAAGTCCAAATGTGAATGGTTTCAGGTGTGAGAGGTATTGGAGACTCAGGCTCTGGTTCAGATTTCTCTAACACTAACATTGCCCTGGGACTGCTAACACCAGTGCCAACCAGAGGTAAAGAAAACTTTTCCTTCATCCTAGGCTTTGAAATGGATGGTGGAGGAACATCTACTTCAGCAGTCATAACATCTTGTGGTTGCATTTGATGCAAGGAAGAAGGGCTTGATAAACTCAACAGTGTCCCAGATTTGCTGTTTTAATTCTGTTCATTCATCGTCAGTTAAATCTCTTTCATTTTCCTTTTGAAATGAATAGCAAATCCTAGATATGTATTCTCGAGGCTCAAAGCAGCTCTGAATTTTCAGCTGAGATATTTTTTTCAAGAAACACTAATACAAGTTGTAACCATTCATCCTGGTTTTGCGCCAGGTTACTTGGCAAATGCATAGAATTAGGTGGTTCCTTTCATCTAATTTGATGCTTTGCCAAGGCGGGTTATTTTTATTATTAACCTTCTGTCATGCCTGCTGTACAACAGTCCAGAAACCTCTCGAGTCTTTGGCAGAGCAGCAAGGGAGACTCTCTGGCAAAGGAATAATAAGGACTCAAAACCAATGGAATTTAAATTATTATGAAGAACAATAAAATATTGAGTGACTAAGTGATTGCTTCAAAATATCTCGAGGACCCTGCTGCATCCAGCAGTGGGAGTTAGTTCTTGCTAATAAAGTATTTTTATTATTGTCAGGGTGGCCACCCAGAGGTGAATTTGGTGATCAGTTCACACAAAAACAGGTGTCTCTACTGAAACAACTGTGTTCACAGTTATATTGCATACTCTTTTTTGATGTTTCAGTAGATGCCAGCAACTGACTGAACATAAAATAAATGTGCTTCATTTAGATGAGAAAGGTGCCAGTCCTCCGAATCAGGAATTTTCTCGACTTCAGGAAATCATGATCTTGCTCTCAAATACTTGTGCTCTGTTTTCACAACAGGAGGGTTGATATTATTCTCTACTCCAATTCCAATTTCTTTTTTTTATTATTTATGTCTAGCCCCTTCTACAGTAAATCTCCTCACCTAAAAGACACATAAATAGCTCACAGCTTCAGTGTAAAATGCTGTGATTCATTTGTGACCCACTGCTTTGTTTGGAGTTGTATAAGGAATACCTCTTTTTTTTAAACAAAAAATTTGACAAGATATTTTGGATAAAATACGATTCCTTTGAGGAAATTGAGGCAATCAATCTTTTGTAGCAAAACCTAATGAGAATGCATGTTAGGAACTTCCTACTCAAGCATAGCTCTGCAGAGATAGACAGTTTCCAGTTCAGAATTTGCTTTAGAGACTCCTTCATGTTGGCTTCCAGACAATCACACTGGCCTGCCCTAGAATAACCTGTCCCGAATTCTACCTTTTAAAACAGGCAGTTCCTTTTGGCCTTTGAAACTTTGAAGTCAATAGAATTATATACATGAGAAGATCAGGCTGCATACAGTGTTTCTGAGGCACAGTAATATAATCTGACTAGCACTTTCCCTCTTAACAGTCAGGATTTATGTTTTATTTAAATAGAAAAATCAGCACAGGAAGATCTCCAAACTAAAGAACTGCCTTGGCCCTTGGGAATTCAAAGTCCAGATATTTTTATTTCACATGAACTCCCTGGTAAGTTGTACAAAGGGTGAGTATTTTAAGAGGTATTAGTCAACTAATGCCAAGTTAGGTATCACATTAATTTTTAAAGTATCTCCCCTGCTAACTTTTCTTCAAAGTACCTGCTCTACTGTATTAGGCTTTTTCTGTCTTAGGTTATACTTCAATAATGAAAATAAAATGGGAAACGGCTTATTAACAAAAACTGAAAGAGTCTCTCAAAGTTCACAGACTCAAAAAGTTAAGGTGAATTTACACAGGCACCCGCTGCTCTCTATTTTTTGCATGCTCTTCTTAATATTTCTGTCAAAACCCCTAGTCTTTATGGGGGTGGTTCCCTCACACACGTTTCTCACTCTCATATTCACTGCAAGATTCAGTCAACCCTTGTAACACCACTTGGCAAATGCACTGACTGACACGACAGCAGATTAAGACCATTAATAAAATCCACTGCAGAACCAACCTTCCAATGAGAATGTGCCCTGTGGTAATGGGGAAACTGTCAGTAGTAACTAAAAAGGAACAGCAAATCTACAAAAGGAAACTCATAACCATCTAACCTACGTAGCCTGCGGTAATGACCTAACTAAAATGATTTAACTAAATAATACAATGTTTAACTTTCCTCAGTGAGAAGAGGAAAGCAGAAAGGCAGACATACCAAGGAATTTAATTTTATGAAGTTTGCTCAAGGGAATATAAATGTTATTGCTATTTATTTTTTATTCTTAGAAATACCTATGGGATTGGTAATTTGCCCTTTAACACTTTCACAATTTCACACTTCAAACTATTTTATTAGAGGGGTAAACAAATAAATGTAGGATAGGAATATAGACCTCCTTATTCTTCAATTTGTTTACTCACAGCGTGGTCCTTTCATGCTGTGTATGCAGCCAGAACAGATATTTCACTTTCTATCAGGCAAATGGGAATGGAAAGATGGAACCATTGTGACATTAGTTTCTGTCAGGGTCATTTAATGGACATCAGGCTAAGAAAAGTTTTAAGGAGAGATTTGTAAGAAGAAAGGAGGTTGCACTAGAGAGCAGGAAGCAGAAAGGTTTATTTGCCATACAGACCTTAGTACATTAGCACTGGAAAGCCTGGACTACAAAAGCTTGAGCAACCAAAACAAAATCAATAGGACTATTTGTATAAATTAAACTTACATTATGCAGCATGGCTACTGTACACGGCTGTACATTCTTCATGTAAACACTCTTTTTCCTTGGTTTAAATTAATGTCTGAGGAAGAAGGGATACTCAGTCACTAGCAAAATGGAGATAGTCTCAATGGCTATTATCATGGAATTCCAGAGGATGTAGCAGTAGGAAAGAAAGAAGAAGGAAAAGGAGCTGGGAAAAAACACTCTTTCAGATCCCAATTTTCAGTAACAAGACAGTGGTGTTTTCCCATTGACCTTAGCAAGCATCAAATCAGGCTGAAGGATGACTGAAGGGTCAGGGGAGGGGTAAGTGGGCCTCTTTCTCAGAGTAATGTTGATTTCTGCACGTGGGGTTTTTGACCATTATTATTGTACCCAAGTGGGGCAAAGTGAAAGGACATGAGTAAAACAAGAATTTATTCACAATGATAATGGATCTTCTTTTTCCTGTGACAAAGGACAGCTCTGTGGCATGCAGAAAGCTCCCTGCACAGAAGGTGTTAACCTTTTGCAGTGACCCAAAATGGGGAAATGACTAAGAAAGGCAACAGATCTTCTCAGAAATTATAAATGTCACTCTTTAATGCGCATAAAGAATCTCTTTCTTTACCTTATTTTGCCTTTCATGATCCATTTTAGCAGCGGGTGATACTGAATTTTTTGGAAAGCAAAGGACTCCAGGGAGAGAGATGTAACAGTAAGAAAAACTGCAGATAAGCCTGTGAGTCACATTTTCTGTTGATCTAAATCACTGTCGTTCCAGCTGCCTTCATTAGAGATACACTGATTTACACAGGCTGAGGACCTTGCCCTGTATTTCCAGGAATTAACAAAGAGTGAATGATTCAAAAATTTGTATTAGAGTTCTTATGTTATAACTCTATTCTATTTTCTTTGGAGGAGGAGGAGGATAGCTTTATGTACAGTACCTGTGTTGATCCATGGTTATCATTAATCGTCTTTTGGTACATGATACCTCTCTTATTAATAGATGAACTTCCCAGCTGTAAATGTCAAGATAAATTGATTGACCAGCTGGTACTTTGGAGATACAGTATTTCTCTAAAGTATCCAAAGCCTGAAGTGGGGGAAGGGATTAATTTTCTCTTAACCAGGATTCAGTATTTCTTTATACAAACAGGACTAACAGAACAAATCTGATTAACACATCTAGGTTATGAAGGAAAAAAAAAAGGCATTTTCCTTTAATTGTAGATTCTGACTTGCAAAACATTTCCTCTCTCCTTCCCCCAGCACACACAGAGTAGATGTACCTTTGGTTTACTTTCGCTTATTTTATGAAAAATGCATGATGTGGAGCGGCAGCGGGCAGCTGCCATCTGCCGGCAATTCCTCAACCTGGGAGAGGAGGCTGTGCGCTGACATTGATCCAGACATTTCAGAGGTTACTACTGCAAATCAAAGTACATTTGGAAAAACAGAACAATAAATCAAAATTATCGGACTCTAATCTGGATACAGTCTTGAGGATACACCCTTACTCACATTGCAATTCCCTGTCAGACTGACAGTAATCACAGCGATCTGATCAAAGAACTTTGGTTTCCAAGCAGAAAAACAGAGAACCGAACCTGACACCATGTGCCCCGAGCAGGAATCCGTCTAAAAACTGTTTCTTTTTTTTCATTTAGAAGCTGAGAGGAGAAGTGATGGGGGAAGGAGAGAGGCTGCATTTCTGAAATTCTTTCTTTGTGAATCAGCAGATAGTGCTTCTGGAGCTGGGAATGTTTCCTCTTGGACTGACTCCATCTCCTTTTTTGGTCTGCAAACGCTTGAGGTTAATGGTTGGGGTTGAAGAAGTTGAAGCACATGGTAGTGCTTTGAATATGAAAAGAGGAATTTGCACAATATGGGTGCATTAGTCATTTGCAGTTCACTAATTATCTGTTTTATGTTAATGCTAATGCTCCATGTAAGTAAAGTAAATTAACACGATAACATAAAAGAAGCAATTAATGGAATATATAACATTTGTAGCTTTAATAAAACCGATTTCATTCCACACACAGAGAAAGCGGCTATTTAGGTCTCTGAAATAAATGAGGAGCTTGCTGAAACCTTGCTGCTCTAAGTAACACCAAGGACAGACTCACATGACATAATATTGTTGCCATGGTAACAGGGATGTGCACCAGCGGAATCATGCCCATATATCATTAATTTAGTGCTCTGCTAAACACAAAATAATACCTCTCCTAATTATATTGTGTCTTTGATTCTTGAGAATGTAACACCATTATTACCTAGAGTCAACAGTAGGACATTTGAGGCACAATGGCTATCAGAACATATAACTTAACCAGAACATATAGCTTGTTGTACACTTTCTTGCATACAAAAAAAAAAAAAAAAAAAAAAAAAAAAAAAAAAAAAAAAAAAAAAAAAAAAAACAANAGAATCCACATCCACAAGTCTCCCATATCCACAAGTCTCCCCTAATTCTCCTATATATGCCACAGAGGAAGCTAATTGGATGTGTGCCATTTGGCAACATCCCTCTTTACAGTCTTCCTGAGGCTCTGTGATATCAGCCACTTCCCAAAGCCTGGAGGCTCAGCTTGATTTAGAACCGCATCTGGTGCTTTTGGGAAGCGCGCTTGATATCAGCAATCACCCTGCACACACACAGCTTCCCGAATATCACAGCCATACCCAGAATACTCATAGCAGCAGCCAAAAAAGGGGGAGAAAAAAACCAAACCAGCATAAAAAGCTGTGACTAAATTTACTGATGAGAAAATGCTGATGTTGGTGAAGCTGCAGGATGACTTGAAATGTTAGTAATGTTATTAAGTCACCTTAGAGGAAATCACCCTGCAGACTAATGTAAAGAAAGGCTGTTTTATGGCACCAAATGTTTCATTCAGGTGATTAATAGTTTCCAGAGGATCCACGAGTTTCAGGAGGTTGCAGGATCTCACACTGCTCTCAATCCTGTTACCTTACTTCTGTCACTCACTCTAATTCAGTCAGGTATTTCAGTGCATGTAGTGGAAACACACCATGTGGTCTTGCTGAAAGCAAGAGCACAACTCATCTCCACCAACACGTCAGTGTGAAAGTGCCTTCCAGATTTGGAGTCACAGTGGTTTATTTTCCTATACCTTGATCCTCAAGCACATCACTGCTTCCTCCTAAGTGTGTTTGCATGATCAGCTTGCTCATTTTGAATCTCAGCTTCCTTCTGATTTGCAGAAGAAGGACAGAGAACCCTGCTGAATGACAGCCTAATTTCACATCTCATTTCTCTGGATGGAAGGGAAATCTCCAAGAACCTGCATCTCCCCAATAACCCTTCTTACATTTCAGTCTGGCTGACCCATTTTGCAGGACAGCACTCAGGTGCATCTCTCCTGTAGCCATCTTCTGATATTTCCCCCCAAAATATGTTTATGCACTTTGTTTGATTCTATGCTTCTTCCACCAGGAGAGATGGAAGGATTTTCCTCACCACCCCTCCCCATTAATCTCAAACATCTTTTACTTCAGAAAAAAAAAGGAAATACAGTGGGGGGAGGGAGGGGGTTGTTGGGTGTTTAATATTTTTTTCTAATATGAATTCAGTTCTTAACCTCAGTTAAATACTTTGTTCTCTTGAGGTGAGAACATAATAATCAGCATGTTACTTGTATGTATTTGAGTTCCATTTTTAGCACATTTTAAACTCATGGGGGATTTTTTTTTTTTTCCTGAAAAGACAATGTAATTTATATGCAGTTTTCCTGGTGATTATTCTGGGGGACATTTTTCTTCAAACGATGATTACAGCCCTAACAAGGTTCAATACCTCCCGCCACTTCACGGCGTGGATTCCGAGGACCACACTGTCACCTAGTGGAATGCTCCTGCAGCCAGCCCGGCACCCACCAACGGGGCTGCCCGGGAGCTCTTCTCTGCTGCTGTGCTGTGCTGGCCTCTGTACATGCAAAAAAAAAACCAATAAAAAAAACCAATAAAAATAAACAATTGTTTAAGTGAATAAATAAAATCACAGACAAGCTGAAGAAAGTCATAGGCAAGGTCTGGGACTTTCTGTTGTTATCTCTAAGCAACCAAAAGCATCACTTGTACAGTTCTGTTTGGAAAAAATATGTTCCCTTACACAGGGACTCGTGTCATTCACAGCACTGTAAATAAGAGCTATATGCATGAATGGGTAGGAGTCTCTCTCTAGATTGCTAAATGAAAATTCACTGCAGGCAAATGCTAAATAAAATTTAATGTCATGTACTTCTACTTTCAATGCCTGCTTCCATTGTATACAGTATAGAAACAGCATGTGACTGAGCTAAGTAACATGCTTTGCTTTCATCCTATTTTAAATTTGATTACTCCAGCTTTTATATTGCTGACGCATAGCAGGCACCTGATTTATAATATGATATTAAAGGGAAATTACTCCTACAAGTAGTCTTAAGTAGCACTTACTTCTAGCCTCTGCTTCTTCCAGACAGGAGCCTTCTGACAGACCTCGGATTACAAGATGGATTTGCCTAAAATAACCTCTGATTTAATAAATCAGCAACAAGAATAATCAGCAGCAGAATTAGGACATTAGGACACTGTACTTTGGACCAGACTGTCCAATACCTGGCTATATCCAGTGCTGTCAATGAGTACATGAGGTTCCTTTGTCTAAGAATCTGGTTGAATATTTCTTGAGATTAATCTGTGCAATTTTTTGGCAAGGGGAGAGCACAGAGACAGACTACAGCTTTATTCTCGTTACCCAAATGCAGGGGCTGTACAAGAATCCCCTCAGTTCTTAGTAAAAGACAGCTTTGCTTTCCTTGGTGCCCAAAGGGCACAGAAGAGTTGCATTATTCAGTGTTCAGAATGTTCCTGAAAAACCCTAAAATGTCCACCAATGTTCAGCCAGGCTGTAAGACTGTTTGTGCCCAAGCTCTCATAAAGTATTCTCCGGAGACCACTTTTGCCTTCTTTAGAGCCCTTTTATACCTTAAGGATGGCAAAGAGAAGCACTATTATGAGGGTTTATCTGTCCTTTCTCAGTCTATGCTGAGGTCCTTTGGATGTGACCTGAACAGTGGAGCACTGGGTCACTGTGTTTTCTGGAGCCTGGTAGGTACAATTCCTGTACAGCAAAGAAGAACTTCAGGCACTGGGGAAGGACAATATATCACAAACAAAACAGAGTATAGTTTTATAGACTCTTTTTCACGCTTCAGAAATGATTTATAAAGTAGTGATTAATAATAGTGTTTATTGCGATTGTTTAGGCAAATGTGACAAAACTCCTAGCAGCAGCTCAGCCATAGCAAGGAGAAGCAGAACATATTATTTTTCCAGAAGATTGAAACAAGGCAAAATGAAGGGATACAAAGAGACAAGTGGTATAAATTTTAAAATCTTCCAATTATGCCATCTTGTTCAAATTTCAGCTTGGTGTGTGCTGCAGCCAAACTTCTCCTCTCATTCTTTCAGTATGCAGCAAGACCCTAATGAGGGGTCATGAGGTAAAGATATCTTTTATTCTAGAGTTCAAAATTGCTTTCTGTGAAGTGCCTGGAAGAGAGATTCACCAAGTCAACCTCAGAGCAGACACTGGAGGACATCATCATCCACTTGCAAATATTTCTGTCAACAGAAAGAAAAGCTCTATTTTTCAAATTGCATACCCTCTACAAATTACTCCCACAACTGTAATTAGGAACATGCCCCCAAGTACAAATAAAACACACTGTAAAAAGCAGAATTTCTCTTTGACATTTGACAGGGGCACTTTGTGAGAGACTTATTAGGTTTCTTTGTACTTAAACTAAAAAATTGGATCCACACTAATAGAGACTTGCTGTAACAAATTAGCCACTGAGACCTGGTTTCCTATCATAACCAGCTGAATTACACAATCATCTGCATCATTCCACATGAAAATTAACAGTCCATCTCACAGAACATAGTGTTGTTAATTTTATTTCACTCTACCTTTAGTCTACCTCCACAAAAACCTTTTAATTGCCATTAAAAACTGAGTATCACCATCTCAGTACTGGTTGTGCATCTCTGCTCTTCTGTGAAACATGATGGTGCTGCATGATTTTCTCTTAAAGACTGTGGTTCTCAAATATTCTTTTTAGTCCAGTTCCAGCACCCTGCAAAATCAGTGGAAGTCCTTCCTTTGATTTCAGTGGGAGTTGGATGAGATCCGTAATGTATAAATTACAAAAGCAGCTGGAATTTGAGACAAGCCCTCGGATTGAAATCTACAGACGTCTGGGATAACTTACAATTAGAATATCTGAGGAAGGGTAACATGGGATTTTCCTGCATAGCATTTCCCCTAGAAACTTACAGTGAATTATTGAAATAAGACATATGGTTTTGAACAGCGTTACATTCAGCATTTCATATTCTGAACATTTCTGGGTTTCAAATAAAACAGTGTGACATTAAACAGACATGATGTCTTTTACCAAAGGGTCTTACAATGCTTTAGAAGCAGCAATTAAGCTGGCAAGGTATTTAAGTGGTGCTACAGATGGTCACTAAGGCACAAAGACATTTCCAAGGTCACTCAATAAATCAGTGACAGCAACAGAGCTAAACCCCAGGCATCCCTGTCTCCCCACTGCAGCCACATCTAGGGACAGCCTGCGCCTCTGTCCTGAGGTTTCACTGTCCCACACATTTGGTTTTTTTAATTTCTTGGAGGTTTTTGTGAGTGTTGGATGTTTGGTTATGTGAATCGGGCAAGCTAATCTGCTGATGTAAATTGGCTGGATTTGACTGACTCCTGAACTCTGTATTATGTGCAATGCAGCATTTGCATTTAGCTTTGGTTCAGAATGATGTGAAATATGACAGTTTGATGCAGTTGGCCGCCGTCATCCCTAGGTCCTGCAGGTCTGATTTAAAAGACTGTCACTGACTTCACTGCAGCTATGGCAGTTGAAACCAGCTGAGATCTGACCCAGCAATCTCCTAAAACCTTTGAAAAATACAGAAGCAACTAGAATTTCATACAATAAAAATGCCTGATATATCACAAATCATAGTTGGGGACTTTATACATTCAACAGGCTGTTTAACTACTTAACTGAAGTTAAAGATTTGGAATGCAAATACAAAAAAAAAAAGATTGATGCCTTTAGTTTGATGTAAATACATGAATAAACAGAATTTGAGACTCGTTGAACTCAAAGGAGACAGAAATAAATGAATATTTGATACTAAATGTTACTTTTTCAGCAGTAGAAGAACACTGAAACAATTCTCACAATGCCCTGCAATGAGACAATTTTAATTATCCATAATAAATGTTTCATTTAGATGAGTAGAGAGCATTTGCAAGGGGGAAACTGAGACTGAGAGTTGCTGACCTTGCCTCTGGACACAGAACAGGTCAGTAGTGGAGCAGAGTTTAGATTTTACCATTCCTCAAATCCCCATCCCATATTCATTCCTCCAGAGGCCAGGCTCCTAATTTAGGAGGCATGTATTTAGCTATACACTGTCAAAACAAGTCATCATTTTTCAGGAAGAGATAATGTGACTGGAATTTACAAGCACCAGAACCTTTGCCATGTTTGATCATCAGCATAAAACTCTGTCTGCCTCCTACTGCCAGATTTCCTCAAACTTGGAACTTTTCCATAAGCATGGTTGCACAGCCCAGTAAGTCACCATTTCCTAGGTCAGCTCATCTGAGACTAAACCCTCACCCACCTTCCACTTACAAAGAAGAAAGGGAATGTCTTGTGGGTTTTTTTACAATTATTACTCAGACATACATGTTTACCTTTAAAATCCAGCCAAATAACATATAAAGATTGCTTTAAAAAGAGAAACACTGTGTAAAGACTATGGCCTTTCACATTAGCTATGAAAATACCTTTCGTTTCTGACTCATGACCAGAATACAACGTGGCCATATTCTGAAGAGCAAGAGAATGTCTGGATGGTAACCAAACGTTATCTCATTCTCTGACTATTTTAAAATACTCATTAACGTGACCCCAAGCTTGTAAAATGGAATAATTATTTTAGTATTTTTATCATCATTCGTAACATAGCAATTGCATTTTAATGAGCAAGAAATAGTCTCGTTGCAAGAAATAGCCTCATTGCTGTAAAATACCTGAAGAAAACTACAGGAAGTTGGAACTAACACATTTCAGTGAAACTGTACAAGACAGACTGGAATAAACAAGAAGGCATGTGATGGTTATATAAAAAACACTCCCTTGTTGAAAATTTATATTCTATTAAAGTCATAGTTATGTTCTTAGCTCCTCATTCAGAGAAAAAAGGGTGAGTTCAACTTCAAAGCCCCTTGACCTCATTATGATAGGAAATTGTTTCATGTTAGAAAAACCATAAATGTCATTTAACTAATCTGCTTCTAAGTGCATCTGAGCTTCTGGCATCTATAGCTGTAAGGAAGTAGATGGCAACTAAACCTAGGAGCACATGCAGGGTTAAAAATGAGGAGGTCATTCACTAGAAGAGAATTATCCTTATGCTTATTACTATTTTACATGAAATGCATTGCCACATTTGTAGACATGGTAAATTTTCCCAGACATCTTTTCTGGAACCAAGCACCCCTTTTAATTTTTCCTTTTAATTCAGGTTGTTGATTCTAGATGCTGTGGGAAAAGAATTCCAGCAGCAATTTAAGCAAGCACCCAGCACCCATGTAAACATTTATCCTTCTACAAAGGGTGATGCTATTTTTTTGCAAACATTTCCATCTCTTTTATGTTCCTTGGTGCTAGGCTATTTAATCCCATATGATTGCTCCCATTTTCTCTCAGGCTGCAGTCACTTTTTATTGCAGTCAGCAGTTTAGTTTGATTTGTAGGACAAATGCTCTTAGCACTTGGGGTATCATTCTTGGATTTAAATTTCACAAAATGTACACTGAAGTAGGCTTATTAAATTGTCTCTGGTACGGAATTTCCCACAGTCTTACAGGACATCATCTATTGGAGCGCCAAAACTCCTCACTTGGAATTCTAACTGGAGATTTGATCTCCAAGAATTGATTAAACAAGGAGTTAATTTGTTTGAATAATTAAGGGAAGTTCTCCACTTAAATACCAGAAACTGAACTGAGAAGCTCAGCAAGCATTCTGCATATGCTTAGTATTCCACATATTAGCATGGGAGAAATGAAAGGTTTGAAGACTAATTTTGTTATTTGTGAGATACATGTCCTGTAGGATGACCATCACTCTAAAAGTGAAGAAGGGTTTTACTAGGTTCTAAAGTTGAATGTTTGAATTGTGCCTCTTTGATAGACATAAACAGCTTTTGAAAATCAAGAAAAGTTGAGACAAATCATGAACACAGAGAACTGATGAAAGGTTTTGAATAATAATTTTTCTATGTATAATGTCAGACCTGTACTCATTTGCTTGCAGGGTAGTCAAACAAAGAAGTAATAAATGACAACTAATCCATACTTATAATATGAACCATGACCAACTGTGTGTTTGAAGAACCTCGCTATGTACAACTTGATACTGGGAATTTTTCACTACGCCGTGATAAATGTGATGCTGGTTTACCATCACTGCTTCCTTTCACTCTATATTGACTTCACTCCACTGGAAGTAAATTTGCATCTGGCACATGGATTATAATGAATGGTCATTAAACCTTAATTATCATCTGAATCTTAATTATCATCTGTTTATAATAAACAATTTGGGACAAGGCAGTGCTTACAGACCAGGATGTGCCAATATTTCAAGTCTGAAGACTTGGCTAAGATGAACAAGTGATGATATGAACTGCTTAGGAATTCACTAGAACAAAGTCAGTTGTAAGCCATTATAAAGCACAATTGGGAAGGGAAGGGAAGGAGAAAGGGGAAAGGGGAAAGGGGAAAGGAGAAAGGAGAGAGAAGAAAGGAGAAAGGAGGAAGGGGAAAGGAGAAAGAAGAGAAAGGAGAAAGGGGAAAGATTGTGGAATGGAAGTTTGCAGTTCAGTGTTTAGTAAAAAAGAAAGGAAAAAGAAAAAGAGAAAAAATTTTGAAGAAGAGACATACTTAGAAGTAATTCCTGAGCTCCTGAAGGTCTCTATCTATTGTACAAAAGCTTAAAGAAAATTCAGAGTAATAAGGCAAGAAAATGATTTGAAGTGTTTCATTGCTCTAAGCAAAAGTTATGAATGACTGGTTTTGGAATGGTGCTTGTTCCTAGTGGAGAATTAGAAGACAGTGAGCACTTGCCAAAGCTGTCTGTCAAAAAGGCCAGTGAGTACAGGAGCAGACTCAGAGGAGTTATGCCTTATGTCCTGTACTTGTCCGTATCCAGACTGTTCATGTCCAAGGCAGATGCTTACATCTACTCACATGAATCCCACCCAAGGTGCTTGCTACAAATGAGCCAAGCATGTGAGGCCCAAGAACAGCAGTCAGTCAAGTGCCCAGAGACAAAGGGAACACTGCCAGGGCTGGAATAGTATAGACTGTCCATTTAAAATGTCATCTGAGTTTTAGTGCTCTTGAGAGAGTGAAATAATTCACCTGCTAATTAAAACGAACAGGATCTGACTAATCCCTCTGTACTTCTTAGCAAATCCAAACCCCCATTTCCTCCCACTTTCAAATGCTCACAATTTTATAAATGTATAAAATATGTTCCTTTAATATTGGGGTTTTTTTATTTTAATTCACAGAGGCTGGATTTTTTCAATTTCATCATATCCCTGAAAATGCTTGATTCACGATCTGTGTGGTTCAGAATATTTCTGTCTAACCCCAACTTACACTCTGCGTTTCACTTTCTCCCTCAAAGATGCCTAAGTAAATCTCTCCTCCTGCAGCCCACAAGTCCCCATGATCTCAGCTGCACCACAAGACTCATGACCATGAGTCAGGTTTTATCAGCTACAATCACCTCCCTGGGAAGAGGGATGAGTGAAGGCTCAGCCCCTGGAAGCTCTAGTTCATTCCCCACCCAGCTCCTCAGTCATGAGGAACGAGCACTGGGTGTAGAGGGATCTCAGACTCTGTACCTGCCCATAGCCTCAGACAATGAGTTATTTACATAGTTCTGTAAAAAACTTTACATTTTTAGAGTAAGACCCTCTAAGGAATACAAGGAAAATCCTTGAATATCAGTATTATGAGAAAAGACCCCTTCTTCTCATAGGAACATCAGCCTCACTTGCAGCCGTTTCCCAAGGAATCACCAGAAGTAAGTGATCACATAACACATAAAAACATAACGCCTGCCAGGCAGAATCCAGAGCTATGGCAGATAAAGATTGTAACAAACCTGTGGCACGAAGCTTATTAAATCTTTCAGAATTTATATTATCATTCACTATTGTAGATGGGGATATTCCTGGGAACTATATAAACATCCAGCTACCTTTTAATCTTACTAAGTCTTGAGCCTTAAAAGCATTCTTTGCAAGAAGTTTTAATATTTACTGGCTCTGTGCAACAATATATTTCTTTTTATCTGTTTTGAATTTACCACCTTTTAATTTCATAAAAGCCCCCATATTCTTGTGTTATGAGACAGGGAGAACAGATGCTCCTGATCTACTTCTTCTATACTTTTTATTATTTTGCATTTTTTTATCACAGTCCCTTATTCATCTTTTTTATCCCAGTGCTTTCAATTTCTGTTATGAGTTTCTCCACTGCTCTATTCATTGTATAAATGAAGATTAAAAATGAAATAATTTTAAAATACTTAAATCAGATAAAATGGCTGAAGCACACAAAATACTAAAATTATAACCATTTGTGTTGTTTTTTTTTAAAAAAGCCTCCAATGATACCATGGACATAAAAGATTAGTAACAACATATTTTGTCTCAAACAATGGCATCAATAAGGAAAATGAATCTTGTTGTTATTATGTACAAAACCACAGATAAATATACAAACCCACTTATTCATATACAGAGATGAAAATATATAAATGTACACATGTCCATAGAACATGCTTGACTTACCTCCAGGTATTATGAGTCCTATGGCCACAGGTCAATGAAATGATTGAATTAGAATTCTGGGTACAAAGATTTGACAGTTCATGATACACCTCCGCATGCCCCAGTCACTGAAATTTACTTGCCAGACTGTTTTAATAGAACTGACATTAATATGACAGAATTCTAGTTAAAATACAATATTAATGGTGTTATAGAGCAAGTAACAAGGTGCCTATAAACCTGTAGCAGGAAAATTAAGGATGGGTCTTACACCAGCTGCTGAACCCAGTCTTGCAATCATCACAAATAAGTAACTTTACTCAAATGCATTTATCTTGGCCATGTTAGCTTTCTCATCTTTAATCTAGGCCTCTGCTTCATTTGATTTATTACAATCATTACCCTCTTAAATCACAGCCTGAGACACCTTTTTGAGCTCAAATAGACAAATATTCTGCTTTCCTACAAGTAACCCCCTATATTTATTTATTTTCTTACTCTGCAGTTGTCCTTTTATGTTATAAATGACAGTGAATGCACTGTATTTGAACAGTAAAACTGTTATTCAGTCTAGAATTTCAGCTTCCATATGAAACATGGATTATAACATGGTTTACAGCACAATCCTTGGCCACATTAGTGTCTTAAATCACTACCAGCTTCCATCTGTCTCTATTTGATCAACACACACAGAAAATGAGAGCCAAGATATAACAAGCATTTGCTGAAACTTTTTATGAACATGTCCAGTTTATTTCGCACTTCAAATAGACAGAAGCAAGACTGGGAGTGAGGAACGTAATCCCATGTGATTTAATCTCAGTTCCCATCAGCATTCAGCAACACACTCCGTGTCAGCCTGAGCACTGGGTTGGTATTTGCTGAAGCAGAAATGAGCTCGGGAACCACCGTGAGTACACAGCCTGGCATTGATCCTGGTCCTTCACACAACCCTGGGAGACTTCAGCAGGAGGAAATCTCCCTTAAGGAAGACCAATGAAGCCCATATTTGCATTTATTCACCATCTTGTCTAAACCAAGGGACAGACCAATGGGTTCCGCTGTCCCTGCTCATTTATGAGTCATTGGGCATCCCCCCCTTGACCTGGGCATCAAAAGTCGTGGAATCTGCTGAAGTCAGGGCATGATTTCCCAGAGAAGGAAAAATCTTTTCTCTCCTGCTCTGTTTACCTGCACCACAGCCAGCACAGCTGGATTAGTCAGCAGTGTCTATGCAGCATCTGCAGTACAATAGTTACAGCTGGGAAAAGACAAACATAATCTTTTCATGCCCAAGGGCAGTGGAGATGGGACCAATTCCTTAAAACTACAAAGAACAGTGGAAAACTGATACGTTTCTGTACTGCAGAGGCACCTCCTTGACACAGATTATCCTGGTTTTAGCTGGTTTAATGTAATGCATGCTGAGTTTCACTTCATGATTATAGAATATCTAAGAAGTGAGACTGCTGAAAGGAAAATAATAAGTCAATACTATTTGAATTCTAAAGATTTCCAAATGAGACCGAAAAATTTTTCTTTCCTTTACAGAACAGAAAGGAAAATGTTGGCAATTTTTAAGTCAAGCAGCTGCACAATTTTCATTCTCCACTTAAACAACTTAAGAGAGTTTGTTTCGTTTTGGTTTATAAATATTTACAACAGGATACTTTTATTTTTGAAAGTTCTTCAAAATGAGATATACCCTAAGAGTGAGTCAGAATTTTTTTTAAATACTAAAAAATTCAAGTCCAGTTCTGGAGATGGGTGGACTGATTTATTCCTTACAGACAGCAATGGTCATGCTCATGAAATCAAGTGCCGTATTTCAAATATGCCTTTATATCACATACACTTTTATGGGTATGAATTCTTGAAATTACAGGTCTAGCCTATATTTACCTTACCCACAGTTCTTGTAAGGCCAACTATTTCTGCTTGTGTGAGGAAGGCAGGTTTGTGTGCTAGGAAACTGTATGTTTCTACAAAGATCAGTTTTCTCTCAAAGCCACATTCTGTCAATATACTTCAGGATGGGAAAAGTTGAAGATAGGCAGATGTGTCCTCGCTTTCAGATTTGGGGATGGCAAATTCAAGTCCTGTTTGGATCCACTGACAAGGGGCTTGCCAACAGCAATAGCACAGCAGAAAGCCTTTCCTTGCATATATGACAAAAGGAAGAAAGCTCAACTCTAAGGAGCCATTGCTGGTGTAGCCATTGCAGATGATTTTTTCTTTCACATGAACAACCTGCAGTAAAATTCCCTCATAGCGAGGAGTTGATTCTAATTGAAGTCACCCACTCCTTTCTCCAGATGCTCAGCAGAAAGGCTATCTGAAAGCCTGCTGGAAGCTCAGGGTCCGAGCCAAAGCCCAATAAAGCCACGAGGTTGCTGCCCCGAACCAGAATGAATCGTCCATCCTGCAGCATTTTCACACTTTTGAGTTTGCCCTGTTGGTATCAGCTGATCAAGTCAGGCAGCCAAATATTTACCAGACCCCACTCCACCCAGCGTGACCGCCTGGTTGCATAACATGTCTGTGCTGCACAAAGGAAATGCTAAAGCCTGAGAAGTTATTCCAATTCAGGTTTCCGATAACTCTGAACCAAAACTGCTGGCAACTGTTGTAATAAAACCTGACAAGCTGTCACTCTGCTTACAGTGAACAGAGAAAAGCTGTGGTTTCATACAAGGACCTGTCCAAATGAAAGAAAACAAACACTGAAACCACACATTTAAGAGGTTGCAATGAAAACTGACTTGATAATTAAAAGAAACTCCTCAGTTGAACAAATGATACCACTTAGAGCTTTGCTGCCAGCTATTAAAATTCCTCAGAGGGACATTTTTAGCCATGAATTTTAGTGTTTTCTGTAAGAGGCAGCTGGGTACACAGAAGACTGAGGCACGAGGCCAGCACAAGGGATATGGGAGCTGGCTGCCTCTGGTGCCCTGCTCCCTCTTGACCAGGCAGACAGCTGACCATTAGACATGAGTACCTCCAAGCCTGTCCCATCCTGGGCTCCCTGTCTGCTGACATTGCCAGAGGGTCGTTTTCAGAGAGAGACAAGAGTGCATCACAAATGCATAAACATGTCAAAACGAGACTGTTTAAAACTCTGTTTTATTACACTGGAGCTTGCAGCAGTGATCAGGAATGAGTGATGAGTCTGGGTTTCGGGTTTGAGGATGGCCAAGTTTTCATTTAAGTTACATCATTTTTGGCCTTGACCATTCGCTTTTATGTTTTTAAACTTTTTTTGCTGGCACAGGCCTTATTGATCCCCATCCAACTACCCATCTCAAAATAGGTTTACCTCATGCTTTTCCAGAGAGGTTTTATTAGCATTGTCTAGTGGTGAGAGGAAAGCTCAAAGAGCCCAGTTTAGCTTTTTTTCTTTTTCAGACAACGCCAAGCGACTGATGTATTATAAACCGCTGCAGTAAGTCAGAGTAACAAAAAAGGGAGAAAAATAAGAAATAATAGTGATAAAAATATGAAATGAAAGAGTAGATTATTCCATAATTAATAGATCACAGAGCTCTTCACTATTAATATAAATTCAATTCAGCTACCTTTGTGTCCTGCACCTTCTTATTCTGTGTATGTAACTGTTTTTCATTATTAGCTGTTCCATCAAGTCTTTATATAAATGCTTTCTGTCATGAACCCATCTTACTCTGTGTCCTCTAGGAAACATTTGCTCACTCTAGGTGCAGAATGGATAATGAAGTCATCCATTACAGGCTCTGGTCTGCTCTGTCATACTCAGTTTATTTAGCAGAGAAGTGGCTCATGGATACAGGCAGACTCTTGCACTCCCTCCAGCAGGAGATACAGTCCTGGCTGATGGTATTTTTGTTGATAAACTCCACAAGCCACATTCCTGTAGGTGCCTTTGCAAGCTGCCTGCAGGCCTGCTACCTGCCAGCTCAGGCAAGGAATTGCACAGGCGCTCCAGGAATCAGTTCCCAGCACAGAATCCCGTGTATTTCCCCAGGCTGGATGCCAGCGCTCCCCAGGGAGCTTGGGGTTAAGGGTCCTACTCTGCCAATCTCTTTGTAAGGGATTTTTCCATGGTGCTATGCCCCAAAAAGCTTTCCCCTCCTCCTTTCCTGGATTCTGTTTAAGATAATAGCTGGAAATTTTGTTTTGTAACAGAGGAAAGACAGTTACTCTCCTGAATCCTTAAAAATTGCATATTCTGTGTTACAAGTCCAGACAGAAAGTCCAGCTATGGAGGGAAATTGGGGGAAAAAAATGTTCTTGAGACCCTATAAATACTCTGCCTTGATTAGAAGATGCAGTTTAATGCTTAACGCCAAAACAAAACTGAATGGACTTAGTTTCACTATAATAAATATCTCTATTTAGAAACTTTTATTCTGTGGAAAATTTTAACTATAGTAATGGCCAAAAATTCCTTTTTAAAAAAGGACTGAAATGAAGGGGCTTCCCAGAATAGAGAAGATCCAATTTTCACTTTGTTCTAATTCTAAAATTCACACTTAAATCCCAAGAGATTCCCATCTGGTATAAAAGTCCCCACAAAGTCTTAGTGAAGGATGATATGTCATTGATTTTTAACTGGTTACAAGCATTCAAAATAGCTGACAAATTCGAAAAGCTTCATAACAGAAACAGTTTCTATCACTGTAAGTTGAGAAGATGATTGAAGAGAGCAAGCAAATGCATTTGGAATTTCAATTCCTGTTCAGAAAAACACTTAAATACGTGTTTAGTTTTCAGCAGGGCCAAGCTAAAGTTAAGTTAAATGTGGTTAATATGCTTTCCTGAACGGAGATAATTTTCTGCATCAGGTTGTTAATGAACAAATGGTAGGTGAGACTTTTTTTTTTCTGCTACACGTACAAATGAATCACAGTAATTTCCGACCAGCAAGTAATAAAACTATATTGTGAGGAATACCTTGCTAAGAAAATCTACTATGAAATGTTATATAAAAATAACAGATTGTTCTGCATTTGATTTCTCCAAATGATCTCATTTAAATGTAAATTTTAACTAAGTTATGCTTCCCTTGGTGGTATTACTGTTTAAACTAATTGCTGGCTGTTAGAACTCAAAATCGTGTGTATGCAGCTGTGAATAATAAATTTCTATCATCTCACTAAAGAGCTCAGGTTTGTCTCTCTTGATATCTCTTTGTCTTCATGGTATTCTTAGAACTAGTTTTTACACCAAATGAAGTTCAAGAAAGGTAACATAAGAAACTTTAAAAAACAGATTTTGTAAGATATTAGGTAGATCTCTTTCAAGGGAAACATCTGTAAGTTTGCACAATTTTACCTAGCAGTCACTCTAAGATCATTTACTCCTGTCAGCACAAAACGACCTCTTGGAAATCTTTGAATCCTTGCTTTTAGTTTCCATATACCTCATTTTTTTTTTTCCCTCTCATCAGAGCAGTTTGATTTTTGGCGAAATTTACAATACGAGGAGTAGAATCAACTGGACAGGTTACAGATAAATGGTATTACTATGATATACCTCTTTTTTTTCCTACCAGATTCCCTCCAATTGGTCGTAGAGAATGCTACACGCTCCCGGTGTGGTTCTGATCCCCAGGTCTGTTTGTGCCTTACAGAGGTGACCATGTGCAGAGACCAAGCCTTGCTCCAGACAAATGCACATCCAAAACCATTCCCTTTTGAGGCTCTGCAGAGCTGAGCATGTGCCACCTGTCCCCAGTGCTTAGCTTGCTCTCCAGGAGAGCTACACAGCACTTCAGTGGCTGCCATTTGCGCAGAAAAAAAAATAATCACTATATATCAATGATTTGGCCTAGGAAAGATGGAGGCAGGAAGTGGCAGGTGATATAATCTTTTCTGAATGTATAGTTCTCCAAAGGGGGACCTTGGAGAATTTCCATTTTGTATTGTGATAATTTATTTGCAAAATTACTCCAAAAAATCCTAACAGGAGTGCTCTAAGTGTAAAAAACAAATCTTGTGAGGTGCTTAGATAGTACAGTCACAAAAAACCGTAACCAAACCAAACAAAATCCAAAAAACCCAAGAAAACACAAATAAAAAAACAATCCACAAAAGTGCAGACAGATAAAACTTCAATAAGAGCACAAACAGAAAAAAAAGTGTGAATTCTATCTACTTCTGAGATAAAGGAGACCTTAAAAAGAAACCCTAGTTACTTGAAAAACTAGGTGATCTGAACCAATGTACAGCGTACATGCATTATTTAAAAGCCAAACTACTGGTCTTCCTTTATGAGTCTCTTGCCAGCAGAGCTGAAATATTTTACTTCGTCCATTTCCTTTTTTGCTGCCAATGCTACAAAATAAATTAATTCATTCATCCTGCTGTCACTTTGCCTTAAATGAGGTTTCCAAATATTCATTTAACTTAAAATATGAGCTGAAGATTATAAGTTTTGACCAGAGGTGGAAGTTTTAATGATTTCAGAAACCAGCAACTGGGCAGAATCTTTCAACTTTGATTACCTATTAAAACCTAATCAAAGTGTAACCTCTCAGGGGCTGGTTATGAAATTCATTGGCACATTGCACCTCATTATTTGAACAGGAAACCACTTTGTAACTGGCACTTACTGGGTGACTTGTTGACAATCCAAGCAGAACAAGTTTTAAGATTTAAGAGATTTTGAAACTGAATCATTTTCCAAGAGTGAAGAGTGTGCAAGGTCCTGCTGCTGTAGGTGACAGGGTGTGCTCCCAAGTTGGAATTGCTGGGAGTCCTTCCACTTCTCACATGGGCTTAAGTTCACAGGTTTAAAGCCCAACTTTAACTTTTCTTGGCACTTTCTCTGGGACTGTTACAATGACAGTGTCATTACTTTGTCACTGTAGCTCATTTGCTGGTGGTGGGGGTACTTTAAGGCTCCTGCCCATAGTGCTAGGAAAACACTTTCCTTTACACACGTTGTAAAGAAATGGATCCTCCCACAAATGGCATAAACTTTATGGTTGCCAAACCTAACACCTGTACTTAACACACCCATAGACAGTCAAATTGCAGCCCAGTAGTCACCAAGTCACCATAGAGCTACCACAAACTTAAAATGCTGCACCCTTTTTTATATAAGTTCATTATCCCCCACATTTAGAGAAATAGGATAGTGTTTTACAGTAGCATCCAGAAAAGTTTGATTTCTCATGGTTGCTGCTGGGACATAAAATGTGATTATTGTAGTCAATCAAGTTACATTTTATTTAAGGAATGATTTTTTCTTAAAACAAATTAGAACACTTCAATAACCATACATTTTGCTCTGCTTTCTAGTCTCCTAAAACAAATAGAAATTACATGAAAGTGTATCCCAAAGATGTAATGATAGTTTGGAAATTAATCAGGGAATATAAAACTATGGTTCTGACAACAGACATTATATTTTTCACCTTGCATAACGTAGTTGCTGCATAACTCATTTTACTCACTTTAAATCAGAGTTAAAGCATCTTAGATCAAAGTTTTATTAATGTTAAAAGATGCCCATTGAATCTACAGTAGCTTGGTACAAACCTAAAAGAGATTTTTATTTTATTTGTTCTTGTTCTTGGAAAGTGAAATTTCATAATTCTGACAAAAAATATAGGCTTTCTCTTTGTCAAAGGAGACAGCATTTTTCACTTTGTAGTACTGTCTTCATTGAATCAGATTTATCAGGAGAGTCAGCAATTGTTATGTTATAAAATCAGAAAAACAGTGTAGAAAATCCCTCGAACAGCATAAAGCAGGATCTGTAGGGTGGAAACAGTAATCCTCAGCCCTCCTTTTGGAGAGTTGCTGGAACACTCTCCATAAATTCTAGCTGAATATCTTTTTATTTGCTTTTGTGGACTGCCTATGCAGATATGGAACATTAGTTAAATTGAACCAATATAGATATATCATTTTGTACTATTGAAGGCAATTTTCTTTAATTAGCATAGTAAGAGGGAAATTACATATCTTAGCAAGGGCCACTTGTGTCATTTCCCTGGGTCCGGGTCTTTCCAGCTGATTGTTTTCAATCAACCTGGGAAGCACCAGTGAGAGAAGCTGCTGCAGTGGGGCAGCCTCACTTCCCACTAATCCATTTCCCACATGCCATTTGCAAACAGGGTTCCTGAGATCCGCACCACATGAAAGGATTTCTTCTGACTGTTTCAGAAAGTTTGTGGTCTGTCTGTTCGCTTACAGTCATCATGGAAAGACTTCTTCAATGACTGCGTGTTTTTAGTGGTTTGGATTCTTTTTTCCCCTTTTCCATCTTGTGAGAGAAGATGAAAGAAGAACCTAATTACTGTAGGATTAAACTTCTTTGTATGAAGGACACTTCGCTGTGACTTTGAACATTAATACCGCTCGAAAACACAGAGACAATAATTCTCATTTACCATGCAGGTTCAGATGATGCAATGCACTGAATGAAAGGATGTAAAACTATAATTACGAATGTATACACACACACCCCTATATGTCTTGTCAGAAAGTAAAAGGAATGTTATAATAGCTGCTAATTAACTTTTACAGCATGAGTAAAGTTGGTAAGGTATTTTGAATTATGAGAAGGTGAAAAGCCATGCTGCTTTTGAACTGTGAATAAAAGTGATATGAGCCCTTTTGCCCCCTGAAAGATCACTAAAAAACCAGATAAATTTGTATCTGAAACTTGGCATGTGAAAAATGGCTAGTGATCCTGTTCTTTGATGCACTGTAAAAGACTTGGTTGTCAAGCAACACGGGGCAACTAGCAGCTACAGAGGCATAGCTCTGAACTTCTAAAAATATGTTGTCATATATGCACATTAATAGTAAATCCAAGGATGTGTCACTGAAAATGTCTTATAGCACTACTGCTTTTCATTTATTATAGAGGTTTTTTTCATTTTCAAGAGAAAGCTTCATTTTTGTTAAACACAAGAAAGAGAGCAATTTATAGGAAATAAAATTAGTTTTTAAAATACTCTAGAAATTGCAAAAAATTTTTTTTTGATGTTTTATCACTAGACTATATAAAAAACCAAAGCTTTTTTTTCATTTTTCCAAGTTCCTTTATTTTCGTGTAGATGAAAATGTTACTTTTCTCAAACAAATGCAGAAGAAAATAAAGAAACTTCTGACAATACATACATACATACATACATATATATATATGTGTGTATACATATATATATATATATCTATATATATCTCCAAGTAGCCATGATTCACAAGCTTTTAACAGTAGAAAACTAGGACATGCACACCAGGACAAGGAGCTAAACTCTGTCTTTGGCTAAAGGTTCTCATGTAGATAAGCCCTAATTACTCACTTAGAGCTTGCCTGATAACTTTATCTATGGAGAACACCACCCAGCCTCACCAGGAATCTTATGAAGACACTGGAGGAATGCTGACTGAAAAGAAAAATATGAAAATCTGCCTTGTAATATGAATTCAGTCAAAACTTGTATGCACCACAGCCTGCATTCATTTTGAGGAATCTAATTTAGACGAAAACTGAAAGTAAGTTTTATTCGTGTCACAAAGTATTGCCCAGTACTACTGAGCAAAATGTTAGTTTTATTTTAAAATGGCCTTTCTGTAAAAAACCATCACCAAAACAAAACAAGACAAAATAAAAATCACCAATGAAAATTCCATTTGCAGAAAATTTTTGCAGGGGAAGTTTTGCTCTACTTCAGATTTTCAAATCTCCCAATTCTTTTTTGGTTTTTGGAGTCTTCCTTCTGCCTTCCCATGAAGGACATCAGTCATTGACAGTGGGATCATCCAGTTTTCCCCATTTCAAGGAAATAAATTTTCTTCTTGGCACAAAACAGGCAGGATTTTTACAGCTTTGCCCAGTACCACAGCAGCCCTGCCATACAGCCCTGTGTCACTCACTGCTTACTGCCTGCAATCCTGAAGTTTGCTGACTGCACTTCACAAGCCTTTGAGCCAAACCTTTCTGTTACTCATTACCTGGCTTTCCATTCTCTCCACTACACGTGCAAGATTGTAAAACTTGAGGAAACATGTTATTTTCTTTTTATAATAATCAATATCAACATCACCTACAGGTTGCATCCTTCTCAGGTAAGAGACTTGCACAGAACAAATAAATATCACTTTATGCTCCATTAATTAGCATTTCTTTTGCAATGGCCAAAGGCAAGGTCACAGGGACTTGGAAAGAAGCTGCTTTTATAAACTTCCAACAAATTTAGTGCCCATGCTTCTCTGAGCAAATCAAAACCAAGCCGCTTTTTGCCTAGAATTTTAAAATGTGAATTACTCACAAAAAGCTTCCCTGGCTTTGATTCTCCATTTGGATTACCTGCAATTGCTTGCAAGCACTTAGATGCAAATAAGCACCATTTCCTTTCAAGATCAAAGACTTATTGGATGTCAGATTTTATCTCTGACAATCACAACTCTATATGCATAAGCCTAATGCTGTATGTTCGTGCAGTCAGAGTTCTGCGTTTACTGTGTTAAACAGAAAGTAGGTCATTGCCACATAGTAAGTGAATGAGCATAACAGTATAAGAAATCAATAATTCTCTCTTGAGGCTTCAACAAGAGAAGTAGGGGAAGAGATTGGATTAATTCTACTGAAACAGTGTGGTTGGTCATTACTCTTTATGTGGATCAATATGAATTGAGTCTGAGCTATTCTAAAACGCACTGTTACTTTCCAGAAGGCAGGGAGCTATTTTGGTGATGTGCTCAAACCATAATAGTTACATTTGTCAGATTATCCATTACACCTCACATCTCCATAGAAATTCTCAGTGCTCTGATGTGCTGATGGAATCATCTTGGGTACTTTTACTTGGAGGTGAGATAATACAGCTGGGGCTATTTTGGGCAATTTTTTAATGATCTTTATTATCTTAATGATTCTTTAAAAAATACTGAAGACAATTTGCTTGTAATTATCCCTAGCCATTTTGGCTATTTTAAAAATTCATTTACTGTCTACTCTGAGTATATTAGAATATGACAGGATTAGACCTTCAAATATCAGATGCCACCTTAATATTAGCAATAAAGTAGTTACTGCTCAGGTTTTTCTGCCTCTTTGAATTGTGATTACTTTCTTAGCACCAGAATTCTGACAGATACCCAAGATGTATGAAATCCCAGCTGCCCCTTGGGAATATGTTTCATGGTGCTGTTGATGCCTGCTGATCTGATCCTGTAACAAACGAACAGCTTCTGGAACTGTTAAATTCCTTCTTCTAAGGACTAGGATTTTTGCTGGGGTAAACTGTTGCTGAAACAAGGAGAAAGACTTCAATGGATCTACAAGAATTTAAATCAGCAAATGTTTTGCCACCACTTTCATGATTTCAGAAGGAGTTGCAGCCTTTCAACACCACATTGCAGGATGAAGCCCTGAGGAATAAAAGTTAAAAATCCCCTTACAACCTCTATCATAGGGACTATGTGCTCAGAATGTATATTCAAGGAAGTGTTTAGAGCTGCATAATATATGCCGTGAAAATGTCCTTCCTCCTTTTGACATTGACACAGATTGCCTCAACTCATTGCAGAATTCTTCCCGCTTATAGCTAACTTCTTTTTCGTTTATTATCTTCCCTGTATCTAATGATAGTGGGTGCAATGTGCAGTCATTTGGACCAAAGCAGTGTTCTTATATTCATACCCAGTAAATGGGAATGAAACAAGGATGTCCAGAAGCAAAGAAGGACTGCAAGAAAGATATGGAGGGCACTGAAAAGTCAGCTTTTTGAAGGGAATGCGTAAGGAGATTATTGTAATCATCTTTATATGAAGATCAAGCACTTGACCTTTATCTTCACTGCAGCATTTAAGGGATGGGTGAAGTGTTTTGGTTTTTAATTCAAAAGACAAGAAATCAAATGTGGAAAAAAGCACCTATTTTCAGTGTTAGCAACAAAAAAAGTAAAACGTATTTTCTCATCTAATGTTTAGTAGACAGAGCTGCTCAGGAGATATCACTCAAAATGAATGAAAAGAGTTATGAACAGTGGCTAAAAATCCTTTCTTCTCTCATTTGTTCAGATTTCAGTCCCTTTGCTCCTGAGATCTCATAATTTCATTGTATCTCCAGTTACTATTGCATTTTTCAGGATGGACAAGAGCTGACAGCATATTAAAGAATAATAAATGGCTAAGCAAATGGAAGAAAAAACCTTTTTTTATCTTTTTCAGAATTACTAGTAAATGAGACTTTTGTTCCTGAGAAAATAAATACAATGGATTAAATTAAAGCAATGCTGACATTGTGACCGGAAAATGCAAGGGCATTATTCATTTATTACTTCCTACTGAGTCACAGAATTTAGAGAATGAGCACTGCCTCACAGTCTATTACTTAAAGTCCTTGATTCTGCTAAAATGCACTTAAAGCATGGAAGTAATTTCATGTGATTGCAATGGCAAAACTAGTATGCCTATAGTTAAGAAGCTGCATATGTCTTTGTGGGCTGGAAACCCAGATGGACAAGGCAGATGATATGAGTAAAAAAATTAATCCAAATTTCTGCATACTAGATATGGAAAAGTAGAACTTAAGTTTACTTCTGCTGGAAGTTATAGGTTAATTTTACCTTTTGGATATCATTACACAACAGGGATACATGGAGATTAAAGCAATATATTAAATTTTCAAACTGAACCCCTCTAAAGTACAGAAATTCCAGGGGCAGTGCTGCCTAAAGGTAACGTCACACACTTCCTCAACATATTTGCATTCAGACAACAGGGAGTGAAAACATCCAAAACTCCTAGGAACCAGGTCAGTGAGGCAACTGACTGAATGTGGATTTGGGATTAGAATTTTCAAACAAGTTAGATTCCTCCTCTGCAACACTGTCCTCAAACCTCAGTGACTTAAATGACTTAAAGGCCTGGATCTTACTGTCCCTTCCTTTGATCTGCTGAAAATCCTAGTCTGGCATTGAAATCCAGGTCCCATTAAGGTCCATAAAAACACATTCATTTGATTTCAACTGTGTTCCAGGATTTCACCTGGAATGTCTAACTTTACCAACCCTAGGAGCTTGTTTCTTTACCCAGTAATGACTTCATTTAGCACTAGACCAAGCCAGAGTAATTACCTTGACTTCAATGCAACTTGAGGTACACAATCATTAAGGAAAACTATCACACAGTGACAATAAGCCATCAATAAAATAGCCCCAATAAAAATCACAAACTTCTGCAAGGACACAGGCATTTATTATGCTTTCTGTGGGCACAAGGCAGTATTGTTGATCTGTGCTGCCACCCTGTGTCATTCAGCACTCTGCCTGGTGATTTCAGTTGCTAACATATGGAGTACTTTCTGTGCAGCTCGAAATCCCTTACGATATTGGCCCCTTTTCCATTTCCTTTCTGTTGAACTTCGCCCACAGAAAACACCCCTCACTAGATTCCATCAGTGAGTGGGATGTATATTCCAGTTGGACATATTTGATATCAGCCTAGTTCCAAACACGTGCGTGCATCAACCCTTCAAAAGTAAAAGCTTTCATCCTCCCAAAGTCAAACTGATATTTATTTACCACTAGGGACAGACACCACTGCGTGCTAATTGTCAAAGAGGTTATGATCCGATTTAATTGGAAAACTGCAATTGAAAATGATGGAGAATGTTTTCACTACATTTTTTTTCAAGGCGTTGCTTAATTATAGTTCATAATGGGGAAATATTTCAACTGGATTTCCTTCAGCCTGTCTGGGGACAAAAACTATCCTTTCATTTTCATGTGAAGTCCTTTAGGCAAGAAGATTTTGATCTTTAATCATGGCCTTTAAACATAACCACAATTAATAAATACGTAGTTTACATATGTACACATTTATCTGGAAATTATAACTTTTAATTCTGTACAGATGCACACCAGCTTGAGTGGCCATGGGAAAACTGAGCTGGCTGTTTCCTCACGGACAATTATTTTCCCTCTGTTCAAGGGTGCAAAGGGCAGAAATATTCATTCCTTTCAACCACAATCTTCCGGTTCTTTAAGAAAATATTGTATATAAAGAATCCTACAGCCTATTTGTTAAAGTTAGCTGCCAGCAAAACCACACGGTGTCCTCTCCCTTGGCAGACAGGAAGAGTTTTAATTAAAGAATGATGTTTTGCACAGGACAGTATTCACCAATCAGTGAGTGCTCAAAATTTGTTTTCTTACATCTGAAGCTGAGAGGTCTCCACTCTTTTTTTGTTTGTGGTTCCCTTTGGAGCTGTAACAGCCAGGAAGTTTTACAGAGACTCTGCAGTCTTGGCTTTGACTCTTCAGGTTGTTTCTTCATAATTCAGTTATCTTCCTTCTGGATTACTCTTGCTCAGACTGCAGAGTGGGACATTTCTCATAGGTCCTGTCTCCTTTAGAGAAATACTCATTAGATACCAATCTTTGCATTTTATTTCCTAAGTTAAGAAACTTTAAGTGGTACAAAAAAACCCAGTGCACAAAAAACATAAGACTGAAGATTGTTAACTAACTGTTAATTAATGAATACTGTCTTTGATCTTGCACTGTTTTTTCCACAATGCTATTTAGTGCTGGTAATAGCTAGTACACCATGAACTAATGTTCCTGGTAACTCTCAGGACACTCAGCATTGTGGTTTTATTTACTATGTGCTGTTTAAAGCCAAATGTACACATTGGATGTTTCATTTCCTCATGGCCTTGCATGGTATAGTCATAGCTCCATTTTTCACAAGTATTCATTAATTCCAAGTGTGTCTGCACCAAGCAGTGGAGTGCTGGACAGGCCACTCACAAAACTAAAAGCATTACAAATGTACTAGTGTCACATTGCACCTTGACTTAAGGAGACGTTTTTGCCATGGAAAGAGAATCACACTGTTTCTGTAACTCGTTTAAGTATCTTAAGTATCTCGGCATGGGAATGTGCTCTGCCCTTCAGCCACACCAAACAACTTGAAGTTGGCAGAGGGATCTGGAACATGGTGTTGTTTTGTATCACATAAACATGGCCGTATCTTCACTACGCTGTGAGAAAGGAGATATTGCTCTTCTTGGTTTAGGAAAAAGACTATCTGTTTTTGTTCCTATTATGAAATACCTTCAGCGATGGCAGCACTTTCATGTCACTTTAAAATACACTTCTTTTTTGCTCCATTTGCAAACCTAGATTCTGCTTTCAGTTTCAAGTTTAAATAATCGCATTGCAAAGCTTTGTCATGGCATAACCAGTTTTCTAGGAAGGTAAACAATTAAAACCCAGCCTAGACCACATATTAAAAAATTTGTATAATTTCAGAGGAAATCCACATCTCAACCGAGATAATTTAAAACAGCAAATCATAAATTGCATATGCAATAACTGCCTTCGGTTTTCAGAGAAGGTTGTGAATAGCTTCGGAGGAGTTTTATCACTTTGCTGCAGTGTCAGATTTTAGCTTTAGAATCTAATCCCACCCACCTAATGAGCTCTAAGTGCTCGGCTTGTCTCACTGCCAACTGTGTCAAACAAAAGCTCCTCCTGGAGGCAGCCCAATCGATAATGCAATTGGAGCAGCAAAAGGAGGGAAGCTAAAACCAGCAGGGTCACCGACAAGAAAGTGGAGATTAAGCCAAAGCTTTGCCATAATAGTGATAGCATCAGCTTTAAATAAGACTGGGGTAGAAGTAATACTGCAAAACAGGACTCAATCCTGCATCCAGGAGGTTTTAAGAATGAGAGGGAGCCCTCATCCTCCAGAGGCTTGGTGACCAACAGCCAGCCCTGGCTCTCTGGGGCTCACAAATCCTTCACTGCAGCTCATCTGTGAAATGGCTCAGGTCATGGAAATTCCTGGGCTGCAGGGATGGCTGCAGGACAGGGCTGTGTGCAGTCCTGGGAGCTGTCCATGCTGGTTTTGGCTGGGACTGAGATAATTTTCTTCCCAATACCTAGTATGCGGCTGTGCTTTGCATTTGAACTGGAAACAGTGTCGATAACACACGGATGTTTCAGCTATTGCTGAGCAGTGCTTGCAGTCAGGGCCTTTTCTGCGCCCCACGCTGCCCCACCAGCGAGGAGGCTGGGGGTGCAGAAAAAGGGGACAGCAGGAGGGGACAGCTGAGCCCGGCTGCCCCAAGGGATGTCCCCCACCATGGGACACCATGCTCAGTGCACAAAGCTCGGGGAGGAAGGCGCTGGGGGGACGTTCGGAGCGATGGGGTTTGTCACCCCAAGTCACCATCACACACGATGGAACCCTGCTTTCCTGGGGATGGCTGAACGCCTCCCTGCCCGTGGGAGGCAGGGAGTGAATTCCTTGATTTCCTTTGCTTGCACAAGCAGCTTTTGCCCTCTCCCCACCCCCACCCGCCCAAAATTAAACTGTATTTATCTTAACCCATGAGTTTCCTCGCTCTTACCCTCCCAAGTCTCTCCTCCATCCCACTGGGGGAGGGTGTGTGAGCAGCTCTGTGGGGCTTGGTTGCTGTCTGAGGTTAAACCATGAAACTCACGCCATAATCTGCTATTGGTCTAAACACTAAAGCTATCTGTAAAACAATTTAGGAGTTTCTTGAGCGACAAACTTGCAGATTGTGACTTTCCTGGAACAAATCAGAGCAGGTGTCACTTTCCAATACCATTTCTTGAGCATTAAGTCTGCCATGATCCTCAATCTCACCTAAAACTGATGTTATCACCCTTCCCATGGCGTAGTCTCAGTTTAGCTTTCCTACCCTTCCCTGTTCTCTGTCCAGCTTTAATGTCCCCATGTGTAGCTCAAGTATCCAACAGCTTTCTCTTGCATTCTATTCATTTTCCTTCTACCTTCTCCACAGTCTCTAAAGGTGTGGAAGATGGGGGAGCTTTTTAACTTTTCACCAACCCAACACCTACTATCATACCAACCCAAAATTCTCCCGTCAACATTGGTTCCTTAAAAAGCGAGCCATTAATATGTGTGCAGAAAGCAAAACTGTCATCCAAGGAATGGACTGGGTATAACAAAACCTGTTTGGTTTTTGAGGACAAATAATTTCTTGATAGTTCCAAAGTCACCAGACTAAAAGAGTATTCCCAGGATTATTTTAGCAATGCTAAACGGATCGTTTAGCAGAAAAGTCTTAAATATGCATGGCATGTAATAGCACTTCGGAAGCAGTTTGTACTTTTATTTTTGAAAGATGTGTAAATTTGACCAGCGTTCCCTAAGGTGTAAATTTTAAGGCTCTGTTGAATTTTAATTGCTTACTAACAACATTATGTAATTCTCCAATTAATCTTCTCTCAAAACAAGCTTACCCATGAGATATTATTTCAAAGCCTATTTGAGCAAAATTGTTATTTTTGAAAATGAAAACGTATTTGAATTCCTAGCTGGACTTAATATCTTCTATTTTTGAACAATGTGTTAAGCAGGATCAGAAACTGTAACTGTTCAGCTTTGCAAATGAATGCAGTCCTTCTCATGATTTAATTACATCAAGCCTTCCTCTGAAAACTTTTGATGTACCAGAAGAAGGTTTGGGGCCAACATTAAGAAAGCAGAATCTGTAATCTATAATCTCAAGGTGGATGCATTCTTGGCATGTTTGCTAATTTATTTAAATAATTTGTGCATGTATGACATATGCATGGGTGTTTGATACATTACAAAGCACACAGTTAAACAGGTTTTTTTAGCCAAACACAGTCATCTGAAGGCAAAATGTGAGTTTGGTAAGCTCTATTTTTAATAGATAACTTACTTAAAGAAGGGCATCTGTAAGCAGGCCTGGAGCACGTATATTCAATGATTTTTGCATGTATTGTGATTTTTCTAATGGTGAATGTTGCATCTGACATTCGGGATATACATTATTCCATTTATTATTCTGTTTTGAATGGCAAACTGCATGTGCTTGAGTTAACCACAATAGAAAAGCTTATCATAATAACAGCACACAAACTGCAAGAGGGCAAAACTTTGGCCCATAGCAGCACTTCTGTGTGCCAAGGTTAGACATTGCCTCATCTGAATGTAATTGCACCCTAAGTTATATTTAAGAGTTTAATAAGTCAAAGTTATTATCATGTTCACTTTCATGCTCAGTTGTCACTCCAGAGACACAGTCTACTGACACTTACATGCTGCCTGGCCTTAATTGGGTATTCATCTTATAGGGAAAATCAAAAAATTATATTTGATGCTCCAGAAGCAAAGTACCTTTTTTCAGATTTGTTAAGTACAGAAATATGAAGTATATAGAATGGGTAAAGTGAAAAATATTATATATATTTTATTGACAGTAAGATTTGGAGGCTCCAAGGATTCAATATTTCTAGCTATACGTTTTTAATTAGAGTCTTCCAATTTCTTTTTAGTTCCCTTATGTCATAGCCTCACAACTTCATGCTGGCATTTTTCTGTTTGTGACTACACACTCCATTAGTCATAGTTCAGTCCAGTTTCTCCTGATAAAATGAAAGGACAAACCCCTATCTGAAACCTTGCTCTGCTGACCTTATCTGCAGAGTGGTCCTTGATTTGATCAGCATTTTTTCACATCCTCTTCATTCCGTGTTTGTTTGTGAAAGACATGGGAGATGACATTGCAAACAGACAGAAAGCTGAATGACATGGACATTCCACATACATATGGATGCAACCACACTGAAATACTGCTTGCTTGTTTTAACAATGCAGCAGGCTGTAGCTACAAAGCTAACATCAGGAGTTCTTTTAACACTGGTTTTGCTAAGATTTCGGTCAAAATGAGCAAAAAGCGAGCTTTAGAGAATTTGCTGCTCTTGAGAAAGATTCACTACTGAGTTAGTTTTCATGTTGCCAAGAAAACTAAAACGAAAAACCCGCAAAGTTGTCAAAATGTATAAAATCACCACAGAGGTGACTTAGAAGTCTGTCTTCAAACTAGATCCATTTGTTTAGGAAATCCATTTATGCAAAATAAATATTTCAGAAAATTGCCTTGTTTTGAAAGTCATAACGAAAGATTAAGAGCAATGCATATTTGAATTTCAAATACATACAAATAAATTTACATATATGTAAAAAGTGTGCCAACTTTCCTGGAACTCCAGAAGTTTCACCTATATATGTCAACACATAGGTGCTATATGATTCTGACAAGGAAATTAGTATTGTTTCTGATCCTACCGATCAATTAATGTAATTCTATTATATAGAAAATGGGTAAGAATAGCAACCTTAACTCATTATTCCTTTGAGAAACAGTGAAACTGAGAGACTTGATGACTGAAGTAGAGATTATAGTGATGCAGAAGTCACCACTGACCTTAGCAAGGTCAGGGTTTCTTTTTGTAAGTCAGTGGCAAAGTTAAAAGATTCCTGGAGTCACGACATATAGTCTTCAATTTTAATAACACTAAAGCCATGAAAAATATTAACTCAATTTTCATATTATTGGTGCAGGCAGTCATCCAACACTAAGCTTCTGTAGTAGGCTGCCTTCAATTATTAAGCAGTAAAAGGTGGCAGGTCTTTATCAGGAACAGAGATGAAAGAGAATACTCTGCTTTAATACACGAAGGGAGAGACATGTTGCTGAACATAATGAACTGTATACTATGTGGAGTACATCATAATGGGTTCTTTATTTGGGTTACATGTGGAAGATGAAACAAATATGTTCATACATTCCAGAGACATCTTTTCAAAACTTCAAATCATCCCATTTCATTCACTTTGGATAACATTTTACATCTGACAAAGCATGAGATCATTCAGCAGATTAGGTCACATTGCCTATTTGAAGACTTTATGGATTATTCAAAGGAGAGAGACTTAAATATTCTGAAAACTGTAAGTAAAAGTGAAATGTGTGTGATAAAAGCCCTGCCTCAGTTCTGCAACCTTACTTAGGTTTAGCTCCCAGGAGATTTACCGGAATGCCTGTACCCTGCCCAAAACACAAGGATTGCAGAAGCTGCAGCTGTCTGTCAGAAGGATGCTTTTCTGGTGGTAGCAGTATTTGTGCACCTCCCCTTCCAGTCAGCTGCCATTGTAACTATAGCTATGGAGAAAGCAGCATAAAGAACAAAAGCCATGGGACAATATTGCACTGGTCTGTGCTTCGTGAAATGCTATTTATTTCAGTATATGACTGACTACAGCATATGTAACTTAGCAGAAATTGTTTGACCCATGAGACTTGAAAATTAACTGAAAACAAGGTTTTTGAGCAAATTTTAAAAATTATGCACAATCTTCAACATTTCTGAAGTGTTTTGACTCTAAATCTTCAGAACAATGACCCACGTTTTGAAGTTTAATTTCAATGGTACAAAATGATGACACGAAAAAGACATTTAACAAGACTTGAAATTGTGTCTCGTGTCTACAATGTGTTTACAAGAGCTGGCCAACTGCACCACCATGTAGACATTAACAGTAGAAGATACAGATGGTTTCTGCTTAGCATTTGTTTGCAATAACAAAGTGTGAGTCAAGTTGCATTTTGTGCTGCATTTTAAACAGCTGTTTAAGACCAAATACAAAATCTAAAACCAAGTATGACTTAGAATATAACATGCCTTGCTTTTCTCAGAAAGAGTCAGTGAACTGGAAATGTTTTGATTACTTTAACTGGATGTCATTTGTACATCTTGGTTGGCTAAGAAAATTAGACTTGCAGCTCATGCTTTTCCTGCCTATCATTGAGATCCCCTCTCCTCTGCCAACTAATTGCAATGGAACCTGATGAGAGCAGAAGTCCCAGGGATATTAGATTCCATGTTTTGCTAAAAGAGACAGACGAGCAAGAGGAAAGCTGAGTGCTCAGATGAGGGAAAAGCAGGAAGAGCCTGTCCATTATATACTCAGTTTGCTGAGCAATCTGCCCGTGCATCACCACAAATCAGCTACACCTTATGATTGCCCAGGTGGCCTACAAGGCTTTCAGGTAGCCAAAAAGGCCAGTGGCATCATGGTTTGTGTTGTGGTTTTGCTGCAGCCAACAAGCCCCACACAGCTGCTCGCTCACTGCCCCACCAGTGGGATAGGAGAGTAAATAAAAAGGGTAAAAGCCAGAAAACTTGTGGGTTGAGAGAAAGACCCAGGGAAAGCAAAAAATAAAAAAAGGAAAGCAAACCAAGGAATTGATTTACTGCTTCCCACGGCAGGCGGGTGTTCAGCCATGCCGGGAGAGCAGGGCCCATCACACGGAACGGGGACTGGGGAAGACAAACCCCATCCCTCCAAACCTGCCCATTTCTCCTTCTTCCCCCCAGTTTATACACTGAGCACGATGCCATCTGGTCTGGAAGATCCCTGTGGTCAGTGGGGTCCCCTGTCCCAGCTCTGTCTCCCCCCACCCTCCCAGGCACCCCCAGCCTCCTGGCCACCGCGGCCCTACGGAAAGCAGGAAAGGCCTTGGCTCTGGGTGAGCNTGGCTCGGGGTGAGCCCTGCTCAATGTCACTAAATTATCAACCCTGTGTTCAGCAAAATCTAAAATACAACCCCATACCCACCACTATGAACACAATTAATTCTACTTCAGTCAAAACCAGCCCAACTTGTGAGGCCAGCAAGACTAAGGAAGGTATCATTCCCCTGTACTCCACACTGGTGAGGCCACACCTTGAATCCTGTGTTCAGTTCGGGCCTCTCCCAAAAGGGGAGAGGTGATGGAGAGTGTCCAGAGAAGGGACACGGAGCTGGTGAAGGGTCTGGAGCACAAGTCCTGTGAGGAGCAGCTGAGGGAGCTGGGGGGCTCAGCCTGGAGAAAAGCACACTCAGGGGAGACCTCCTTGCTCTCTACAACTCCCTGAAAGGAGGGTGCATCCAGGTGGGGATCAGCCTCTCCTCCCAGGGACAAGATGTTGCGATCCAGTTTAAACCCAGAAGAACAAAGAAAATTAAATCTCTGCGTATAAAACACAAGGAACTTTGAAGGTTCAAAATATACCCAAAAAACGTGATTAAAACTTAACAAGGTTAGGTGTTGGTGCCAAAAAATTGTTATGTTTTATTTAATAGTAAAAGACGCAAAGAGAAAGAAAGAGAAAAGAAAGAAATAAAGAAATAGAGAAAGAAGTGTGTGTGGGGGTGGTCGGGGGAGACAGAGAGAGAGGTGACAGGGGTTAGGTGGAAGCATCAGCCTTCCAGGGGTTCCAATAATGTCTCGTTGCTCACCTCCATCTGGTCTTCTGGGTGGTGAGGGTCACCCGCCACCACACACCGCCACACGCCAAAGAGTATAAAATCCCGTGGATTAATGCACACTTTGGGCCAGGAGGGAATGCCCACGTCTCCCCTGCACGGGGCCAGTTTGACACTGCCCCTTGCAATGCTGTGGGTTTGTCGCATCATCTCTGGTGCAGGGTCTGGGGACCCCTTTGAGGGGGAGCCTGTGATGGGCCATGTCACCCCCTCTGTCCTTCACGTGGATGCAGCTTCTCCCCGGGTGAAGGGCCCCTCAGCTGGGCTCCTCTGCACAGGGGAGTGTTAAAAATGAAGTAAAGTCACCTGCTAAATTTAAAGGTTTTTAATAAAGAAGAACAATAAGGGACAAAAGATAGAGTAAAAGGATTACAGCATCCAGGTGATGCTGGGTACCCTTGGCACAGAGCCAAGAGCACAAAATACTAAGTAAGACACTCTCTTTATTTACATTTCTATTGCATCAGCCTGTTACATAGTCATAGGCAAATATGTATATTCATATTCTTTCNTGATTAGCTATTTTTCAACTATTTCTAGGGTAAAACAAAAGAAAAAGCATTTAATAATGGTTACATTTCTACAACGTAAGGGTTAATATTATACACATAACATTCATTATTTGCGAAAAGCCAACACAATAATATGTATTTATAACAGGAGGATGGGTGTTCACTGAGACTGACCAGAGGCTTTCCCAACACACACCCACAGCCTCTCTCCCCCAGCCTTTGGTGTGAGGGTCAGTACAGCCTGGCAGCTGATAGCCCCGGGGCTGGTGTCTCCACCCCAAAGGTGCTAAGCTTGATCCCTCTGAATGTATTCTTCTCCCCCAGCCCAGACCTGAGTCACTTTATCTTATCTCCATCAGCAAGCAGTGTAAGGCCTCAGTCAAGGCATAGTGGTCTCCTCTGCAGCTTTTGTAATACAGTGCTGCAAGTCCTTCCTGAAAATGTTTAAGTCATAAACCCTAATATTTCAGTCTCTGACACAAGAGATAAGAGGAAATCGCCTTAAGTTGGACCACAGGAAATTTAGATTGGATATTAGGAAAAATGTCTTCATGGAAAGGATTGTCAATCACTGGAACAGAGAAGTGGTTGAGTGACCAAGCCTGGAGGAATCTAAAAGGCGTGTAGATGCACTGCTTTGGGACACGGTTTAGTGGTGGACTTGGCAGTGTTAGGTTAAGGGTTGGACTTGATAATCTTAAAGGTCTTTTCCAAACTTCACGATTCTATGGTTTTACACTGCTAGCACAGGAAATGAAAAATCAGAGTAGGGATAAGAGGCTTTGAGAACATTGCAAAATTGGGACAGATAATGGAGAATGGCTTTACTTGGATGTAATGTACACAATTTATGTAAGCACCTGTCTCTTCACATAATAAACTTCTGATACCTTAAGTAGTCACAGATATGCAAATATGGCATTTTTACTGTCACTGCTACTTCAGCATGTCAGAATTCACCCAGCTAAGTACACTATGTGTTCAAACATAACAAGGAAAGCTGAAGATCAGTAAAGAATTGCTCCTCTGGCTATTGGAGTACAGACTCTGGCTATACCATCCCCTGGTGGTTCAGTTCATACAAACATTAATTCACTCTCAGGCTTTTGAAGTGAATAACCTAGTCCTGAAATGAAACCTGGTAAAATTATGGAGATAATTTGCTCAAAAACCTTTTCTAAAAGGCAACTGGAACAGGACTTTACTGGGTTAGGCTGCCATCACCTTACACAACCTGTCAACTTAATCCCAGGACTTTGCACTTCAGATTTCTCCAAGGCCCTTTTTCCACACACAGAGGCATGCAGCAGAGTTTTGTATTATAAAAACACTGCCCCAGTAAGCTGTATTACAGCTCTCTCACTATTTCAGGTAATTTGAACTGAAATTCCCCTCTCCTCAGTTGTATCATAGGGCCACATAGGGACCTGAGGAGACCAAGGGCCAAGTGTCTTAATTTACACAACCTTCTCCAGCTTTGCAGCTAGAAGATGCATTTCATCCTGGGGATGCCCTGTAACACTGACACTTAAGTATGCAAAAATTGCAAGAAATGGGAGGGTTAAATACTTTTTCCCTTCCTTCAGTCCTCCTCCCAAGATGAAAGGTAAGAGATAACATGAAAAAATTATTTCCAGAGTGTGGCAGTTGAAAGGTAAATAGATGCAGAGCAATTTTCCATCTACTCTGGACAGCATCAGACATGGACTAGATCTCACCTGTCCTCAATATATGTTTCACTTATAGTAAACCAAGGCAAGCATTTAATGCTTTTTCCATTACTGTACCTCCACAGGATCTAAAATGTGGGTTTGAAGATATGGGCAGTGAGCTCCCTGTGAAAATGAAGTATTTAACATAAACTCTACAACTCCTTTATGCAGACATTGTTATTCCCACACACAAAGAGTTTGCTTTAGCCTGTAGCTGTGCTATTTGTGTAGCTGCACTGCTAAGTACTTAATAAAGGCTCTCTGTCAGCAGAGTGACAGGAGCAAGACTGATGAACTTTGTTAGAGTTATGTGAGAGACCACATCTGCACGACATTAATCTCTACCTTGGCTTGTCTCACTGTGGTGCAACAAAGAAGTTGAGAAATGAAATAAAATCCAACTAAGGTTAGCCAACTAAGGTTAAATGAAAATTAATAAAATCTATATTGCTCTGCAGAATCGAGAATGTATTTATCCTCTTCTTGGTGTTGTGGACTATAGTTTATGAACAGGTCTGTCACAACTACAGGGAAATTTCTCAACAGTGAGGCTTTTGGGTTTTTTCTGTTGTAAAAAATGGACTTTGATGTAACTCATGATAATCTATGTTAGAGCTACCTCCCTACAGCAAGTAACATGTTAAGTGGAAATATCCCAAAACATATTTCTAAAAGGGTGAATGAAAAGTCTGGTAAGAATAGGCAAGCCACGTAGCCAAATATTTCTGGGTATTATAAGCAACCAGCCAAGGAAAGTCCTTCCAAATAAAATAATACTCCTTCAGCTGCCATTGTTAACAAGGGGCTCATACAGAGTTTGAATATAGCATTAAATTGCAATTTGGAGGCAGCATTCAAGTTGTGCAACAAGTTCTGCTTAACTCCTGAGAAACTGAGGTGTTGAGCAACTTTCTACTTCTACATTTGTGATATTCTGTAGCAATGTTTTTCATTTATTCCTTCATAATGTCCTGCTCTGTGCAAATAACATTGATATGACTTTATGTGACCTCACTTGGATGTATGCATAATATTACAGGACCACATACCTTTGGTCAACTTTGACCCAAACCTTATTTCCCCTTTACCCTCCTGTCCCTGAATTCCTTACTGTCAAATTATTTGTTAACAGAAGAAGCTATCAAAATATTAATATTTTAAGATTTTTAAAGAGGGTAGTAAAATTATTTGAAATGTAAACTATTAAGTAAGGTTTTTTCTTGACTGTAACCAGATATTCTGGTCTACTTACAATAACCCTGAAACACAGAAGCACTTCTGATACTCTATATCATCCAGGCTTTTAGCAAGGCACATGAGTTTCCTTTTTTCCTTCTTTTAGATCACTGTTTGGGAACAATCCTGCTCCTGGCAGTGCAGCAATGACAGTATCCTGTTCTCTGACAGGACAGTACAAAGCAGGGTCTGCAGCTGCAGTCCTGCATGGCATCACCTAGCCCGGTGCAAAGCCTATTTCCACCTTGTGGGATATCTTGAAATAAACTGTACAAAAATCACCCCCCTAAACCACCAAAACACTGGGCTTTGTTTTCATTCTGTTTTTCTACTGCAAAATCTTTGTGGGGAACATTCCCCTCTCTTTCACACTACCATGTATTTGTTTCATAATCTTCCAAGTGCTACAATCAGGAGGTTGCTAGCAGGCAGACAGTCCCTGGGAAAGCCCCAAATCCTAAGTTTCAGGCTAAAGAGACACTTGTGAAGTTAGGAAGGAGGCAAAAAAGCCTCAGCTGTACAATCATAAGCTTCTGTCTCTGCCTCTTGCCAACTTCTCTGGAAAAAAATACAGGCAGGGTAAATGAGAAGGTGTGCTGAGGCATGGGGACGTTCCTCTCCACGTGGCTTTGTGAAATACTGATTTTAGTGCCCCACTGAATGCTGTCTGACAATTGTGATACAAAATCCTTGGCTGGTTGATGTTCTGTTGCTGAAGAGAATACTTAAAGATAGAAATGAACATTCTTAAAGGGAGCCTACAAGAAAGCTACAGAGGGACTTTTTACAAAGGCATGTAGGGGTAGGACAAGGGGTAATAGCCTTAAACTGAAAGAGGGCAAGTTTCGATTAAATGTTAGGAAAAATTTTTTTTACTGTGAGGGTGGTGAGGCACTGACATGGATTGCCCAGTGAAGCTGTGGATGCCCCATTCCTGGAAGTGTTCAAGGCCTGCTTGGATGAGGCTAATACTCTACTAAGTATTCTTCAGAGATTTTAACTTGGCAAACTTTGGGCCTTATTGTCTATGAAGATAAGACACACTTGTCAAGTGGGAGGGACCAACCTCTGCTGCAGAGGATAAAGAATGGAACTTCTTAGTTAAACACAAAAAAGCATTTCCATTCCTGAACAGATTATGTTGATTTTTTTTGAAAGAAACATCTTGTGTAGGCATGGGACTTTTTAGACCAAATATCTAATTTAGATAAGCATGCAATTGAAAACAAAATCTTCTGAAAGAAAATAACACTAAGTAAAAGTAGCTCCCTAATCAAACACTGAGAATTAAATTATCATCTCATTCTCACCATTGGAAAAGCTCATTTGATGCAATTGCAGCTACATAGAATTTGTCACTAAATAACTGAAAGCAAAATCTGGTCATGGTAATCAAAATAGTTTTATGTCATTTATCAAGACAAGTCAACAAAACTAATTTTATATCTGTTCCATTTTTACATGCCAGTGGTTTTTGTAAATTACTCTTTTCTTAAGATGCAAAAGTCATGTTACATATATCCATATATACATGTGTGACTATTCTTCCCAAAGAATATAATGTACTACTCTTACATTATCCGTGTAGCAGAAATCTTACAAAGCAAGAAAATGAAAAAGAAAAAGAAGTAGTGTAACAGCAGTTTCTGTTTTGTTTCACAGAAGAAAAGCTTTGATGTCAAAACATATGAGAGACAACAGCAGAAGAAAGAAAAAATATTTTAAAGTTGTCTAAGGGATATTATAAGACTTCCATCTTGTGATTAAGTTTAGGAATGATGTTTGATGTATTTTGAAACTCTGATTGCTCAGACTGGTTAAGTTTGTGAAAGGTTGCCTGTCAAACGCTATGTCAGTGATATGAAAACAGACAGCGAGAAAATCATCCTTCCAATATAAACATCAACTAAAAATAAATAAATGTCTGCAGCAGAATGCCAGCCTGATGTTCCATTAAGATGAATGTTATAAGCCATGAAGCAAACTAAATATTGATGACAAGAAATCTGTAAAGACAGACAGTAGCTTATGGTCAGATTAGGAAACTGTTAGTAAACCAAGGAACTGAACAGTCAACAGAAACAACAGTATAGCCTTGAATACAAAAATTGCTGCAAGTTAACCTTGTTGCGACCAATGATAAGCCATAAGCATATGAAAACATTTAGAAATATTTGAAAACTGAACCATGCAGTGTAAACTCATGGTTCTAGGCAAGGCTCAGAAATACTTTTTTTAATACCTTCATTCTTTTGAGAACATTGTTCATTATACGTTTACATCATTTGGTTTTAGTTTGAAAAAATGTTGAAGTTCCTATCATGACTGGTTCTTCATGGTGTTAGACATAATTTCTGGAAATATATGCTAAAACATACACTGAAAAGAAACATATACTGGAGGCAGGTCCTATGAAAGGGGTGTGATCTAAACCTAATCTGAATCAAATACAGAAAAACAGGACAAAGGAGGTGAAATGGTAGAAGGCAGGGAAGAAATCAGGTATAATGAAAAAAGGGAGCAAAAAGATGGCATTTGCTAGAATCCAGGATCTAAGCTTTACATGAACTACTGGATCTTTTCACTAACCCTAAAAAAAGAATGAGAAAGTTAAGTAATTAAGATAGATGACAGGTTATATGGGCTAATGCACAATATCCAGACTTTAACTACGGCAAGCTATTGGCTTTTTTATTTAATTTAAAAATTAATGAAACGGAGAAATTACATGGAAAACACAAACGAAGAGAAAATGAAGGGTCTTGGAGCAACCAGGAGCCGTGTGGCCAGCGGGAAGGTGGCGGATGTGCCCTAGGACAGCGTGCCAGCAGCAGGGGCAGGAGGGCAAAAGTGCATCCAGAGTCAGGAGAGGATGATAAAATCCCCACAGGGACTGAGCGCAGCAGCAGCTGGAGGCACGCAACTGCCTGCCAGAGAAGAGGAGGAAGAGATCGGAGACGGTGGACACAAAAATTCCCGGGATACTTTAAATTCTTTTTTTTTTTTTTTTCTTTTTTGTTAACATCATAGCCAAAGAACTGAGGACGAGCGGCGTGAGACATGCCGAGCACCTGCCCTTTACTACGTTTAAGATTCCATGTACTCACATTTGGCACCAAGCTTCTTATGTCTAAATAGACAACCGCGCTCTTACATCCATGAACAAGGGATTGGCAACTTGGTGGCCATACTTCACGGGTGCTGCCCTTCTGGGCAGCCTCATGAACACGCAGTACGAAATCAAATTTCAAGATACTATCTCAAAATCCTATCCATCTGCAAAACAGAAGCAATAAAAGCCTAGGCACGTACAAGCACTTTCCTGGTGGGTACGACATGCTGTGAAGACTCAGCGAGGTCCCATTTCGACATTACCACGGATGTTTCCAGGTTTATCTGCGCAGTCCCTGTGCAGAGGCTTTGGGCGGCTGTGGGGGCTCGGCACCCCAAGGGCTCCGCTCAGCCGGGCAGCGCCGCAGGCGACAGCGCCTTCGGCTCCCCGCTCCCTGCTGCTGACCTCGCCCATCCTCCTCACCCAGCGTCTGCATTAACATCGCGATGCCCTGGCAAGGCACGGGCGGGCAGCGACGCGGCCCTTGGAAAACACTAACCTCGGGTATTGTGTTTTATTTTCTTGTTTTCTTTAATTTGGAAAAGCAAACAACAAGCTCGGCTCAAAGGTCGCTCCTTTCACAACCAACGGAGCTTTCGATTTTCCTGAGAGCTTCCTGAACAACGCAAAGGCATTTCCGAGAGACTCCCCTGCCACCAAGGCCGACCCTCCCCGCAGTGGCAAACACAGCCCTCACACACGCGGCCCCAAG
>VZRO01001337.1:202082-273560 GCA_013397915.1 Daphoenositta chrysoptera
GCCCCCGGGCGTGAGGGCCGGTGTCGGTCGGGCTGTGGCACCGCCGGCAGGAGCGCGTTTGTTCAGAGGGAATTGTGTCTCTTTCAGGTCCTTGAGTCGCCGGTCGTGGCGGTGGAAGAGCGGTGCCGCCAATGAGAGAGCGCTGCAGTACCGGGTGGGCGAGCGGATCCACGGCTTCACCGTGCAGCAGGTGAGCGTCGCCCGCCGCCTGCGTGTCCTCTCTTCGTGTGCATGAACCTCCCCGTGGTTGGGAGGCTCCTAGGTGAGGCCAGGGGTCTGCACATTTAATGCTTGCTTTGGGTGGTCAGTCATAAAAATGATACAGGAGTTCCTCGTGGTTACTTCTCTGTAAACAAATACTTTAGGTGCCATGAATACACATTCTCTTAAGGAGCTGAATCTAGAGTCAATAACGCACCCCAGGAGCTTGTCTGTCTGCTGCAGATGGGACCATTCGGTGGGGCCTTCTAAAAGTCCTGACAGATAACGGGACTTCACTGTGTGAATGTGTTTTATTAAACACATCGAAGTTACATTTTGTCTCCTAAGCTGCTTTTAATACCTCTGTTGAAAACCTGCCATGGAAATGTGTTGAATTTCTCTTTACTTTTTTAAAGAAAAAAGCAGGAGCAGAGAGTAAAGATTGTTTGTGGGAAGTGATGGCTAGTGACAGAGCTGGTGGTAGAACAGGGTCCTTCTTCTTTTGCTGCCCTAGCCACTGACATTGGAATATATGCCATTTCTTTTTGTATTTCTGGTTGAATTTTTGTCTATACTACAAGAGTATGGTTCTTTGGTTGTAATGCACTTTCATTGGGTTATAAATTTCATTTAAATTTTATTTTTCATTTGCATAATTATTTTTTTCTCCTCAAACTCAAGGAGCAAAAATTTATTTAATACCGTGTAATCCGTACATCCTTATGTACAGGATGAACAAACTGAGCATTCTTATATCATGCACAATTTATTTGACCTAGTTGAAGTCACACTGCAATACAGATGTTTTTGTCCAATGCAGGTGACAGCTGTTCCTGAGCTGTTCCTGACTGCAGTGAAGCTTAGTCATGATGGAACAGGAGCCAGGTATTTACATGTGGCTCGGGAGGACTCCAATAATCTGTTCAGGTAAGACATTAATATAGGTATTACACATTCAGTCTCAACATCACCTTGTGTTTTTCCAGTTGTAATCTAGCATCATGACTGGATTATTCTGTGATAACAGGGAGGACAGTACTTCCTTTGTGGGGCTTCTTGGAGTTTTTCAGATTGGAGCAGATGTCATGAAATCTGTTGTTCAGTCTGCTGCTCAAAACGGGGTCAGTATTTAATTCAGGGGCAGTTCCTTCCTTGAAAACTTTTAAAGACAGAGATTATGCAATCATGACCTTCCATGAAGTTTTTTATTTGAGTCTTTTGGGTAAAAATAAACATGTTTACTCATGCGCTGAAAACTTCTGTACTAGCTCCAGAAATAGAAGTGCAGAGGCTGTGCACCCTCTGAAAATGATGTCTGAGCACTCAAGAGTCTGAAGAACTCAAAGTTTGCATCCTGATGTGTGCCGTGTTAGCTGTTAGACAGTGATGATGCTCCCCTAAATCACAGGTGCAGGTAGGAGTGGGTGGACTTCTCCTCACAAATGACTCCACCCCTCTCCATGCTCTCTCCTGCAGTATCCAATTCCGAACCACTCCGATGGACAGCACGGGGGTCCCACATATTCTGGAGCACACGGTGTTATGTGGTTCCCAAAAGTATCCCTGCAGAGATCCCTTCTTTAAAATGTTAAACAGGTCGCTGTCCACTTTTATGAACGCATTCACAGGTAAGCCCAAAGGAAGTAAAACCACTTGAAGTGCATCAGGTTTTATTGCAGTAGAGCTGTCTGTTGGCCCTCCTTAATTTGACTTTGGGGAGCCATTATTACTAGGTGTGAATGTTGTGAGTGAGATATTAAAAAACTAACAAGGCAATACAACAAAAAATACCTTGTTCGTTTGTCAGTTACAGAGTCCCAATAGAGTTGGTGCTGTATAGTATACAACAATACATTTAATTATTTATATGGATATATGGCTGAAGCAAAGTTTTCATGGTAAAATAGCTGCAGTGTTAAATATCTGTTTTTCTCAGCAAAAGTGTATTTCATTTAGTACGTTTCTTCTCTTCCAGTTATTTATATGGATGAGAAATTAAAAATCAATGAGGGCAAAATGCATCTTAGACTTTCTAAAATTCTGATTATTTTTACATTTATTTATATGCAGCTAGTGATTACACACTCTATCCATTTTCAACACAAAATCCCAAGGACTTTCAGAATCTTATGTCGGTGTACTTGGATGCAGCTTTCTTTCCATGTTTACGTCAACTGGATTTCTGGTAAGACAGTTTGAGATGTACGCAAACCTTAAATTAAAAAAAAAAAAAGCCCCCTAAAACCAACAAACCCTTCAAACTCTCAACACATGCTGTTATTAATTCTTCAGGCAAGAAGGTTGGAGGTTAGAACATGAGAACCCAGCTGATCCTCAGACACCTCTAGTCTTCAAAGGAGTTGTTTTCAATGAAATGAAAGGGGCATTTGTAAGTTTTGTGAATGTTTGGTTTAAGATCTTACAGATGGTGGTAGTTTCAGCTGTAGGTTATCAATGGCATTATTGCACTAGAGATTCCTGTTCCTCCTTTTGAAAATTTAAGTCCTCAGTAAAGTCAACAGTGTTGTATAGATTTTTAAAGTTAGCCTGTCAAAAGTTTGTTTATGTATAAAAAAGCACCTTGTTAATGGATTTTATTGCAAAATGTTTTCTAATATTCACATGGAAACAGCTAGTTTTAATAAAGTATGTGGGACTGCAGAACTTGCTTTTGGGAGGAGGTTGTGTAAGTTGGAGCTCTGGGGTCTTATTATTGAACACCTTTTGTCTTTAAAATGTGTTTTGATGGCTTTCACTGAAATGTGGTGTTTTCCTATTAAGACAGATAATGAGAGGATTTTTGCACAGCACCTGCAAAACAAAATCCTTCCTGATCACACTTACGGTGTAATATCTGGTGGAGATCCACTGTGTATTCCTGACCTTACATGGGAGCAGCTTAAGCAGTTCCACGCCACACATTATCATCCAAGCAATTCCAGGTATGTGAAATTGGTGACTGACTTCCTAGGTTATCGAGTTAGTGCTTTGTTTATGTTTTTGTGAGGGGAAAACCAGCAGCAAAGTGTTTTTATCCACATGGCCAGCCATAAAGATAACCTGTGCCCTGCAGCAGCTAGAACAGCATGGAAACAAGGAGTTTATTCTAGGAAGAGCAGTGAAGAGTGAAGTGAAAGCAGGAAAGAAAGGTGGCTAATTTTCTCAGGTTTGTCTGCTTGATCATGAGGATATGTTTTGGGGGTTTTTTATTGATCTGAACTCATATAAGATGAAGGGGAAAGGGAGCATACTAATAAATATTTAGCAATAATGTTAGGGAGTTAAGACACAATCAGCATAGATGAATCTAAGGGTTCCTGTCCTTTTTGAAGTAACACAGATTGAGTTAGAAGTTACAAATGAATGACTTCATTTCCCCCTGCATCACATATTACTGTAGTGGGTTCTAAATAACAGTCATTTGATTCAGGTACTGGTCTAGTTGGTACTAATAAGGTATTTAAACTGGAAGTCAATTTGAAAGTTAGATGCAGGGAGATAATTGTTTCTTCTGTACTAATTTTGTGGCCAATCTGTTATTCTGGTTAATTTCCTTGTGCAACATTGGCTTGTGTCATGACAGTGAATTTACAGTGCCTTGATTTTTCTCATTATCCCAAGTATTCTCCTGTACTTGTTGTTGAGATTTTAATCAGGGGATGAGATTTTCCTGAGGCATACCTTGTGCTCATATTTGGTCCAGTGGAAGTCTTGTAGGTACAGGAATGTGTTTGGTGAAGTGACCCACGGAATCCAACCATGTTTTGTAGACATACAAAACCTAGGACATGGATCATTGGATTTTATACTTACATAAGAATTTCGTCTTCTGAAACTAATGAGCAAAGGGTTTCTGGCTTCAGTTACTAATACTTTTTTCTGGAACAGTATATTCCTGCAACTGAACAAATTTGAACATAATAAAACTGAACATACTGAAAATAATAAGGTGTTTGTGGCCCACAAGATGAGAAATACAGATTTTTATCAAGAGATCTGTGAGTTTTGGATATGTTGCAGATTGTAAGATCCCTGGGTTGAAGACCCACTGAATTACTGGAAAGCACATGAAATTCAGAGTATAATATAAGTTGCTACTGTAAATTTCATATTAAATCAGCCACATAATCCCAATATTTTATTTGAAATGCAGATTTTTCACTTATGGTAATTTTCCACTGGAGCAACATCTAAAGCAAATACATGAGGAAGCATTGGTAAAATTTGAAAGAATTGAATCAAATACTGACATCCCAAAACAGAAACTCTGGACAAAGCCTGTAAGTAAAAAACAAACAAACAAAAAAACTAAACAAAAAAATCCCCAGGTTAATATTTTAACCCAACCTGCTGGAGTAACTCATTTGTTTAGAATTGTGTAATTGAGCTCAAGTATTTTTATTTTTTGTTACAGTGGGTAAAAATTACAGTTACATTTGAGTTTCAGTAATGTAATGATTGCCTGCAGTTGTTTGTTTTTTTTATTTCCAGTTTTCAAGTCCCTTGTCATTTGAAGCACTGAAGAACTTATTAGTGGAAAGCATTTAGGGCTAATGAAAGAAATACTGATACTTAGTGTCAGGAAATAATGCTTTCTAATGGTATCTGGAAATACGCTTTCTAATGGTATCTAATCTTCCAAACATCGGTGTCAAAAATAATTTTCATGTTCTCTCCCTCCCCCCTCCTCCCTGGCTTGTCCAGAAGTGTAAACAGTTGTTGAAAAACAGCTCAGAATGTTATTTATGGCCAGACTTTCTTCAACCACTCCTATATTGTCAACTTTTAAATACACACTCACATTTTTCAAGATAACATGTGTTTGTGTATTTGCTCATGGATCTTGAATTTACTCATGAGGATCTGCAAAATTATTTTAAATCATTGGAAAGGTGATGCTATGAAGCTGCAGGCAGTCGTTTTTTGTTTGTAACTTCTGCTCTGGGTTTAGTGTGTATCATTTATTATACTTTACAGAGAGAACACAGGGTAACATGTGGCTTAGACTCCTTTGCTGCTGATCCTTCCAAGCAGACCACTGTCAGCGTCAGCTACTTGTTGACAGAGTAAGTATAACAAAATGAAATTCTGGATAAAAGATTCATTTTAGCTCTTTAGGCAAGGTGCAGGCATGTTTCTTGTCTCCAATCCCTCTTCATAAATCTTTAAGGGAAATAATGCCGTGGGAAAATAGACAAATCTTGCTTTAGTAAATAAAAGTTTAATTGCAAAAATTTGCTTTAGCAGACAAAAGGAAAATCAGGTGCTACTTTACAGAACTGTTCAGTGAATGAGACATCTGAACATTGTCTTCCTTGTAATGCCCTGGCATGTGCAAGCTGTTCTGTTTGACCCTACTACTAACTTACCTCCCCTTTCAGCCCAATTTAAATTACTTTCCTGGTAGTTACAACAAGTGAAAGATGCAGAGCCCTCCTAATTCCCTAAGGTCTGATGCAGGATTCATAGCTGACAATTATTTCTCCCTTGCTCCCTCTGCCTTTGTTTCCTAGTTCTTTTGAAATGGACTCAGTGATACTGGGTGTCACATACGGTTTGTAAGAACTAATAGTTTTTCTTCAGTATTACAGACACTTTTGAAACATTCACCCTAAGCCTGTTGTCTTCACTGTTGGTTGATGGGCCAAATTCTCCTTTTTACAAAGCCTTAATTGAGTCTGGAGTTGGTACAGATTTTTCTCCTGATGTTGGGTAAGTGTTGTGATTCACATTTCATCACTGTAAGCAATATAGAAAAGCTAAAAAACACTACTAAGTTGGAAGAACTCATCTCTCATACAGGCAATTTACATTAGAGTAATCTTATTTTAATATTAAAACATCTTAAGAGTTCCTTCAGGTGAACTGTAAAGTGTTCTCAAATGTAATTTTGGGCTTGTCAGAGTACTTGGATAGAAGCTAAGTTGGTTTAATCAAAGTTGTATTGTTTACAGCTTAAGAGCAATAAAAATGGACAGGTGGAATAAAACATAGAATACCTTTTGGTGCCCTAATTTACTTGGGTTTTTCATCCTGGACATTCAGTATCACTCAGAAGAGTTTGCGAGCTCTTTTCTGTACCGTCTTGCTTTTTTTGCTTTAATTCTATGGCTTAGTAGTAGGTAAATTTGCCAGGTGCTGTTAACTTGCCATCACCTCAGTACAGGAGGGTGTTTCAGCTGACACTTGCTCAAACTGCAGCTCCCAGCCCTTGCTCAAACTGCAGCAGGCATGATTCATCTGACTGATTTTTAGACTTGAGGATGACAAAAATCATGCCTTTTTCTCCAGCAGCTCTCTCAAGTGTTTGAGTGGGAAACCTTATTATGCTCACCTGTGATTTTAATGTCTTACTCTGCCTGGCTGGACCTTCTTTACTTGAAGTAATTGGCTTCCTGCAAGTCCTGTCTCATGCATGGCAGTGCCATGTAGACGTCTTAATATTCCAGAACATGGCAGTAGAAATCCGTCTTTAGACACTGAAGTAGAGATTATGTTGTATTTTTTGTCATATGGGCCTTTTCCAGGTTGGCTGGATTGATACCGGGTTGAACTGTTCAGTGAGCTGGCTTTAATTTGCCCTAGGAACTGTACTGATGAATCTATAAGAATAAGTTTGTGTCCAGAGATGAGTATTGCAGAATTGAATGCCTGAGCCTGCCATCGAATTCCTTCTGTGGTTTTTAGATATAGAATAGTGGTTGTTTATGAGTGAATGAGCACCTGTTGCTTTTTTGTTGGCTTTGGTTTGAACTGCAAGGTGTTCTGTATTTCTGCAAGTGCCAATTTGTCTCTAAAAGATGAGCTGTATGATTGACCCTTCTTGACAGCTTGGACATAATTGTCTTTATGCTTGTAATTTTTTTTAAATACAGCTGATAATAATTTCAGCAAACACGGAACAGCTGATAATAATTTCAGCAAACACGGAAAAACTTCACTTTAACCTCTCACTTTGCAGATACTGCTTTAGAAGTACATTCCACTCACCTTCTAAAGCAGAATGTATGTTTGGTGTTACATTTTTCTAAAAAATTTTCACCTTAAAAAGACAGACTTCTTTACCTGAAAGAAGTACAGATGAATGGGAAGATGAACAGAAAATACCAGCTTAACTTCCATAGCTGTTTTTCTTTCTCTAAAACCATATGCTGTATGTTTTCTTAACAGTGGCTACTACTACTGAAATTGAACAAAAAATGCTTTTAAGTTCAATTTTTTGCCTCTTTGGTAATTATTTTACTTTCTAGCTTTTCAAATCTTGTGTGTGTGTGTATGTGGAAATGATGGGTGTTTTTCCCCTTCTGCCTGTGTTGGCAGCTTTAATGCTTAGGTTTTAGTACCTGTCACTGAGCTGGGTGTGTTTTATTCTAGGTTTAATGGCTCAACAAGAGAAGCTTATTTCAGTGTGGGTCTACAGGGTATTGCTGAAAGAGACATTGATACTGTGAAAGAGATAATTGATAGAACAGTCGATGAAGTTATTGCGTGAGTAATGCTAAATTTTTAAGAATACTCTTAGTTAATATAATAATATGTAGGCATGTAGTAATACAGACTTGTATATAATAATATGCCTTAAAAATCTAGTTATATTACAATAAAGGCACCAAAGCAGAAGTAATACTGTTCAATACTCTCTAAACTTGAATCTGCTACTTCCTTTATTGTAGCTTATACTCATCAGCGTAACCTTCAGAAAATAAATTATGTTAGTTCAGTTTCTCTAAATGACACAACATAAGATTATTTCATATTCAATTTAATTCAATGTGAAAAGCGTTATTTTGTAATGCTTCCTATATCAATATAATAATTCATTTTCATAACTTCACTTAAAGTGGTCAGTGTTAATGGATATGATTTCCTTCTCTCGTCACCCTTTCCCAAAGGAAAGGATTTGAGGAAGATAGGATTGAAGCTCTACTTCACAAAATTGAAATACAGTTGAAGCATCAGTCTACGAGTTTTGGACTTGCCCTGACATCTGTAAGTCTATGTGTGGTTTTTTTTTAAGAACTGTTAAAAAAAAAATCTACTACCTATGTCTTTATAAAATATGGGGTAATTTTGTAAGCTCTTGACATGTAAAACTTTCCACTTAAGGGCTCTGCCTTTGTCATATTGTGTACATCTTTCTACTTTCTTTTCAGTAGCTGTCAGACTGTCTGTGGACTTCTCACTGTACGAGTTAATCAGGCAGTGAGCCTGTTGTCTTTGCCTGAATAGCAGCTTTGATTGCAGTTGCACTGGTTACTTCTGTGAGGGGCATATCATAGTGGCTCTGGGAACTGTGTGCTTTGGCTACATGCCTGTGTGCCAAATAGAAGGACTGTATTTTTTTATGGACTTTAGGATTGTACTGCTGTAATTTAATTTCTAGATTCACAAGGGAAAATGTACTCTAACTCAATTCTTGGCCTTCAAATTTTGATGCCAAACTGTTACGAAAAACGCATTACAGAGCAGAATATTGTGTCTTGAAGAAGTCTGCAAGTCATATTTGGAATAAGTGAGGTGTAGTATATGCAGTCACTGTGGAAATCAGGGTCTCCTGGAACCACTCATTCCTTAATCTCCTCTGCTCCTTTCTGCTCTGCAGCAACCTCAGTTGCTTAGTGGCTCTTTTGCTTTCTGTCTCTCAGGTGATGCATATTCTTTGCATAAACAGGATTTCATTCCTAGATATTAACAGTTAGGCAAAGAAGCAGAGCCCCGGAGCAACAGGAGATTTGTAAGTGGGAGAGCACAGACAAAAGCTGTTTCAAATCAGATTGCCGTGCAGCCAAATAGGCAAATTGTGGATATTTAAGTGCCTGTCACGTTTCATAGTAAATCTGGCAAAATATGCTTGAAGTTGATAGCCAGTACTTTCTGGCATGTCTTCAGATGTTGTGAGTAATTCTGTCTGGTGAAATATTTATGTCTATAACTTTATCTTTCAACATTTTTAAGTCTTGAAGTTGATTCAACTGCTGTGCCTTCATTCTAGAACAGAAAGCTCTTAAACATTTCTTGCTTTTAAAGACTAATCTTGCAGCATTTAGTGTTAATACTCCCACAGAGGAGAGCTGTGTTTCAGTTTGTTTCCCTGGAGTCATGTTTCAGAAGTTGACTTTGAGGAGGGCCTGAAAGGGACCTAGTTATAGCTAAAGTGATCATAAAATCATAGAAAGGTTTGGGTTGGAAGGGACCTTGAAGATCATCCAGTTCCATTCTCCCTGCCATAAAGCAGGGCCATCATTCACTAGATCCAGTCACTCAGAGCACTTTTGACATGTCCTCAAACACTTCCAGGGAATGGGGCACCCACAGCTTCTGTCAGCAACTTGTTCCACTGTCTCACCACCCTCGTAGTAAAGAATTTCTTCTTTATTGTCCAATCTAAATCTGCCCTCTTACAGTTTAAAACTTGATGCTTGTCCTGTCTGTACAGAGTGTGGTAAAAAGTCTCTCTTCACATAAGCCCCCTTCTTATATTGAAAGGCCCCAATAAAGTCTCTCCAAAGCCACCTCCTTCTTCAGGCTGAACAACCCCAAGTATCTCAGCCTGTCTTTGTAGGAGAGGTGATCCAGCCCTTTGATAATTTCTGTGGTCCTCCTCTGGATGTACTCTAACAGGTCAATCAATGTCTGTCTGGCACTGAAGGCCCCAGGGCTGGATGTAGTACTTCAGGTGGGTCTGATGGGAGGGGAGTCAAGGGGCAGAATCACCTCCCTCTCCCTGCTGGCCCTGATTATTTTGGTGCATCCCAGGATATAATCGTCTCTGTGGGCTGTGAGCACACATTGTGGTCTCATTTCCAATTTCTCATCTACCAATATCCCCAAGCCCTTCTCTGCAGGTCTGCTTTCAAACCTTGAACCACACAACTTGTACTGATGATTGGTCATGGCCCCAGCCTCGGTGCAGGACCTTGCACTTGGTCTTGTTGAATTTCATGATGTTCACGTGGGTGCACTCCTCAAGCCTGTCCAGGTCCCTCTGGATGGCATCCCTTCCCTCCAGAGTGTCTACCACATGTCTCAGCTTGGTGTCACCTGCAGGCCTGCTGAGTGTGCCCTCAGTGCTGCTGGCTGTGTAATTAATAATGGTGTTTAATACCATTGGACCCAGTACAGACCCCAAGGGACAGGCAGCACTTCTTACTGATCTCCCTTTGAATGGTGGCTACTGGAATGCAACTGCTTGCATGTCACAGTCCAGCCAATTCCTTATCCATCCGATAGTCCATCCATCAAACCCGTATCTCTCCAGACTAGTGATGAAGGATGTTGTGTGGGGCTGTCAAAGGTCCTGTGGAAGTCAGTTTTGATATTAGGAAAAAGCTGTTCACGAGAGGGTGGTCAAACATAGGAACAAGCTCTCCCAGGTGGCTGGGATAGAGTTAAATCTCTTCCCAGTGGCTGGAAGGGGGCTGTGTTCCCAGTTTGTGGTGATAACAGGGGTGTTTTCATTACTGCTCAGTGTTGGCACAGTGTCGAGGCCTTCTCTGCTTCTCACCTCACCCCACCCCACCAGCCAGGAGGCTGACAATGGACAAGGAGCTGGGGACAGCTGACCCCAAATGACCCAAGGGATGTCCCACACCATGCTCAGCAGTAAGAGCTGAGGGAAGAAGAAAGGAGGGGATGTTTGGAGTGATGGCATTTGTCATCCCAAGTCACCATTACATGTGATGGAGCCCTGCTGTCCTGGGGATGGTGAACATCTGCCTGCCCATGGGAAGCAGGGAATGAATTCCTTGGTTTGCTCTGCTTGCACACAGCTTTTGCTTTACCTGTTAAACTGTATTTATTTCAACACATGAGTTCCTTTACTTTGACGCTTCTGATCCTCACCCCACATCCTGCTGTGAGGGCAAGGAGTGAGTGGCTGTGTGGAGCTGAGCTGCCAGCCAGGGATGAACCATGACACCAAAGAAGTGGTCATGGCACCAAGCCTGTCAGTGTTCAAGAACTGCTTGGACAATGCTCTTACATGTATGGTTAAACTTTTAAGTTGCCCACTGACAACCAGCACTGAATTGTTGTAATGACCCCACAGAAGCCTCAAATAAAGAGTGACTGCTTTTATTTCAAGGGAATTAACTCAAGCGTGATATAAAAGTATCATATTAGGGAATTTCCACAGAAGAGATAAAAACAGTTATTTCTAAAAAATGCTGAAGGCTTATGATACCTGCTTGTAATTAAAGAGGTAAGAAAAGAGAAGGTGGGTTTGACAGTTAGAGGCTTTTTTTTCATATGTCTTGGGATTTTTATACTTTGGTTTTGTTTTTTTCCCCATTCACATAGAGTAGAAATGGAGAGGCTTTTGTTATCTTACACTTGTGTTTTTGGAGAACTTTTGATAGCAACTTGAGCAAGCTTGATGGTCCCAAATTAGAGAATAAAAGAAATGTCCCGTGGGTATTTCTGGTTATTTAGTATTTTCTTTCTCCGAAGTCCCATCTATTTTACATACTTCACATGTTTGAATCACCTTCCTATAAATCATTTCATCTAGCTGATAGAAGACCATAGTGTTTATGTACTGCTTTGTTTCTACCACCTCTTTCTGTTTTCCTTCTTTCTTAAGCTGAAAAATTAATTTTAAATGTGAGGGAGTAAAGAATACTACAGTATATGTCCAGATATACACACCTATGCAAAAAAAGAGTAATAATAAAAAAATTGGTGGTTTGGTTATGATGAAATTAGAGGCAAGAATGGAGAGAACAGGACACAGGAGATGATGGAGTAGAACCTTAATCTGAACAATATTTTTGCCCCTACACCTACTTTAGCCCTACTCTTTCTGTGTCTGCTATCCAAGTATAAGAGATAAGGTGGTTTTGGAGCAGAGATGCTGTCATTTAGAGAAATGCAGATGGATTGTCCTGCTTACCTAATTATTCTCTCCTGTTCAGTACATAGCGTCGTGTTGGAATCAAGATGGGGATCCAGTGGAGCTTCTGAAGATTGCAGATAAAGTTTCTCGGTTCAGGCAGTGTCTCAAAGAAAATCCCAGGTTTCTGCAAGAAAAAGTTAAAATGTACTTCAAGGTAGGCAAACTTACGGAAAGTTATCTTGTATTAATTTTTAAATCAGTTTTGTATTTGAAGTTAAGCTGAAGGCTAATTTTTTATCATCATATTGCCTGTTTCTACGTGTCGATTGAACAGCGGCACATTTGAATGAAGCATGTTAATTTTAAATGGTTTAAGTGAAAACTTTTCAAAGTGGAGAAAAAATCTGATTGGTCACTTGGAATCACACTGAACAGAAAACTACTAAAATGCTATTATTTTACCAAACTGTGATTCCTGTTGCACGTGGGTGTTCCTGATGAGAAGTTCAGATGCGAACAGAGAATTATGGACCTAGTTATGTGTTCTTTAGTATTGACATAGCAAGGTGTATCTCGTTTTCCTTGCCAAGGGTTTGGTTACAAGTAAGATTGTCTTGGTTCTCCTCATGTTCATTGAACTGCTGGAGTTTTTGCAGAAATAAAAAAGAACCAGTAAAGGCATTATAGCACTGAGTAGTTCTGAAGCCCTGAATTAGTTAATGCCAGAAAAAAAAAATCCGGTGAGAGCAATGCAAGTGGTGTGGATTTTTTGTGGGTTTTGTTTGTTTTGTTGGCTTTGTTTTACTTGTTTGTTTTTTTTTTGGTGGGTTTTTGTTTGGGGTTTTTTTTTTTTTCCTAATCAACTTGTTCAAGTTGTTTTGAAAGGCAGATTTATTATAAGTAACTGTCACTCTGTAGTAAATATTGGTTCTAATATACTCAAAAGCAACAAGAGACAGTGGCATCAATTGAAATCAGTTTTCCTAAAGGCATTACTAGTGTGTGGAGGTAGTAGGGAGCTATTAAAGTTTTGGCTTCTGTAGGGAGGAAATGCAGGTGCAGTATTTTTGTGGATTTTCTTTACTGTACAGTTCTGTTGAGGGGGCTGAGGCAAAGGCATGACCCGGTAGGAAATTACGAGAATAGTTGAATGTTCTTACATCATAAGATTATGCACTGTTTTACCTTGTGCTGGGAAATTATTAAAGGAGGCAGGCAGGGAGAGAATGCCATTCATCCTGTCCATTTTACTATGGCTGGTGAATTTTGAATTTCTCTCTTTAACTCTGTAGTCAGGTTTCTGTAGTCTTTTCACACAGGCAAAGGGGAGATAAATTCATACAACAGAATCTGATTACATTGCCCCAAATAGTTGGTGGTGTCTGTCAGTGGCAGATGTTGCTGTTTGACTCCTACATTGAAATGGGCAGTTTTTCAGGTCACTGTCTTTTGACTGGCCTCCCTTTCCTATTAAGGAAAATGGAAGCTGCTTGAGTAATTTTGATATTAAATTCCACAGTCTGCTGTAAACAAGAATTCAACAGCAGTTGTGACTCTTGCATAATGCCTGGAGTGTGTGGCAGCAAGGCTGATGTGTAAAGCATTTCTGAGCAGGATAAGGCATGCACATTTTACATCATTTGGGATCTCTGTGCACTCAAGCTTGGGCAGGTTGAAAGAGGTGTTTAATCAAACCCTCCTGCATTTAACAAAATTGCCCATCTTAGAACACTCTCCAGATAAAACTTACAGCGTGTAGCTTTGTAGTGTTACGTACAGTTGTTTAACCTTGATTTAATTAAACTAATGAGTACTGTGTGCTGTTGAGGGATTCTGACTCCAGACTGAAACTTTGCAGAAGGCTGTTGGTGCTTGTTCATGTGGTGAGCTGCCTCTTCCCCACCCATGCAGCAGCTTCTCCTGTGTGAAAGCAAGGGTTCAGTCTGAGTGGTTGGGATACTTTTGATAACATGCAAGCCAAGTGATGCACAGGCTGTTATATTACTGCTGATGGAGCAATAATCTGAGGCAAGGAAGTTGCCCTCAGAATTAATAATGCTTTGTTTTGGGATGTATTTCTGCAGGATAATCCACACAAACTGACTCTGTCAATGAGTCCAGAGGAAGACTACCACGATAAACAAGCTAAAATGGAAGCAGAAAAGCTGGAAAAAAAGGTCAATGCACTTTCTGAAGAAGAAAAAACTCAAATCTTTGAAAAAGGTTAACTTGCTTTTTCATATTTTTATTTGTGTAAGTTTTTTAGCTGGTGTTCTGTAGATTATCTTAAATTCTCGGGCACCCTCCAGCATTTGCTCTGAAAGGGATGGAGTTTTTTAATTGAAAATTTGTGTTTATGTGTTACAGGACTGTGCAGGGCAGTGCTTGCACTACAGTGTATGATTGGTATATTCCATTAGTTTTAACACTCAAAAATAGAATGATCAATGTCTTCATTAGGGCAGAAGAAAAGAAGTTGTTTTAAAACAACAATCTGCTCATTCTTTCCCACGTTAACTTGCAGTAAGTGGAAGATGAATTCAGAGAATCCCAGAATGGGTCAGGTTGGAAGGGACCACAGTGGGTCATCTGGGCCAGCCTCCCTGCTCAGGCAGGGACATCCCAGAGCACATGGCACAGGTTTGCATCCAGAGGGTTCTGGAATATCTCCAGTCAGGATGACTCCGCAGTCTCTCTGGACAATCTATCTGTTCTAGTGCTTGGTCACTGCACAGTAAAAAGTTCTTCTTCATGTTCAGTTGGAACTTTTTTGTGCCTCAGTTTCTGCCCGTTGCTTCCTGTCCTTTTGCTCAGCACCACCAAGCAGAGCCTGGCCCATCCTCTTGGCACCCTCCCTTCAGATACTTATACAGCATCATGTACCTTGAAGCTGGTAATTTACAGGCATGAGGTCTGCTCCATGCTCCTGTAAAACTTATATTTTGTAATTATATTTCTTATATTTTCTTGTTAAAAAGCCAACTGTAAAAGTAATGCTGTGTTTAACTTATTCTGGAGAATAACTTGAACTTGAAAACCGTGGGCAGTCATCTAAATTTGTTAAACCAGTAACAGAAATCCTCCAAAAATGTTGTGTTAATCTTCTGAAGCTTTCGTGTGTGACAGGAGATAGGGGAGCACAAAATCAGAGGAGGCTTTCTACTTAGAGATAAATTGGAGAGTACTCAGAGGTGACCAGCTAGTATCTGAAAGGCTGAAATGTGAAAGTAATCACAACAGTTCAGCTGCATCAGTGTTCTGACAGAGCACTTGAGTAAGAACTGGAGCAGACTGCCTTAGAAAGAAGCTTCTTATCTGCCAGGTCTGGGTCGATGCTTGCAGAACTGAGTGACAGGACAGATAGACAGGTGTCACTTCTTCTAAGATGAAATTATATGTTACTGTAAACAGGTTGTGAAGAGGGGATTGGAAGAGAATCTAACGAGAGTGTTCTGTTTGCTGTTGGTGCATGATAATCTGCAGAATTTGCTTTAGTAGAATATTTACAAAATTGCAGATAGAAGACTCCAAACTGCACTCTTGAGTTTTCTGGCCTGCATCATCTCAGTAGGTTTTAGGTTTTGACAGCACTTTCACTACAAGCTGAAAACCACAATTTGGTATTCTCTCCTTACTAGGTTTGGAATTAATTGCTCTTCAAAGCAAACCTCAGGATACCTCTTGTCTCCCAGCTTTAAAAGTGTCTGACATCGAGCCCAAAATGCCCTTCACGGTGCTGGAGACCACGCTCACAGGTTGGTGTCACCACTGTCCCGTGTCCCAGAGAGCAGCACCGCTGGGCTGTGCCCTGGCTGCTGGCCCAGCTGTGGCCCTTGCCCAGCACACGGACTGGCTTTGTGGCCGTAGCTGTGCTCCTTTTCCTCCAGCCTAGCCCCTCTGCACAGACAGGCTGTGGATCTGAGCTGTCACCTCTGAGGGGCAACGTGGAGCAGCCTCCCGGCCTCCCAGGGCTGGCAGGAGCTCCTGGCGGCAGCTCCCTGCTGCAGGCACACTCCCACCTTGCCCCGCAGTCAGAGCAGTCTCTGGGAGCCACATTCAGTGCTCTTGAGCAACCTCCCCTCTTTCCAAAGGCTTACCCAGGTTGCAGAACTCCTGGCAGCTGGTGCAGCCAGCCTTCCTTACTGCAGTCCCTCCCTACCCATTTTTACAGAATATATACAGGAGCCATGGAAAAAAAAAAGTTACTGTCATTCTTCATAACTTCAGTGCAAGTTTTTCCCTGCTTTGCTAGGGGTTTCCCCATGGATTGATAGGAGATGTTGATCTGAATTTTGTTACAGCTCTGTCACAATTTTGCAGGTAAATACAGTTCTTTAGTATATTTCTAACAGACATTTTCCTTCAAAAATTACCAGTAAGTGTCAAGACTGTACATTTTTGATGCAAAAAAATGACCTGGTTTTGTGAAAATTCTAACATATATATTCTAATGGCCTAGCTTAGGAAGAGTGTACAGTGCAAGAAGCTGCTTTCCTCAGCTTTGAAGTGATGAAGGCAAAAATAAGAGGGAAAAACTTCTTGACTTGTTCAGAACCAAGTTACTACCTTTTTTAATTTGAATGTTACCTCTAAAATATGACCTCTGATAGAAGAATTCTCTTTTTAAATTGTCCAAGTGTCCGTTACCTTACCATGGACAGAAACAATAAAACCCCTTTGGTCCAGCATTCAGGATCATGTGCAAAATTTAAACAAGAGTGGCTCTGAAACACCAACATAAAATTATTCTTAATGGGAAATTCTTGTAAGAAGTTGTTTTGCTTTTGTGTGTTTGTAGTAGGAAGCTGCTGGTTATTCTTTGCTTTTGTTTTTTTATCCCTAGCTGATGAAATTCCTGTGCAGTACTGTGCTCAGCCAACCAATGGGGTGGTTTATTTCCGAGCTGTTTCCAGCTTGAACACGCTTCCTGAGGAGCTCAAACCATACGTGCCACTCTTCTGCAATGTCATTACCAAGTGAGAGGTTTACTTTCTTACAGGCTGAAGCAACAGGCTGTAATACAGCTTGCCAAAATACTAATTCTGCCTTTAATAATTCCAGCATCTGTTCTTACTATAAAAGGGAAATGCTGATAATTTGGTTTCCTGCAGAAAATTTTCTTCTTTATTCCCCAGAGTTGCCAGATTCTTTCCCCTTCTCCATCACTCCCTGCTATTGCCTTTTTGCCCAGTGTCAACACAAGCGTTCCCTCAACAGATTGGAAAATTTCTCTAAATGAAAAATAACCTAGCAGAGATTAAAGTTTTCACTTGAGTAGACTTCTGGTCAAGTTTTGCCATGTGGGGACAGAAACAGTGACCCCATCACAGGGGAGAGAGGAGCAAAGAGCAGAACAAGTGACCTGGGCTTGGAGGAATATGTTCTTTTATTGATGAGAACAGCTCATGTGATGTTGTTAATTTAGTTCATTTGGATGTTGGTAGCAAGCCTGCACGTAAAGCATGCTTTTTAATACAGCATTTTAAATTAACAGCATGCTTTAATTGAAAAGCTTGGTGGAAAGCATTTATAAGGCATGAAGTATTATGTTAGCTTGATAATGACCCAAATTGTTTAGCTGCTAAATTAGTATTGTTCTAAACAGACTACTTTACAAATGCTACATGGATTTTGGTTTTGGCATACACTGAAAAGGGAAACAAATCTCTTGTTTTTCACAGGATGGGATGTGGAGCCCTTGATTACAGGGAACAAGCCCAGAAAATAGAACTAAAAACAGGTGGTATGTCTGTCAGCCCACATATCATTCCAGATGATTCACACCTGGATGTGTATGAACAGGTAAATTAATCATAACCTTGCAGATGTTGGACTTGCAGTAACAGTTGTGTAGGTAAGGGTCAGTCAGGGCTTCCAGGGAGAGGGTCAAGCTAAAATGCACTGAAAACTTTGTGTATGAAAGGACTCCTGCCTTTTTTGGTAAGATACATATTAGATAATTATAGTAACTTAGTATTTTGTGTTAAGGGGAGTGCTTGATGTGGGTGTTCTGTCGAAGGCAGTGCTTCACTAGCATCTGTCACCCTATTTTTGAGTGCTCCAAAATATTTTGGAAGCAGAGGGTAGGGAACAGAATGGTGTGGTGTTACACACAGAGATTGCTGTTAACGTGTTGTGTCACTTTGCAGCATCATTAAATCTATGGGTTGGGCATAACAGTTCTGGCAATATTTCTTGAGATGTTTTCAGACTTGCTGGGGGCCTGCTCCCTATGGATCCTGGAGTTAAATTAGGGGGATTCCCCTGGAGAAAGGTGCACCCCAGAACAGAACTTGTACTTAATGGGAAAAAAAATGTGAAATTTTGTTTCAGAACTGCTGCTTGCTGTTGAGAAGAAAGAATTTAGGAATCGCCAGGCTTGCTTTGCTAGAAGAGCAGTCACATTCATGTCTGCTCTTATTTCAGTAGCACAGCCTGCATTAGAGTGATTTTGTGATGTGTAGCATTAGGTTGGCTTCATTGCATCACTTCCATGAAAAGTTACTGTGCATTTCTTGGGCAATTGCTGTGGGTGTCTTGTGTGAAGGGTTTTTTGTGTTTTGTTTATTTTTTCCCTCAGGGTGTGCTCTTTTCATCTCTGTGCTTGGATAGAAATCTGCCAGACATGATGCATTTATGGAGTGAAATATTTAACAAGTACAGTACATTGAGTTTTGTTTGTTTGTGGGTTTGCATGTGTTTTGGGGTTCTCTTTTTCACTCTTCCCCCAACCATTCTCCTCTTAGAGATCCTGCTTTGGGATTTATTTTCATAATTCTACCTCTAATGTCTTTCTAAACTTTTGTATTGAGTCAAGAGCATGACTATATAGTGGATTAAATGGACAACCAACAGTGTAAAAGCACTGTGTTGAACTTAGGATGATGAATGATTCAGTATAATAAATTTCATTGGTGTCCTTTTGCATGAGGCCTGCTTCTATTTTTTTCAGCCCAAGATTTGAGGAAGAAGAACATTTCAGAGTGCTGGTTAAGAAGACTGCCCAGGAGCTGTCAAATGGCATTCCAGATTGTGGGCATTTATATGCCTCAATTAGAGCCAGCAAAAACCTTACACCTTCTGGAGAGCTGCAGGAAATGTTCAGTGGGATGGATCAGGTGAGAAGTTAATAATGCCCTTCAGCAAGGCCCAAATCCTTGGCTGTGGAGTTACAGGCTGGTTTTTGTTAATTCTTCCTGTTGATTTAATCTGTGGTCTTTCTGCCTTCCCTTCCTGCACAGGTGAAGTTGATGAAGAGAATAGCAGAAATGTCTGATATTAAACCAATACTACGCAAACTACCACGCATTAAGAAGTATTTATTAAATAGTGACAACATCAGGTGAGTTCCAGCTAAAAAGAAAAGGGGCATTTTGGTTAAAGAGAGACCATGGCCTGTGAATGGTGCTTTTCTCAGTGCACCTCCTGGTGTACTGGGGTTTTGTGAAATGAGATGTCTGTGGGAAAACTACAGAAATGTTAATTTAAATTCCCCTTGCTTACAGAGTGGTAGCTATGGTAGCTCATTTTGTTCAGTTTCTAAACGGTATGAGAGAGCAAATTTCATAGGTAACTGTTGTACCCAAAGCTTGTAAGTGAGCTGTGCAATTTTACAGAAATAGTCAAAAATCTGCCTTTTCTGCCCCTTCAAGGTACCCATTAGACAAATACTGTTACATTGTGATGTAACAGTGTAATATAGTTTGCTTTGGATTTTTGTTTTGCTCCTAAAATGAAAGCAGTGACATTGTGAAACCTGCTTTATGCATATATTGGAAAAAGTAAAGAGAGCGCATTAAGGTGTTTAATGTCAGATGCATTAGTTCCATAAATGGGTCTATTTGAAGTGACAGAAGTTGCAAAATTTTGTTTTTTGAAACATGAAATGATAAATGAAATTATGTAAATATCTTTACTGTTCAAAACCATGGTAGGGCTGCCTGTACAGAGAGGGTACAGAGGGCATTATTCTCCTTCAGAGACCTTTTTATTTGCAAAACTGAGTTAGTCCTGTCTTTTGCACAGAAGTGGTTTGACAGCTGCTGCTCAGCTTTTGGTCTGAAAGTGTTCTAGGTCAAGCAAAAGAACAGCAATTGCACTGTAATTTTTTTTTTTTCACATCAGATGCTAGATATTTTCCTTTTCTGTCTGTTAATGATTACCTGAGATTGCTGACCTAACATTCTGATGATTTAATAGAAAATGTTTGGAAAGACAAAGTGGTACAAATTGTAACAGAGTCTCTGAAAACACAAAACCATATTTAAAAACTTGATACATATTTTTGACAGATGTTCAGTGAATGCAGCACCTCAGCAGATACCAGAAGCATCTAAAGAAGTAGAGAAATTTCTGAAGGGCATAGCTAGGAGTAAAAAAGAGCGAAAACCTGTTCGTCCCCATGTGATTGAGGTGAGAAATTGTCATGTGTGCTTAGGGCATCAATACAGCTGGCTTGATCATGTCAACACCACTGTGCCATCAGAAGTTTGAACTCAGGTACTGTGGCCATACAGAGATGTCTGAAGCAATCTGCCAGTCATCTCTGTGCTCAGCTGCTCTGTGTTGTGCCGTGGAGTGTCTTCACTACAATACAGTGGACAATAGAAATGCTGCAGGTCAGCTGTTGAGCCTTGCCCTGGGGTTACTGCAGTGGTGTGGGATGTGGAAAAAGGTTTTCTTCCTTCCCCTGCTGCATAAAACTGTAACTTCTTTTTTAGCTGAGTTTTACTTGAAATGTTGGCCAAAAGCAAATAGGGCATGATGTGCAGTTCCTCAGCTGCATAGGAATTTGTTTTGTTATCAGGGTGTCCAGGGCATTTGGCACAAAATATGCTTGGTTCAGTGGAGTTGACAAAGGATCTGCTCTGTCACTGTGCAGATCTGTCTTAATTTCTGATGAGACTGGAATAAGCTCCCAGTTCCCTACCCATGAGTGAAATGAAAGTTTGTAACTTTATGGGCCTCATTTAATCTGGGTCTTGATGTCTCTCAGTGCCAGATTACTCTTGGAAGGAAATTATGTGTAGGAAATACTGAGAAGTAATTGAGTACCTTGCTTATGTTTGTGAAGGCATGGTTTGATGATTGCCTTAAACAAGTCTGAGTGGAAGAGGTTGCTTTTGTAGTAGTCTTGGTCTAAATTGTTAAATCATCTTTTAATATGAGTTCTGGCTCTCTTGTAGAAATCTTCAGAAGTGAAACCTGTGGGAAGTGAAATGGTTACTGGTTTGAAGATCACAAGGAAATTAGTTAATGTAAGTACATTATTGGTAGGGGATATTGGTATTACAGGGCTGTTACTGATGTAATGGTCCATCTTAAGCTGTTACAGAAGCACAGCACTGAAACGTAGTTCATGCCCTTCAGTTCCACAACTGACCATCAAACTTAATCACTTCCAGTTAGTCTCTTCCTTTCCTTGGTCTCTTCTCTAAATTATTCTGAATGTGAATGATACCTGACAGAAGAGAATTAGTGAAAATGAAGGTCTGTATTTGGCTACAAGAAAGGAAAGCAATACCATGAGCTCTCCTTTTAGAAGAGAGGGGCGCAGGGAGAGCTCAGCCCAGGTTTTGCCTGCTGACCAGTGCTGTAAATACACTGCTCTGCTTGGCCCAGCCAAAGTTGTGTGGGGGGCTGGGAATGGGGTTTCTGAATTTAAGAAAGGTTGGGGAGTTCTGAAACAGCATCACTGGAGGTGTGTAAGGGCCTGCTCATGCTTAAGTGAGCACACAGGCAGGTGTATGTATGTGTGAAAGAGGCAAAGGAGCGAGCTCTGCAGAGACCCAGAGAGATGAAGAGGACTGCAAGTTTGGAAGTGGGGTTGTAAGGAAGAACTGAGTCTATTGCAGGGGAGGTTTGAGCAGGAATTTATACTACAGCTGCTGTCATAAATGTTTGTCAAAACAAACTTTTTTTGTGGGTTACAGTTTGTGACTCTTTTCAATGTCTATAATTTAGGGCATGGATTGGGATACAATGTGGTGACCATGTACGTGGGTGATACAAGTGGAGAGTTATGAACACGTGTTTCAATCAAAGTAAATCCATGGTAGTGATTCAAAATACATAGCACTGAGAAGCAGGGGTGCAGGGATGGGTAGCTGATGTAGTGTTCCTCTCCTGTAGTCTGCCAAGGCAGTTCTTTGTACTGGATTGCTGATACAGGCACAAGCAAAATGTCACTGGTTGCAGGGCAGGAAAAGTGGCAGCTTTAGCATTTGTGTGTCTGTATGTTTGGCAGAGTTTCCTAGTTCTCAGAAAAGATAGTTCTCAGATGGATAAATTGTCTCCTCTGCTAACTGTGACAATAATGTGTTCTTCTCTTAGGATCCTACTTTCAAGCCATGCCAGATGAAGACCCATTTTGTACTTCCCTTCCCTGTGAACTATATTGGGGAATGCATTCGAACTGTTCCCTACACGGCTGCAGACTATGCCAGGTGGGAGGCAGAACATCAGGGAGCTTCTCTGTGCACTGCACAGCACAAAACAAACTGGAAAGGCTTGGGCTGACTGCAGAAAATGGAGTGTTGATAGAAAATGATTTGCAGTGCATTTGTCACAAAATCTTTATGGAGCAACTGTTCCATGGCTGGGCCCAGAGAAGCCCTGTAAAGGCTGAGATCAGTAATGAGGGGCTGCTATCACCCACCTTGGAATAAGCAGCTCTGCCTACTTGGATGTGTCCTGAGTTGATGTCCTATTGTATGTAACAAAGCTTAGTTCTGCTCTTACAGTGATGTGACATTATTCAGCTATTATTAAATACTGAGTATTGCTGTCGTTACTGTTGTAGATCACAAGAAGCAATGCATTGCAGATGGGGATCTGGGTGAGCTCTAGAGGCAGTTGAGACCATTAATGTTGTCCAGTTCACTTCACATTTTGCTGCTTCTGTTTCTTCCATTCCAGCCTTCGAATTCTTGCACGGTTGATGACAGCTAAATTCCTACATACAGAAATCAGAGAGAAAGGAGGGGCTTACGGTGGAGGTGCTAAACTTAGTCCCAGTGGCATATTCACATTCTACTCCTACAGGTAACAGTGGGTTTGTTCTTAGCTCTTGAGGGCTGAGGGGACCACTGACTGCATTTGGCTGTGTCTTATTCTCATTGTAGCAGTCTTTCAAGAAGTGAAATAAAAGAGATGAAATTAAATGATTCAGTGCTGATGAAGTTAGATTGCTTAATAAACCCATCCTTGCTTTCTCTTGTTCGTGTCCTTGGGAAATCTTAATTTTTCTGTGCTGGTAGCAACCCCTGCTGCACCTCTGTACTTTGGTGTTTACTGTCTCAGTATCAGATTTATGTAAAACTGGCTTTCACTTGTTTACTTCTGGGTTAAGGAGGCCCTAAAAAAGGAAATTCAAGACTACTCTAGATTTGAGACCATGAAGTAGAATGGTGATGTTCCCTAGGGTTCTGAGTTTGAAAATATGCAGCTTTCTTCAGCAACTGGCTGTAATCAGAGATTCAGCAGAAGGCATTGCTGGTGATAAGCTAGAACTGCTTGATTCTTCTTTCCTATTCCTCTTTTTTGCCAGTCCAGAACAGTTACCTCATATTTGGCTTACCAAAGCACTTTCAGATGAAATTTGAGCTGGAGGTATTATAGTTGTAATCCCCACTAGAAATGTTGTGTGGATGGAGTCCTGGCTTCAGTCGTTTTCCTAGCCCAGAGGCAGCCTGGCACCGTGCTTGGTCAGGATTCCTCGCTGAGGTTTGAGCAGCCTGGCCTTTCTGTGAAGCTTCAACATGGCAGGACTTGTCCTGGCAGTAGTCCTTAACTTGCCCATAGTAGTTAACCTGTGGCACCTGTTCTGCAGAGAGTAAAAACAGGCGTGGCAAGAAAAGCAGCTGAGAGAAGATAGGGCATATCATAAATATTCCTGGTGTGGGCAGTAGTGGCAGTGCTGCTTTCTGAGCCCACTGAGAACAGCACTGGCTTACCTGACCTGCTTTTATTACACCACTTCTCTCTACACCGTCTGGAACTAATTTTAGGCAGCTGAACTTCTACACCTGTGTATCTCAAATTCCCAATCTGCTTGGTTTGTAACACTGCTTCCTTCTGGAAAAGAAACACAAAACCAAACCCCAAAACCTCTTTTTGTACAAAAAATAAAGGAAGTTTATAATTTGTTTTTCCCCATGTATGTTTGTGTGATGCACAGTAAATTATAAATGCAGTGAGAACAAAGGAATTTTAGTTTTTCATTTTGTAAGACTGAAGTAATTAATTTTTATGTTTTCTTTTTCTTCTAAGAGACCCAAACTCGTTAGCCACTTTGAAAACATTTGAAAAAGCAGTTGAATGGGCCAAATCTGGAGAATTCACACAGCAAGATATTGATGAAGCTAAACTAGCAGTGTTTGCTGCCGTGGATGCACCAATAGCTCCTTCAGATAAAGGTACATTCTCATCATCCTCCCAGGGCTGTCAGTGTTTATTTACTTTTTAGTTTACGTTAAAAGGGAAGAAAATAGCTTGCTAACCTGTGTCAGATGATAAAATTTATGTTTGGCAGATGGGAGATGATGGCAGTTTAAATGAATCAGTTGGTTCCTGTTGCACCCTTTCAGAAACACCTCATGCACTCAGGCTCTGCTGAAGTTTTGTGTTCATACTGCTCCTCTGCATCAGGTGGAGGTAGATCGAGGAAATTACTTTAGGTTTGGAAAGCATAAAATGCAGACAAATGAAAAGAAATACTGGTCCTCTGATTCAAAAAGAGCTGAGGTATTATTTTCCTGACTCAAGCAGGCACATTGACTGTGAGTGTCACTAGCCTTTTGTGCATGTGTTCTCTGAAGACACTGAAGCACAGAAGGCTGGCTGCTGGGGTCAGTGGTGTTATCTTCTTTGCAGATCTGCACACTCATGATGCCTTGGTAGTATCTTCACATCTTTTCAGTTTACTGACATGTAGAGCTTTGCTTTCCTCACTTCCCTCCCTCCCTGGTTCTCAGCTGAATTTCCATCCAAAACTTGCCCTGATAAATACGTTTTCTTCCTATACACAAAGGAATTACAAGGTTAAGATCGGCATTATTTTAAAATGTGCTTGTATTAACACTTAACTTTTTAAACAAGAACACTTTAAATTAAGCTGACTTTTACCTGACAGGATCTGGTTTTGGTCTGGGCAATTAAAAAGCAATCGGTGCGAGGTGCACACGAGTGCAGTGCCTGCACTCTGGGTGTGTTGGTGTCAGTGAGGGATGATGAACATTCTTTGGCATTTGCACACAGATCTTAACAGAGCACTGAAGAGCAGAGATCTGTTCAGAGGCCTGGGAACTGGTGCACAAACACCCGTCCCTTCATGCTGTTGAGTCACTGGGCCCTGCATATGGATGTGAAAACCTTACCTGGCTGGGAAGTCAGCCCTGCCTTGGGCAGGAGGTTGGAGTAGTTGACCCAAGTCCTCCCAGCCACCTTAATTTCCCTGACAAGCAGATTTTCTATTATTTTTTTGGAGTTCTCTGGTTATTAATTTTAGTATTAAAATGCTGTAGGCAAGTATTTCAACAAAAGCATTAAAGCATTTGTGTGCAGGTTTCTGTGTGTAGTATTAAAAGGTGATCAAAGTGCACATATATCACAACTGGAAATAATAAAAAAAGTTCTAAAAATAGGTTTGTGAAATAGTTTTTTTAAAGAGTTGTTACAGAGAACCTGCAGTCTTCAGAATGAATTATGTCTTAAGTTTCCTGGATGACCATTATGTTCAGATTTTTGACATACTAAGTCATTTGCCAAAATAAATTGTTTTTTTCCTAAATAGGAAACCGTTAGTATCTTACCCCGGTTTTAACTTACAATGCTTGATTCAGCTGGATGTTCTCTCAGAACAATGGTTTGATGGTTGTCTGTCTCTATTCCTTTCCAGCACATGTTCCTGTCGTAGTTTGCTGTCACTCCTGCATGTCACTGGGACAGATTCCAGTGCAGTGAGTGGTTTTGTTCTCTTTTTCCTAGGAATGGGTCATTTCTTATATGGGATTTCAGATGAAATGAAGCAGTCACACAGAGAACAACTTTTTGCTGTCAACAGTGATAACCTGGTTGATGTATCAAACAAGTAAGCCTGTGCTCAGTTGTCATATTTAAGTCACTGGATTTCTTCCCTTGGCCTTTTTCTTACTACTTTCAGTATTTTCTTCTGTAACCTAGAAAAGGGTATGTTAATTATATCCTGCTTATTGCATGTTTAGCAGATATAACTTCCTCCTACACTGAATTTGTGGGAGATTGGTTTTGATTTACTTTTGAAAGGTCCAGAAACTGTCTGGAGCATGAGTACACTCACTGTATGAGCTGGTTCTACTCCACTTGTAGCATTCCGAGTTCTGAATTCCACTGTAAATGTGTGAAGTCCAGTATGGCCAATTACAGGGTTAAGGAGAGACTGTTGTGATGACTGGGCAAAACACGAGTTGTGTGTAGCAAAGGATGCTCTTCCTGAGATGGCAGGATTTTTAACTTGTATAGCAGAGCTGTGGTTAACTGAATGTAGCAGCTTCTCACTTGTTTATGGGGTTTCTTTTTTTTTTTCAAGGTACCTTGCAGTTGGGAAGAGCACTCGTGGTCAAGCTGTACTTGGCCCAGAAAATGCAGATATCACCAAAGATCCCTCATGGGTCAAACGATGACTTTGCAGCTGAACATCCACAGAAAACAAGCCAATCTGTGTGACTGCACCATTAGGGGTTTTTTAGTAACTTTTAGCAGTGCTATGGTCCAGCTGAAATACTCATTGCTGTTTTTTAACAGTGTTCACCAAACCAGTTAGAAACTCCCCTTCTTGAAATAACGATGTGAAAAATTTTCTAACCATACAGTATTTGAGCAAGAATTACATGCTCTGCATGGCTGAGACAGATCTTAAATCTTTTACTGAAGCCTCGTTCCTCCAATCACATATGAATACTATATAAATGAAGTATTTTTGTATATGTAAAACTCTAGTTTTAAATGGTGTTTTGTTTGAAATCATGTCTGCTGTTGGATATATAAAGAACTGTCTCTCATACTGACACATTTCATTCTGTGGTGTGGTAATTCCAGCTGCCTTTGCATAAGCCACCTCCAGCCTGAGCAGTCTGACAGTACATTCCACCAAGCTGAGAGTGCAGTGCAGTGGGCGAATCCCTCATCAGTTAGGGGAGTTAGTTTTATTTAAGTTCAGTTTAGTTTGACAGTTTGGGCAACATCCAGTCAGATTTTGGTATGGCATGACTTAGTCTTACCTTGTTGTCATGGTCCCATTAACATAAACTGGCACAAGAAAACATTTTTGGCTGTTTGTCAGCCTTATTACCCTTTTTGATCAGTGGAGGTGAGGGGAGGGAGTAATAACCTTAAAGAAGCTCTGAGGAAAAGGAAACATGAAGCAAGGGGCCAGGTTACACCCTTCTGAATCTCAAGTTGCTGAAGCTGCTCCTCCCCATTTCCAAATCCAAGAACTAGTTTTATCTCATTCCTGTACAAGGAGAAAGGATTCCAACTCCTAGCCTAATCCTGAAGCAGCAATGGAAAACACTTGCCCTGCTGTGACTGACTATGCCCTGCAGGGTTCAGGAGGGAAAGGGGGTGTTTCTCTTTTCCTTCACTGGTTTGTATAGACAATCCTTCATGTGCTATTCCCCCAGTTTTTTATAAGCAAGTGAACACACGTGTGATGTTTGCAACAGTATTTTATTTCACTTCAGAAACATTAAGCACATCCTGTAACTCAACACAAAAACTAGCCATCTACACTTATTGTTGGGGTGTAAGTACTCTGAAACAAAGTGCAGTAGATGAGTAACTTACAGAGTGCATAGAACGGTGTTGCACTTGTTTGTTAAAGGGCAGTATCAGTAACTGGTGTTTTCCATTAGATGCAAGGGTTTGTTTCAAACATAACACACAAACGGGACAAAATCTGTGTGACAGCTGAACGTCTTGTTTCACATAAAGTGCTGGAACAATAATTTAAATGTTACAAAACAAAGCTGTAACGATTCTAAAGCATTGTTACTCACAATGTGCAACTATGACAACGATCTAGGTGTGTGTTTAGATGGCTCCGGTCTCAGCCTCCTTTGGGAGCATGGCCACGTGTTCCAGCTGGCCCGAGTCTGACACATCGTAGCTGGTCTTGTACTTGGCCAGGATCTTCATCAGAGGCCGCAGCTTCAGCCACCACTGCTCCTTGGGAATCCTGTGTCTGGGGGGAAAACAGGGAGGTGAAATCCATGTGGGACCAGGCACTGACCTTCGTGGGCTGATGTAAACACTGCCCCAAAATGAGGAGAATCAAGGACAGAATCCCAAAGGAATGAACAGATCTTACTGGAAGATGTTAAGCATAATACCAACCTTGGCACAAAAATGCTGCCCCACTTAACTGAAATGGAAGTAAAGTAATTCTAGGCATCAGGGCAAAAGCAATCACATGGAAGTTATTTAACAGCACAGCAGAATCCCACACTTCACCATGAGACTCAAGCGTAAGGAGGATGAAGTAAAAGCACAGAGGGAAGAGAGAAGCCAACAATCCAAGTGGGCCTGGGCGAATGCAGGCCCAAGGCAAAAGCAGCAAGGTGTTGGGAAGTGCTGGTTTGAAGCGGTGCAAGGCAGGCTGTGGCGAGGTGTTCCCCACCAGGCAGTGCATACGTACACAAAGTCTGTTTCACTCCTGAGCTCAGCCACGGGCTGGAAAACAAGGTTGCGTCTCCGCATTCCCAGCAAGCAAACTGAGTCATCCGTGTTGGCAAATACTTTTCCTAAGAAGAATGAAGTAATTCAGCATCTTTCTTACATACATAAGGGCAAATACTATTTTCCTGTAATTAAACTGAATCAAAAACTTACAGTAGCTTAATTTCAGCTATTGTTTATTTAATAGAATCAAATCAACATTAGTGCTTTAATAGGGTTAGAGCTTCACTTTTTAGCTTAACTTTGGTGATCAGCAATGAAAGTACAGTGCAATCAAGCAACAAAAGGACTGAATTTTAGCATCCAGTTTTAGCTTAGATTTTAGGAAACAAGTGCTTTACAGAAATTCCTACAGAAGATATATTACCTTGTTCTGTCTCCCATGAAGGCAGCATGAAACAAAAAAGAACAGATGTAACTATACAAGCATCAATTCCTGCATGCATGAAAACCTGCAGCCACACTGGCTATTTTGTTAAAGAGGATGATAAAACAGCTATCTGAATTATTGACCTCACAGCAGGAAGCACTGCAAGGCACTGCTGAATAATAAGAACACCCAGAGGGGAAGGAGAATGTTGACTAACAAACATTCATATGTTTGCAAAGTGGAATAGTCTTACATACTGATAGACACTCAAAGACAGTAACAAGAGACTGCAACAAACATTTCTGCACCTTTCCGGTAGGTTTCTTTCAGTTTTTTGGAGATCCACTGCATAGCTTTTGCTGAAATTTTTGTCCCAAAATTTCTATCAAATGGCGAAGGTGCTCCACCCTGTGTAAAAATTGAATTCTGGGTTAGCTTATCAAACCAGCATTGGTGCCTGTTTTATCAGTTATCTCTGCTAATGGCCTGCTAATGACGTCTTATTTCCATTTCCCCCACTTGAAAACAACCAACCAAAAAACCCCACCCCATAAATCAATGTAAGGTGTTTAAAATTTGTGTTCAGCACCTGTAAAATTCCCACAGAATCAATACTACTTCTCTCTTAGAAGAATGGAGGGGACTGTGCACTGCCCTCCACTTCAGCCTTGGTGATGAGTGTAGCCAAATCAGGAACTCCCTTTGCCCACTAAAAAGCTCCTTAGTGAGATAAAGAAATGCAGATAACACACTCCAAAGGAGTAGCTGACTTCTGTCTCTTCCACAAAAACATCCCTCTGCACAGATTTTCTTAATGAAATCTCTGCTCTTCCAGGGTTCAAGAGGCAGATACATTATGGATGGGCAGGTAAGTGTATTATGAAGAACGTATTACAATTAATTGTAAGACAAAAAGTGGATTTATTTATTTATAAAGGCAGGAGCAGAATAAAAATGAAAATCATAAAGAATCTAATGCATTTTTCCTAGATTCTTAAAAAGGGTTTGCAATAAAATCAAATGCTAAAAAAACCTTCTGAGCTGCATACAAACAAAAATCCAAACTTTTTTTCCTTAATCTCGAGTCAGACTTGTTTGAAATGCTTGAACAGTGTATGTACTTTGTGCATACAAAGTTAGTCTTGTCTGCAACTTAAGGGTTTTATTTACCTGCTGCATATGACCCAATACATTTTTTCGACAGTCAAACACTCCTTTCCCTTCTTCAGAATACAGCTGATAAATGAAATCCGTTGTGTAGTTCTCATTGCAGTTCTCATTTCTGTAACAATTAAGGCCAGATAGTTAGCAAATTTACTATAAAGCACTGGATGTCTTTACAGCTACTGAATGACAAGTGTTTTCCCTTTTCTTGATAGCAGTAATCCTGGCTTGGACATTTTCATCTGATCACATACACTCACTTCCACGTAACAGGCTCATGATTTTTAGGATTTTTATAGCAAAGGTCATAGTGTATGTAACACACTACCTTTAGTAAGAAAGAATCTAGAATAAAAGACAAACCCAATGAGAAAACAGATGGAAAATAGGATAAAGTATGAGATTACAGATCAAATATGTTTACACAGAAGTAAGTTTTGGACTTGAACTTCCAGGCAGGTCCCAGAATTGCATTCTGGAGCAGCAGCTTTATGAAAAATCGCAAGATAAAAAAATAATCAAGGAATATAGACTTGGAGTGTCATTCCATGTGGCCAAGCAGCCTACCTGGCTGGGAATGCTCAGTGTCACTGATGCCATCTATTACATCTACTTTTACCTACCTCAGCACTAGACCACGCTGGATACTGGTTTTCATTTTTTCAGTCAAGTGTTCCACATTAGCCTAGAAACAACAGAAGTATTTTTAAAAGGCCATGCAGAACTCTAGAACAACCTTAAGGAGTCTGTATTTCCTGAAACTTCTGTCAAATATTCCACAAAAACAATTATGTGCAAATTCAAATTATTGAGATTTTTGGAGATTCAGGATAGTATACTGTGCATGGCTATTCATCTTGGGTTAAAACTAACATCTTTCTCCAATTGGAAGTAACAGATTTTATTAACTCAAAGGTGGTTTTTATATGCTATACTGGTACAGCATCACGCTTGATATACATAAAGTACAGAAATTGCCACTGAAGTTCACAGCCTGCCCTTACTCCCAGTCCTGCCAACAGCTGAGTGGGGATAAGTTCTGATTCATTTCACATCTTTCTACTTTTCAGGAAATTTCTATCCTTTTAGCTTTGTGTTTGTCCATGACTGCAGCTAGCACTAACTGTCTCAGAAGTGTAAAATCCTCACAGCAGACAAGTTCCATATCAGTGGATGTACTACACCATAATCCATAATCCTTAAAGCCTCAGGGCTTTATTTTACTAACACCTCCAGACATGCTCTGAATAGCTGTGGTAACAGAGTCAGTATTTAATAAACCTGACATGCTGGTCAGTTCCTGTCCTGAACAGCCTTCTAACACAATTATACCATAATGAAAAAATATTCTTCTCTTGTTTTTGGCTTTATTTTCAAACTACAGAGGTCTCTTCATTTAATTTGAATTTCAATTTCAATCCAAAGACTAAAAATGCAACAATTAATCTAGTACTGATTAATGACCTATACAATTATTTTTGTCATTTCACTGAACTTGGATGTCAACAGTAACTGTGTCTACATTCCTTTATATAATGTCATGGCACAGGAACTGGCGTGACAAGTGCACCTTTTAGACCCAACCTAAGCTGCGCCATCGACTTCAAGCGAACTCATTGTGATACACACACAAAAACTTCAGCATCTACTTGAAACGAGCAAAAGGCGGTGAATACCTGGAGCTCTCTGATATCAAACTGCTCTTCGAAGATGTAGGCAGCATCAGCTCCTGCTGCCAGGGCTCCCATGTTGGCCAGGTAGCCGCAGTAGCCGCCCATGGTCTCGATGATGAACACGCGGCGCTTGGTGCCGCTGGCCGACTGCTTGATGCGGTCACACGTCTGCTCAGAGACACGAGAGCCTCAATATGCACTAAAAACCCCGCTTTCTACATTTCTGTCTGTCATGAAACTTCCTGTCACTTACTGGCAACAAAAGAAAATTATAAAATAAAGCATTTATAAAAAAAGTAAATCTCTAAGGGATTCCAAAATGGCATAATCCATGTAACTATAATAATTACCAAATGAAGTATTTCTTATAAATCATATACGGAACAGCAGAGTAAAAATAAAATGCTTATCTACTAGCAACTCTTAAGTTTTTTGCTTCCTGCAAATGCTGAAACAAGAATTTTGGTTTGTAGTGGCATTAACCAGTTGTGTATCAAGTAGATATAATGAAGCTTTTTAATGAATTGTGGTATGAATAAACTTCTCTTCTTTAACTCTATTCATTCCTTAAATTTCCTTCTTCTTAGTATTGATATTAAAATTCACTACATTCCCATCTACACTGAACTTCTTAAGTCCTGAGCAGGTATTGCCCAATTACTTTCCAGTAACGATTTCCACATAAATATAATTCTTCCAAGCACTACCGGTGCATGTTTTAAAATGTTTTAAATTTTTATTAACAGATACGTACTTACTATAAGAAGACTGCAATCCCCACCTGCACCGTACTCTGACCAGCAAAATGAATGTTCTCTACAATGAGATCTGTTGCTTACATGAAACCAATTAACAGCAATATTTATTAGAGCTGCCTAAGACACGTGGGAAGTAACAAAGACAGAGGCCATCTCCAGTGTGGCAAGACCCAGGAATCTTAGTAAAACAACTAACTCAGGAAAATGCAGAAACTTAGGAACTAGGTTACTATCCACCTCTAGGTTTTAATAATCCTCAAAAATCTATTCAACGAACTCACCTCCTGGAATTAATTTTTCTACCATTCAGAGTTATTTTAAAGTTGTTGATTAATACATCTTCCTTTCAGAAATCAAGTAAGAGAAATAGATCCTATTTTCTTGTTTTAAAAACAAATAAATAATTAGGATATACCACATTTTGTGACAGGAAGAATTTTGTGAAACTGATGTACTGTCCCAACTACCAGTTTAGTAAAACTGGAAATGAAAGTACCTGGGAAGCTTATCATCTTGCAATCTGAATTATGGTAACATTAAAAAATTCCCATGCCTTTCTGATTTTCTGAATGAGTAACTGTAGGTGCTGTAGTATTTGAGGTATTTCTGTTTCAGTTTTTTAAAACCAGAACCTTCATTCAGCTAACTGAAAATACTACTTCAAGCTGAAATTCAGATTGTGAGTAATATGGTCCTTAAAACCATACCTAACAGATCACAGAACAAATAATTAACTGATACATGAGAAAACTTAATATAAAAACTCTAGAACTTGTAATATAATACAGCTTAATGCATTTAAAGACTAAGACCAGTGTATGCATGTATTTAGGTCAAGACAGCAAATGATACATGTAATTTAACTTATACATATTTTATTTATGTATTTGCATATATGCATATTATGTGCTTGAACACAAAAGTGCAGCATTTACGTGAATTTATTCAGAATATGGATATTCTGTTATCCTAAGCAGAAAAGCATCTCCATAACAAGCTACATCACAGAATTCTATGCTTTCTATCAGTTTTTTCAAAACGACACTTTTATGTATCTTGCGTTTTACAGTGTCCCCAGGCACTTTACTTTCTCTTTCCAAACTTGTTTCATGAAAATTTTTCCAGAATACCACAGCACTGAAGCAATTTTAACTAATTTTTTAAAAATTTGCCTGCAACTGGATAGGTACTATGTGTTTAACTAATGTTTTAAAAAAAACTTGTCTTTAGACAATAAATAAATAAATACACACATGGTGATTTCCACCATTTTGAGAGACTTAAAATATTTGTAAACCCCAAGATTTCTAAAAAAGTTTTCCATCTGCTGGTAGTAGAATTAAATTTTCTGCCTTTTGAGAATCTCCTAGTACTAAGCAAGGAGGTAAATCACTCATTGCTTATGGGACTAATCACCTGAAATCTCCTTAGAAGGGTTTCTATCCTTGACTGTACAAGAGGTAGAGTAGAAACTTTGTACTATTCTTGCTTTCTCAGAATGACTGTGACAGAAATACCCAGATGTGAAATTGGCACAGATGGACTTTAATGAATCATTAATTCATACACTATACTACAGGTGGAAAAGTCAAACCTCCAACACCTGGTGCAGGTTTCAGACATCTTAAGCAAGGCATGTGGACCTTTTCTGGAATTCCGTTACCAGCTGAGTTTTCATATGAACTGATCCAGCTTAATGAAAAATCCCAATATTCAAAACTTCACTAAATCAAGTGTTCTACTACTAGCATTAACTAAACATCCTAGCAACAGTAAAATTCAAAAGATGTGACCATTTTTTTTTTTACTGAGTGCACTATTGGAATTTACACAAACTGTAATTAAATCAGTACCAAAAACAATTAAGTAAGAGGAAGCAGCACTATATTTGATCATTTTTTGCCCCACTGTGTTTTCATTTACCACTTTTAAAGGTGCATCAGTCACAATTAGCAGTAAAGTACCCATGTCCTGCCTATGAACATGTGGCCACACGATGTGCTCACAGGACACCCTCTGACATCTCACCCCAAGGATGCTGCACTGCAGCTCCCAAAGGCCAGGCCACCCTGTTTTCTGACACAGCTCTTCCAGTTGTCTGCTGGAGCTTTTTCACTCTCTATGTAACACCACATAAAGCAGGAAAACAAACCTGCCTTTCCCAACCCCCTGAATCTATAGCCTTGACTTTCTTGGCCAATTACTTCATAATTAGTTATATGGCTTGCTAATGAGGGGTTTGAAGAAAGAGCTGGTAACATTTACTTATTTGTTTGCATTACATCTCAGCTCAGTTCCCATTGCTGTGTCTTAAGCAGAGTAAATAGGACTAAAAGAGCTCATACAACAGCTGTACCCAAGGGAAACTGATGGCAGACTAAAACTAGAACACTGATTGTTCTGACCCTGCACTGTTCAGCTGAGCATCAGTGACAGACTTAACTGCTTATACTATCCATGCATTTATATGTGCTTAATAGATGTTAAACCTAATGGAGACTATGGGTTTATTCATGTGTTTAGTGTTAATCGTGTACTTAAAATGCTCTACTGCACTGAGCTCAGTCAACAGTTCATCAAATAAATGGGGCATTTATTTATAAAACATGTGCTTTCTTCTTTTACCTAAGTAATACATAAGATAAATACGAAATCAGAGAAAGCAAAATATTTTCCTCTCAGTAAAAGCAAATACCCTAAGCACTAATGCAGCAGTCTTGAAGAACATAAGACAGTACCCAAAAGTTAAGCATACAACAAAATACTTTTTCTAAGGTTAATCTTAAATCAGTCTTGGAAAACTTCTGAACTATTAAACCATTAAATAAATACAGTAACTGAATTATTTAAGAAAGCTAGACATTTCAAGGCCTTTAGGTATCCTCCTCTTAGGCATTTTATTAACTTTTAAAAGATGTAGTCTTACCTCCACAATAGCATTCAAGGCAGTGTCAGCACCAAGGCTATAGTCTGTGCCTGGCACATTGTTGCTAATTGTAGCAGGCAACACACAAATAGGAACTTTAAACTCCTCAAAGCTGGAACGAGCCTCGTAGAGCTGCAGGGAACTTTCAAAGGCCTGAAGCAGTGGTACAAGTGTGAGTGAAACATTCCTTGTCTTTGGACTGCTCTGCTAATGACTCCTGGCATGTGATGGTAAATGTGGCTGTCCATTGGCCCAAGTAAATACAATTGGTGAGATTATCTGGGGGTGGAAATATCCTGTGCATACCACAACAGTGCACTGGGGTTGCATTGGCACAATGCTCTTTGAAGAAATGCAGAGGATTAGTACGTGTTAGTACAGGCTGAAGGTGAAGTGTGCAAAGCAGAGAGGTCTGAAGCAGGAAAGGATGGCAAGAAGCTGGTCTGGAAATCATTCCACAAGAAAGGACTTCAAGAACCAAGTTTGATACATGCTAAGGAGCTTAGAAAGTTAACGAGTAAAACCCTTGCAACTTGAAGAAAATGCTTAAAGAAAGATGCTTTTTAAAAAAACTATGTTATCCTAGAAAGTCAAGACACACATCTATTTCCACCAAGAAAGGAAAAAAAAGGTTCACCCATGCCTTCAAAGTTTCTATCAATGTCACACATCTACCTCTGTGCACAGACTGGACGTAGGCTCAGAAAAAGCCAGGAGCATGTGCACATGGATGAGTTAACAAAATCTGCAAGTATAGCCAAGGATTCTTTCAAAAGCAGTTGTAGGTCCTTGGAAAGATTCCAAACTCTACAAAATACTTAATCATGTCAAAAGGATTAGGTGTTCCTAGTAGAAGTCAAAACAAAGGTTAAGATTTTGCAGTTGTTTTAAGTAAACATACGTTATCTAATTCCAATTATTTCTAATCTAAACTAATCAGCATCTCTCATGATGTGTGGCAATTTTTCGAACGGCCCATGTAACGGCTCTCCACCAGAAAGCCTGGTTACACAGTACACTACTTTTTCATCTCTTTCTCCCAGAAAGGACTGGTGTTCACAGAAGTCTTGTTTTCATGATTTCTCAAATCAGTTCAGAGAAGCAAACTATTGAAGATCAAAATTAAATACCTACAGATGTACCTCCAGGCGTATCTGCAAAGTGACTGATTTAACAACAACTAAGAAGAAAATTATGGGAAAACCCCTTGCCCATGAGAGTTCTCCTCTCTGGGCTTTTGTCCTAGACAGAGCAGATCCTGTTCAGTGAGAAGACAGGGTATTTACAGCCATAGGTGCATAAATGCAAACTGACTTTCTAAAAATCTCTCTCTTCTCACATGTTTTATGACAGCTCAGTGCTGTACTTTCAGTCTGAGGCTGAAACACAGCCTGAAAGATTGCACCTTCAGACCCAAAGAGCTGAGAAGCAGTACAGCCAGGAACAACAAATAGAGGTGGTTTATTTGGGATTTGTTTTTTTGAGTGGATGAGACTTCACTTAGGGAATTTCAGTAATTGCCTGGCCCAACTCAGCTCAGTCAGGCTGCTTTGAACATTTATTTCTACTAAAAGAATAAAGACACGCAAAATAACAGTGGTTTGGTAAAACCACACAGCTTCCTGGAGATCTGCAAAACATGAGTTTCTCTAAAAGGTTTTATATTAAGACTTCTGGAAAACCAAGTCAAAGGGAGATTGAGAGCAATAACTAACATAACTGGTTAGTCTATGTTTATGGTATGTTAAGATGCAGTTAAGATATGTTTTACTTGCATTAAATATTGCCATTTTATTTGATGCAAGTGATTTCAGCCAACATATCCAATTACTGTACCTTCACCAAGCACGAGCATTAGATGATTATATGCAACATCTTTGCATCACTGTGACAAAATATGAAAATGCTTTTAATATATGGTCACTTAATTATAAAGGGTAAATAAGTGATCAATGGTTTTAATAACTGCTATGCTATTTTTTTTTTTAAAGAATTACTGCAGTAAAGTCATAGAGGGATACTGCACTATGTTAATGAAATGGTTTAATAATTTTCTACCCTTTTATTGGATTTGTGTTACTAAAAAGGGTATTGTCATAACCAACATAACCAAGGATACTTTATAAAAATTCATGCAGTCAAGCAAAGACTACTGTTTGTTGACTTTTAAGTTGATCTAAATTCAAATAGCCATTGAAGGTGATGGAGTTACTGCCCTTACTCCATACCAGCTGTTCCTAAGACTGAATGAGATGAAAAATTAACAGGTGAGCTACTGGCCAGGGCTAATTTTCAGCTTCCTAGTTCAGAGTAATGTGGAGCCACATATGCAGCTGGGAGGGTACAGGAGTCTGTGTTTTCCATAAGAAATGTGTGGAAGCTGCCTTAAGGCAACCTGACTGTAGCTTTCTTTGCTTCTCAGGGGATGTTTGCTTTTTTTTTTCCCCACAAAACCAAATCATCAGTCTGTACCCCCTTTTCCTTAGGTGAAAGGAAAAGTAATATTGTCAAAGAAAAAGGATAGCAAGTTTTAGCCTCTCCCTTTTTCAGGTTTCATTTTTCTCATCTAGCTGATACATTTTCCTTTCATTTCCCCGTTTAATTCTACATCTCCTAAATCAAATGAATTTTCTTCCATAATTTGTTGTGGCTTATTCCTCTTTCTATCAAATTTCCTCTAGCCTATCAACAGTTTTTCCTTCCAAATTAAATTTTCATTCTTCCACTCTTTTTATGTTTTACACTGCTGAAAGAATAACTTTTAATTTATTCTGCCTAATTACAGATGAGGTTTCTACTTTTCAGTTCCACCTGCAAGATGTATTGTTAATGTCTCTTTGATCACTATAAAGTAATCCACGTTGCATTTAAGAAGGAATTTCTACCCTTCATGGTTCTTTAAAAATAAAAAAACCCCAAAATCCAAACCTAACACTTCCTGGTTGTCACATTCCTGAGTTCTGATATCCAAAATAACTTCCTCTTCATTTCAGTAAATTAGCAACATACTTGAGAATGTACATATTTTTATTATGGTACTTATTTTAGTGATGCTTCATTTCAGAGAAAATTCGATGTTCACGTTCTTATCCTCCAATCCTAAAAGATTTACTTTGTATGCCTACATATATAAGCCTTAAGCATGAACTCTTCAGGTAGAAACATCCAGCTTTCCCCAGGTATTTTATATTTATGTTGTCATTACCAGTTTTTCTAATATTCTGAAAACTGAAGTGAAAAATACAGTTTATCATAAATTTAGAACACTATTCAAAAGATAAATCTAATTTGAAGCCCGTATTTTAAAACCAAAGTGGAAAAACTGGAACATTTCAAAAGGGTCCCATAACCTATTACAGAATCTAAGTTAGTTATTGAGAAATGTATCCAGTATCTATGCCTTTGTGAAGAGCACACTCTTGACTAATCTCTCATTCAGAAGTCGCATATCTGTTAAGTCTGGTTTTTAATTGTTCTTTTTAAATGCAGAATTTTAACACATTTTATCAGCAAATGTTTCATGGTACTATTTACACGGTCTGACAAGTTTCAACAACTGACAAGTGTCTAATGATGCCAAACAATAACAAGCCCTCATCACCAGCACAATTGTACTTACCTTACTAGAGGTAGGCAAGATCACACAGGTAAGAACAGCAGCACAGAAAAACTAAGTGTGATGACACTTTGGTGTCCAGAAGAGGTTCTACTGCTCTGAGAGCACTGTAAACTACGATGCATTTACTGACCTAACAGTGGTAAGAGGAATAAAAAACTATACATAAACTAGATAAAATGGATATTCATGTCCACCTCCTGCTTTTGTTTACCACAGTCAATTGTATGATGTGTATTGAGGCTATCTGGTCACATTTAACAGCTGCTACTGAACCTGATCTGAGCATGACACAAGAATAAAAGGATGTATTTTGCACTGGCAGTTTTGGTGAATCATGTTCAATCAATCAGAGCACAGAACTGCAAAGACACCAAGCAGAAATGTTTCCCAAAAGCGAAAGTCTGCTCCTTCCCAAAAAAATAAAAACAACTCCAATTTAATTTTCCTCTCAACTGTATCTAAACCTTACAAAGCCATTACTTTTCATATTTATTCCAGAGAAAAATCTAGGCAAAATAAAATGCAAAACAACAAGAAGAAAGCCATTACCAAAAAAAAAAAAAAAAAAAAATTTTTGAAAAGTTTTCAACTACCACATTGAAAATATGGAAATAAGAACATTTTACCTAATGAAGGCAAATGATACCTAGAAACCTAAATATAAAGCAAACCACAGCAATAAGGAGAGACTGACTGACTATGATATATCCCCTTTGCATGAAATAACCTATAAAAAGAAGTCAGTTAGGTTAACAAAGCTTATAAAGATCAGAGGAGAAGGAAAGTAGATGTTATGCACAATCATTTTACTCACCTTAGTTTGTGATCAGTCATTTTGGAGGCATATTTTTATACACCAGAACTGGAAATAAATCAACATTTATAACCCAAGTTGCCTATACAGAATACATTCAATGAATTTTTGTTAGCTTACAGTCTTGTTCAAGGCAATACTTCAGGAAATTGGTATTTCCTCACTGAAGGGTTTCTTTCGATGAAGATAAAATTATTTATGTTGGAATGGTTAAAAAGAAAAAAAAGAAGAAAATTATGGTAGTGCATTCAAAGCTGGGAACATCTGAAGAATCCTTGAAATGAAAAAGCTATCATAATTAAAATTTTCAAATACATTTAAGTGATAAGAGAACTGTCGTTTAATTTTCAAAAGCAACTTGAAACTCTTTTTGTCCAACTGACTACACTTTCTGTTCAACTGAGATTAGTATTAGAGAACTGAGGAATGGCTGGGGTTGGAAGGGACCTCTGGACATCATCTAGTCCAGTGCCCTGCCAAGGCAGGATCACCTGAACAAGTGACATAGGAACAATTCAGGTGGGTTTGGATTATCTCCGCAGGAGACTCCACAACCTCCCTGGGCAGCTTTCTCCAGTGCTCTATCACACTCAAAGTAGAGAAGTTTTTTCCTAATACAAGATTAAATATTCAATTTTTACTTTATGTTGTATTACTGGATTTGATTTTTTTAAAAATACTTAACATGTCTCAACCCCTTTTATTAAACCTGCTATTAGCAGAATAAATTTAATTCGTACTATTAGAGAAATACAGATTTTACATATTCTCTTAGAACAGTAAAGATGCTCCATAACTAAGGATCTCCTTCTCAACAGAGCAACTTTCCTTCAGTGTTCATTGCAGCTGGGTAAACTGCAACTCTCCACACAATGAATGTGGATTTCTTCCCTTCTACAGTGCAAATGATCATCAGGTCTCAGCTTTAGGTTCATTTCTTCCTTATAGAACAGATAGATGCCATCTTATTTTGCACTTTAAAAATTTAGAGGTCGTTGTAGTTTCAGTAGAATTTAGTGGAAGCATTTGGGATCCCAGACTTTCTCTTTTTTAAATTGGTATCATAAATGTGGCTGTATCAAGTAACTGTAATTCCCCAGATTACATTTCCAAAGTTCTGGTCTACAAAAATATCCAGTTGTAGCCAATTGAGCAAGTTTTAAACAACTGTTAGTATGTGCACACACCAGAGCAGACTTACATCAGTTATAGTGTTCAGAGCAGTATCTGCACCAATGCTGAAATCTGAACCCGGTACATTATTGGATACAGTTGCAGGAACCATAACCATTGGAACACAGAATTCGTCATATTTCTCCCGGGCAGCTGACAATTCCAGAAGTCCAAGGTAAGCCTGTTGGGCACAGGCATCAGGTGAAAAATTAGGATGAATAAAGGGCACGGTTGGGAGTGACAAAATGGGAAGGGCCACAGGGGGAGCCATTTCTACCACAGCACACTTCAGCAAGTCAGAGCACTAAGGAACCACTAAAATCTAACACAGACAAAAAAAAGAAAGCATTAGAAACAAGCATTACATTTGAAAACAATAAACAGAACATATGTTCTCTTGAAAATGAACAATTTAGACACAACAAAGTGGTTTTCAACGAAACAAACTAGTTCCCCAATCTTCAGGTACTGTTACTCTTGATTTAAAAATCTTAATATTCCTGAAACAGGGTCACAGCTACCAGCTTGGACAAAAAGGATGATATATTCTTTATCAAGAAGCAATGAGCACATTCTTCTCTGCAAAGAGTAGGCCAAATATTTTCCTGAATTAAAATGTCAAAAATTAATTACTTTTGTAAAACAAAGCAAACATGAAATACAGAAAAAAAATACCTTCTCTAGATCTATTGGATTTTGAAATGCACTATGTGAGAAGAGTGGCTTAAATAAGGAATAATAATGCGATTTCTACTAAGAGTCAAGAACTTCTGCAAATATGTTCTAAGAATTGATACAATATAGACTGAAATTTGCACTACAGAAGTTATTAATTTATTTTTATATGAAGAACTATAATGCTATTTCATCTCATTTATCCATTTAGCACATCTGTTTAGCAGTTCTAGTCACTGTCTTGAATGTCAGCTTTCCAGAGAACCACTGACTGACAACACTTACGATTTTAAACACTATTTGTGTCATGGATCAAATACAGATATAGCCAAACGCACCTTACATGAAGATTGGGTAAAAATCAAAACAGACCATTAATTTTGTTAGGAATTCTACTCTACTTAGACATAATTAGATATTTCAGTGTACCTCAAATCCACCAATAACCATAAGGGCGTTAATGTTGTTAGTGCGCATCTGGTCAGCAATCTTCTCCAAATATTTTGCAGGAAGAGTACTAAAAATCATTAAACCAAAAGAAAAATAAAAACAATTTACAGACTCTGAAGCAGTAAGAATTAATTACTAAGCTGAAACCATAAACTGAGAAGGCAATGCAATGTTTTTTGTTTTACATATTTATCCATACAAGTAACTCTTCCACACAAGCAATAAGGAATCACATCAAGTGTAAAGAAACTGCAGTTTTGCAATGCTTTAAAGTGTAAGGACCTCAGGAAATTCTTAAGTTGAGGTCCCAAGTCCCACTCTTCAGAGCTGGTTCACTATAACGATACCCCAGTTGGAACACAAGGATTTGAACAAAAAACAAACTAAAAAAAACCCCCAATGTATGAAAACGGAGGATTTAAAAACATTCTGTGGAATGAAAAGAGCATGGAATCATACAGTGGTTATACAAAACACTACAATTCATCATATTAATTGACAAAAATATTGATGTTACCGTTTTGTACCAAGAATTGATCCTCCTTGACCAGTCCAGCCTCCAACATCTCCCCAGCTAATTTCCTTTATCTTTGAATAAAAAAAAAAAAAAAAGGAGATTTTGTTAAGTGATTATCCAATTACTTCTCTTGAGTTGCAGCAAACACCAGGTACTACTTCATGAAAAGCTGCTGGAAAAAGTTGTCGGGCAGAGACATCACTAAAATGGAAGGCAGCTAAGAAACAAAACAGCATCAGGAGTTTAACTTCATTTCTCTTGAATTACTACCAATCCCTTTCCATTCCATTTACTCTTCTTCCACACCAAGATGAACTCTGCCTCCGCGTTTCTTATCTCGACCTTATTTTCACATCCTCTCCTACTGAACGTGAAGCACAAAAATCTAAGCCTATGTCTCTGATGTAAGTTTTGGGATCTGTGGCTCCAGCCAGGCACAGAAATCATGAATCTTGCATTGAGTTTCTCTTCAGTACACCAACTGAAGCTCAAGATTTAAAAACAGGGGGACAGAAGGATGGGGATGGGGTACACACCACTTGGTAAAGCACGTGTGTGATACTGACCTTCCCTCTAGCGAACCCTTCAAAACCATCAATGACAGCAAATATTTTGTGACCTTCAGTGATGCCAACTCTCACTGCAGCCCTCACTGCGGCGTTCATTCCAGCTGCAGGGGCACCGACATTTAAAACTGCCACATTGAAATTAGACTGCAAGATAAAAATAACATTCTGTAAGGACTTCAATTTCTACACCATGGTTAATTTGTACATCATAAGCAGTTGCTAAATATTTGAATGAAGGAAAGGAAATTTCAAAGCCCCTAAACATGTTGAAATTTAAAGTTAATGAGAAGGTGCAGACACATTTCCCCACTTGCAGAATATCAAAGAGACCAACAATTAAAAAAAAAAAAAGTTTGTTTTTAAATAAGACTTTATCATATTTCTATTTGGTCTGTAAGTTAAGTTATTCAGATTTTTATAATCTAGCCCAGGTTTAAGAAACTTAAACAGAATCACAGAATGGTTTGGGTTGGAAGGACCATAAAGATCATCTCATTCCAACCTCCTGACACGGCCAGGGACACGTTTCACTAGACCAGGCTGCTCAGAGCTCCACCCAACCTGGCCACTGTTATTCAACCAGCTTCATGTTACTAAAGAAGTAACTTTTTTTTTTGCAAACATACCAACAATAGCAAAAAAAAAAAAAAAAAGGTAGGAACTGATTGTAGCATCACAGCGTTTGTGCATTATCAGTCCACTACCAAGTGGAACAGACAAGTTTTAAATTAAGCTATTGGCCAGTTTTTTAAATTAAGCTATTGGCCAGTTTTTTCAAGCAGCTGACTATACAGTAGCAAAAAGGAGCACTCAGCACCTTTTCCTACACCACACATTTTCAGATTATGGCATTTTAAAAAATGTTTCTTAATGACTCTAAATAACTGCTTATGTAGAGTGTCTCCCCAGGTTTAATGAGTAACCAGGTAAGCAGCTGATCTACTCCAACTGAAAAGTCTAAAAAACCAAAAGATACATTTTTCATTTAAACCCCAGGCAATGTAAGAGAGAAGATACTACTTAAAACATAACATGAAATAACAAAAATTTTAGTACATAAAGCAAGAGTGCAACTGGGTGCAAAATATGTTTGGTAAGCACTTTGATTAAATTTTGACTGCAAAGCATGAAATACTGATTTGTATACGATGCACTCCTTGAAATGGAATTCTTATTCCAGAATCACAGGCTACTCTGTGATTAAGAAACTGTCAGGTAGTATAAATCAATACTGTTTCACTGACATCAACAGCAGTTGATTTACAACAGATATAAATATAATGAATAACCAAAAAATAAAGAAGGCTATTCAATAATTTTAATTTTTGTTTAATTTTGTTTTAATTTTTGTTTATTTTTTACAGCTTCTTAATAATAGGAGCAAAACATAAAAAAGAATTTAAACTTTACATGTCTGAACTTTCTGGGAAAGTTTAACCACTCTGCACGAATTTAACAGAGGCAATTTAAATGACAGCAAAGTAGTACGAAAAACTGACAGCCTGAGTTTATACACTAAAATCCATCATGGTTGAAGTCAGCAGGATTACCCTAAATTGTTTAGAACTATTGACATGACACAATTTTAACAATTTGGTCCTGCAAAAGAGGTAGACGTTATTTAGCTTTATTCTGGAAGATGAAAACACAAAATAACAAAACAAAAAAATGGAACAGTTGTCAGGTAATGTTCATCGAATCTTATCTGATAAAAACAAAACACGCAAACAAAAACAAACAAAAAAAGGCCAAACCAACAACAACCCACAAAAAAACCCACATCAGAAAAGACATACGAACCAAAGTATATTTAGTTTCTTTTTTTTGGCTCTGGTATAATCTAAGGATTGTAGAAAAATGCAATGGAATCACAAACAGCAAAATACAATGTGTGCAGTGCTGCTGAAGAGCAGAGCATTCAGCTGGCACTCCTAATCCGATCAGTTGAGCTCTTTCCTCAGTTCCTGTGACATGCACATTTCATCTACTTTTTAATTCCCATTCAACCTCTTTTATTGAAGGCACACAGATTTTGTAAGTACAGACAAATACGAGTAGTTAGTAATTACACGAGGCCTACATTTCCTTCTAAAGCCGTTTATCACAGAAGCTATGACAGAAGTATTAAAAAAAAATACAAAAGTCCAGTGCTAACAGTGCTGGATTTGCACTGCAGTTTAAAAAAATCCCACCACCCAAACACCTGATCTGCCAAAGAAAATGTTAAATCTCTTGAAGGTCAATCTTAGGGTCCTTACTGTATAGTCAATGCAATTTTGCTCTTTAATAATAGTGAGAAGCTATCAGTAATCATCACTCAAATATTTATTTGGGAAAAGGAGTTCTAAAATACATTAACACCAACATCATTATGCAAATAAGGTAACAAATGTTCACAAACCACAATTAAAATTAACAGGTGAGATGACATAGTCACCAACTATGATCAAACACAGAACTATTCATTAAACTTTTAATAAAAACAAAAAAATCCTGTCTAAAATTTGTTTGCACACAAAATTTAGTGTCTGCTTCCTATATAAGCCCAAATTTCCTCTTACACAAATCTTAGGAACTACAAAGAAACTGTATGTCCATTACTGTATTATGCACAGTGACTTATTATTTCAGGTAAAGGTGATGCATCTGTCCTCAATATTGCTTCCCAAGAATTCCAGGATTTGCCCTTGCTCTTGAGTGGTTTTACCCTTCAAAAGGAAGGGTTAGAATTCTTTTAATATAGTGTCTTCCTTTATATTAAGATTTTCAGAGTCTTAATCATGATCTTAAACATCACCCTTCCTTCTCTCCACGGTAAGGAACAGAGGGCAAAACAGTAACTATTACAACCAGACACTGTAACAATTGGGACCAGATGTACAGCCAAGACTGAAGGAAACTGTCTACACAGGAATTTTCTAGTTACAGTGGTATTTCACTTTAAAAAATGTTACATATTATTTGAATAAACTAGTGTGCTTCGAGCATCTTTATAATATTTAATTTATAAACTGTCCTACAATGTAGGTTTGAAGGGATTTAATAATGTATCCCAAAAGCAGACATGCATTGCACACTCAACAAGCTCCCTTACCTTTGGAAGCTCGGCATCTGGCTTTTTGTGCGACAGTAATTTGTAGGTGTTAAGGTTGTTTTCAAAGCTCCTAAACAAATGAGTAAGATAAGCAAGTAAAATAGTAACATTTTAATCTCATAGTTATTTTAAAGGAACATTTGAATTTTTCAGGAACTTTAAAAAACTGATATGAAATATTAACACCACTATTATTACAAATGCAAAACATGGCAAAAACTGGGAATGAGAAAACAACGAAAAATATCCAATTCTTTAAGAAGAAGAGTCATAAAATACAAAACAACTATGAAGCTAACAAATTAGTTTTCTAGATGGGGTGAAAGCATTTTATTATCAAATTACTTGAAACAGAAACCACTTTCCTGACAGGGCTGAAGAATACCTCCTCCAACATTACTGCTGGAAAACTACCAACTACTTACAAACAAGCTCACAGGACTGGCCTCAAAATCATGAATAAACAAACTTATGGTTGCTACCAGTCAGGTCATACAGCACAAACTCTGCTTTGTGACCAGTTAGCTTAGGAACAGTCACTAGTCTGACACAGCAGTGAGGCACAGTTTGCTGTGTTTTGCATGTTTTTGTGCAGGTAAGAATTTCAATTATTCTATTTAGGCAACTCTTCTGTCTCCTCTCATTCTCAAACCCATAAAACCATACAGTTAGTAAAATATTTAAAATAGAATGTCACATGCCAGCATAACAGCAAAGCAACTCATCTTTTCTACAGCAATTAAACTGACACAAGCTATTGGCCCATACCTTCCACGAAGCCTCACAGCCTCAAGAAACCTTCCTTCATCCATGGCTTTCTGGACTTCTTGAGTCTTAAAAAAACAAGTTGATTACTCAGTATGTTTAAAAAACACAGCAAGTTGATTATTTAATATATTCCACGTATTAATATATTTCCACACTGAAAATTCCTCAATTTATGAGCTACCTCCTCTCATAGCATAAATTACAGGGTACAGGAGAAGAAGAAAACAGAAACAAATACCTAAAGCTTCATGGGACAAAGAAATCAATGTATCTATTATTAATTTTCTTTTTACAGTTTAAGCTGAGCAGTTTTAGTGCAGAAACCTGACTTGTGAATGACATGTAAATGGATGCAAGCATCTGAAGAATTTGTTGTAATAATAAAAACAGAAGATCTGAGATGAGATTTTGGAACAAGTTAAAAAGATATGTGTTTGTTGTTTCTTGATAGTTTGCAAACAAATAGTAACACACAGAGAACACACATGAACTTCATTATTCATTCCCAAATATGGGTAAGTGCTGTACGCATTCCACCAATGTCCTAATGAGAACAGGCAATTAATTATTGTACATAGTAGTCTGTTGTAGTAAATAAATAACGTAAATTGGCTTTTTGCCAGAACCTCACCATCTGCACACACTCCATCAGAGGCAGACGGACAGCCTGGTTTCCAGACAGGGACACAACACAGGCAGGGGTATCTGGAGTAGCTTCTAAAAGGGCAAGCACAGCTTCCACACCCATACGACTCGCCTGGAAGCACAGAATGTTTGAGTGTTCAAGCAAGCACTTAAAAAGCACAAGGCTTCCAATCACAGAAAGGGTTCCTGATTTCTCTGTAAATCAAGCTGACAGAAATCACTCCTTGGTAAGGTGAAAATATTGTGGGCTGTTTACACCTGCAAGTCTGGACAATGAAGCTTCACATTTTAATCCTAATAGAGAATCCTTCACACGAAGTGCTTCACTACGCTGAATTCAAGCTATTCAGATAGGTAATGGACATAACAGTTTAAATTGTCAAGTTAATCAGGTAGAGAACCATCCCACCCCCAAATAAATAATCAAAATGTAGTTGCACTATGTGGTGCCATAAGCAATTATTTTGGGAATACTCACAAGAATTCTGTCAAAAGCTGAAGGGGTTCCACCTCTCTGCACATGACCCAGGATGGTTACTCGGGTGTCAAAACCAAGCCGCTGAACCACAAGCTGCACAGAATTTCAAAATACAGTGGGTTTATCATTATCATTATCTTATATACACATGTTAGCATCACGTACACTTAACACCACTTGGTGCTAAATGTTACTTCATAAAACTGCAGTTTTGAATAATATCAAAGGTTTCTCTAAAACCAACAGCTATAGAAAACAGAACTTCATCAGGACACAGGACAGATAAACCCCAGGTAAAGCCAAAGTATCATAGATCCTTTGTACCAATGACTATTTTCCAATTTGTTTTCTTAATGACCCCTTTAAAAAAAAAGCAGAAAAAATCAGCTTAAAAGTTTTCTTAATCTTGGACACCAATAAAATTTTTAGCAAAGCAACCACTTGGACAAGACTTTGTCCAAAGCACACAGGATTACTTCACTGTGAGACAGACCAATATCAAAAATTTTACAAGACATACAAAGTAAAATAGGATTATAAATACTGATTTGAGCTGATTTCAAATTATCAATTCAGGCACCCATGAAGCAGATGCTTTTGAACTGCTGTGTTGCATTACAATGATAAAAGGCTGTAATTAATTGCCACTGAAAACACTGCCCTTTAATTTGACTATGGAATTCTAGATGATAAAGCATAAGCATAAAACTGTGTGATAATCTACCCTACAGGAACAGATTTACTCTACAGAAACGTTATTGTTAACAATAAGCCCCATTTTATTAACAGAAATCTTGTATCATAGGGGTGCTGACACTTACATCCTTAACCTTCTCTGATGTTATAGCTTTGTTGTGACAATCAATAGCTCCTTCAGCTACAATAATAATATTCAGCCTTTTCTTTCGTGCACGATTCTGTAATAAAAATAAAAGCACATTCGTGTAGTTAAAAAAAAAACCAAGAGGAATTTACAACATGACTTTATAATCAATTGTTCAACATTAAACTGCTAGGATTTGAGGAAACATTTCTTATATTTGATTACTCATATGTGAAATGTTCTAACAACTTTTGTTTTCATACATGTCTTTTCATTGATGAAATAACATGTCTTACATCGAATTACTGAGGAAATGTACACATATTGCTTATACAGGTATAATTTTATGCAATTCCCAGAGTGATTCCTCAAAACAATCAGAGTGCAGGAAAAGAAATGTTCAAGATCACACAGAACTTTATATGACACCAAAAACAAAGACTTGCCGAAAGTCTTGATTACAATTTTTAATCACCATTTTCAAATAAACATCTGCAAAGACATCGGGAATCTCAAACATATTAACAGATTACCTCTGAAAGCTTAACACACATGGAATCCTCCCAGCCTTCTTCTGGTGGGTATTCAGGAATAAACACCCAATCTGCCCCACAGGCTAAGGCACTAACCAGAGCTAGATACCTAATAAACAGAACAAATGAAGATACTGTTATGGTTCAGATTTCTTTCATAATTATACATGTGTAAGACACAAAATGCTGAAGAAAATACATACCCACAGTGTCGCCCCATAACCTCCAGAACAAATGTCCTCTGATGGCTGCAAAAATAAGAAAACAAATTAACTGAACCTAATATCAGGAAACAGCTTGTATTTACCATGCTTACCCAACTCCCAATTCATTAGCAAAACAGAAAAACATTAGGATAACAAAATTATTGTCACATTAAACAATATATTTAAAATGAAGTATCTTCCTACGCATAATTCATTTTCCCTGCTTTCTTCTGAAACATGGGCAGCTATGAGAGAAGATGTGAACCTTTACTGGAAATGTAAATGATGCAGACCCATAGTTAAGAACTGTAATGATACAGCTGTTTTAAAAAACATCATTTAATTGTTTAATTTTTACTGAAATAAAGCTTATATAAAACAGATGCTATTTTTGTACTCATGTATTCATGGTGTGTCTGGATCTTCTCTAACAGACTATGTCTGTGAAAGACTAAAAAACATTAAAAACCAAGTCTGCCCCTAAGGCTGATGCAGTCTCTACGATCACATACTTGACATGCTGCCATGACAGGAATGATGAAAAAGCAGTTACTAAGAAAAAAAGAAACTAAGAAACTTGAAAGACGCTGCCAAAAAGAACTTTTATTTCCACTCCAGAAATACTACAAATCTCTAACCCTTACCTAACCTTTATTTAAAATGAGCTTAAGCAAATGCATAAACATTTGTGTATTTGTTACCAGTCTCTATAAAATGCTCAATTTACCTCTGAGCAGTGGTCATGATGGCATCTACAACTTCAATTATTCTGTGCAGAGCTGAGTCAGTACCTATGGTCATATCAGTGCCACAGAAATCATTGTCTATGGATCCAACCATTCCCACAATGTTAAGGTAAGCATATTTCTTAACAGCCTCTGCATCAATCTTTCCTGTAAAGAGGTATTCAGAGAAAGAACTGTAAGACTATTTAAAAAAAAAAAATTAGACATATTCCTTGGGTGCTCTACTTCTATGAATTAAACATATCCAAACATTAAATTATGTTTAGATATTTTAGGTAACACGGTTAGTCAAAACTACAAACAAAAGCCAATCAAACATCCAAACAAAAGAATCCTGCACAGAACTCCTTACAGTAAGGAAGGAAATTAGAGCTTTTCAGTCCATCTTGAAGTGTCAAATAATTATCAATTAATCAAATAATTATTGTTTGTAAACTCAAAATATTATAGTGGTTTCAACTTAAAATAGTATTATTCAAATTGTAGTCTGTATAACATGCAAAAAGATTCAAACTGGATATGATTATGGGCATATGTAATCAATTAAAAACCAGCATCCAACTTTTGACGACTTCTCTTATGCAACACTGAAAGGCTCTGATTTCATGATTAATAAGCAAACAGAACAGAAAAGCTCCTATTCTAAGTTTTAGCAGTGTCTCTCAAGACATCAATGAAAATGCTGCATCATCCAGGAGCTCTAAAGGATCTCAAGGATGAAACACCTTAGCTGCTTAAGCACTTAAAACTACCTTAGTATCTGTGCATTTGCATAATGCCAAATTTTTAATATGAGATTCAACAACTATGTATCAGTGTGTTTAATGTCTACATTACAGAAAAACAGTAAAAACCATAATGAAAAATATAACTAATGTCCATGAAGATAAATATAACATCGTGAAGAAGAATCAAAATGTTTTCTATGAATGTATACCATGCATTACAAACCTTTTCTAGAGTTCCAAATGTGACTTAATAAATGAATAAAGGCTATCTGGTTGACATATTCTACTTAGATTTCTAAAAAGCCATTGACAAAGTCTTTTGCCAAAGGATTTTGAGGAAACTAAGCAGTCACTGTATAAGACAGAAGGCTTTTCACAGAGTAAATAATGTGAAACAGAGAATAAAAAATACGAGGCAGAGGGCAGTGGTAAATGCAAATTCTTGTATCTTAGAGAGGTAACCAATGGAGTTCTACAGGGATCTGCGCTGTTCAACACACTCAGCAATAACCTAGAAAAGGGAATGAGCAGCAAAGTGCCAAAGTTTACTGATCAAACTGAATTATTTGAGATCTAAACTTATGGAGTGTCTGAGAAGAAATGAAGACACAGTGAGCAGTAAAGTATCAGATGGAATTCATTGCAGATAAATGTAAAGTAAGACACATGAAAAAAAAATGTACCCTAACATCACACACAAAATAACACTATTTCCAGCATAATACAATAATGCTGTTTTCATTAATGAATCAGCTTCAATGCTCAATAGCAGTAAAAAAAAAAAAAATCAAAATATTAGAAAATATTAGGAAAAGAATAGAGAACAAAACAAAGATCATTATACTACTGTGTAGATCCATGGTTTGCCCTCATCTTGAATACTGGGTGCAGTTGTGGTCCTCCCCACCTCAAAACAGGGCAGAACTGGAAAAGGTTCAGAGAAGGGCAACAAAGATGATCAAAGATATAGAACTTACATATAAGGAACAACTAAGCAAACTAGGACTCTTCCATCTAGAAAAAGAGATGATGAAGGGAAAATAAGACAGCTGTAAAATCTCAAGTGGCATGCAGAGAGGAAGCAGGACTGATCATTCCCTGTTTATTCTACCCCAAAAACTATGGGCATCAAATGATCTAGAAGCCAGCAGGACCAAAATAAACAGAAGATTCTTCACAATCTTCATTATTCAGTGAAGTTGCAGAACTCCTTGCTACACAATGATTTCAGCAAAACTCTGTATGCTTTCAAGTAGACTGTATACATTCATGGAAGAGAAATTCATTAAGGACTGCTAACAGCACCTGGTTCAGGAAGTCCTGAAGACAGAAATGGATGGAATCCATCAGAGTATTTATGTATTATGAGTAACACATAACATCAACACAGCATTGTTTTACTTTTACTCTTCTCTATATATTCTCCTGGATTCTATTGAAGACAACTACTGGGCTGGCTGTACTTCTATCAACAGCCACTTAATGTTCTGATCTTAAATAAATAAATAGTGATGTACAGGCAGGAAAGCATCATAATTTAATAAACATATAAATGTGCAGCTTGTTGTAGGAAAGGAATTACCACCTCAGTTTGGATATGAGGGCATACGGCTTTTCAAGCAAAAGGCATCATAAGAAGTTCAGAGCCTGAAAATGATTCACAATAGAGGAAAAAAGCCACACAGACTGTTACGCATTAACTTATTTGGCCTTTTCTGGACCTTTATGTTATGCATGAGAGGATGTACAGAAACCAAAAGCTATTATTTTACCAAGAACCACGCCATTTCCTAGAATGAACGCGTTTGATTTTTAAACTTTACAGATACCCTCTGGATACAGTCTGAACACCTATAGTGTTGCCCTGACTTTCGCAGTCTATGTTTTCATTTTTTGATGAAGTTTCTCACACACTTTCTGTAAACATAGTCATGCTTTGTTAACTGTACTTTATTGTTTTCATTCTTCCTTCAGAGGTGGAGAGAGTTTGATGGATTGTTCTATTAACCAACGTGGATGGAAGAGGTGGTAACCTCATCCTCCAATCCATGGTCATTCCTAGAAACATATGTATATGAAAGAAATTACCATACCATAAACCACTGTTGTTTTAACCTTTCTTCTTCTGGGTTCGAGTCCGCAAGGGATTCGAGACGGCCCAGAATGGCCTGGGCCTTTTCTTGCCACTTGTATTGGCCTAGTGATTGCTTCAATGGTTGGTGCATCTCTTCCTCTGTATCTTTCAGGGGTAGACAACCATGTACACAGTTGGGAGATGTAATCAGTAACGTTGGGTTCCCCCCAAATGAGGCAATTGGAATGCCACCACAACAATTACACGGCCGGCCTCTCTTTTCCTGGCTTCAGTGACCTGACAAAGAACTCGAGTCTGGAGAGCTTCTTTCTGTGTCCTAGAACACCTACACTGAGGGTTCCCAGCTCCCCTGCAGCCTGGAGGAGCAGAGGGCCTGCAGGCACGCTCACCTTTCTGCGCCAGCTCTTCCAGCAGCCCGCTCCACTCCTCGCGGAAGAGGTTGGCGCCGGTCAGGCTGCCGTCGCCGCCGATGACGCAGAGGTTGGTGATGCCCCTCCTGACCAGGTTGCAGGCGGCCTGCAGGCGGCCCTCGCGCGTGCGGAAGGGCTTGCAGCGCGCGCTGCCGATGACCGTGCCGCCCTGGAACGGCAGCGACAGCAGGGTCAGCTCACCCCCGCCCCGCCACTGGGCACTTCCTGCATGGATCAGTGAGTTTTGTGGCATTGCCTCCATCTTTTCCTTTTATACTGAGTAACGGTGAACAAAAAAATTGTCAAACTGCGGGAGTTTATGTTCAAGAGCAGATACGCACACAAGGGAAAAACCAAAAGAACCACTCAAAAATGACTGATAAAAGAGCTACTCTGGAAGAAAATGTTAAATTACATGGGATTAATTTTAGCAGCATTACAATAAATAGGTTGTTACTTACATTTAACGGCAAGAGTAAACTGGTATACTAAATAGTTAAGCATGTAGACAAATTTGCCTCAGTGTCATATTTTTCCCCCTAATACCATGAAATACATAAACAATAAGAGAAAAAAAGATATCCCTGAAATTCAAAATTAGCATTCATTGTCATTCCACAGAATTAAGGAGATAACGGCCTTTCATTCCTTACAGATCAGACTAATGCTACACCTTCTGTTTTACTGATTATCTGTTGCATTTATTAATATGAATTAAAAAGCTTCTTACGGACATGGTGGTGGTCATTTTTAAAAATAACTGAACTTCCATGTCACTGAAAATTGCTGGGTGCCTTGTTGGAAACACATTACTTACACATCTTATGTGTTTATGTTGTTCGGTCACTCAAGAAGTTTCATTTTTACCTTATTTATTGTCACAGTAAAAAGTAGTATCAATTAAGACTGAAAAAAACTATTTTTTTTCCTGCAAACAAATCTGGAGATGATTACATCACTTTTGCATAAACATCCCCTTTGCTTTAACTTGTAGTAAATCTGTCACATCTATCTAAATTAGAACTTCAAATCTGCAAAGGCTGTACTGACACAATTTACCCTATCAATAGCTCTCAAGCCAGTTTGCCATCTCTGTTGCATAGTTGCTAGTGGAGGGAAAAAAGAAAGTAGAATAGAAGTTCAGCTGTCTTCAGACAAAAAGGTAGATGTGTACACACAGAGATGCTCTAAAAAAATAATCAGGACTAAAAAACCTATCTAAAACTAGATTATTTTCATTCTTTAAAAAAGCATAGCTGTAAGTGGGTAAGAAACTAGGTACTTGAAACGAAGTGCTGCTTGTTCTGAATAAACAGAAATTTAAAATGGGCTGAAAAACCTTTCTCATCAAAACAACTAAACATATTCTGTAAGATAACTGCTGGTCTGTTGAATTACCAGCAATAAAGCTCATGTTTTTCTTATAAAATGTATGCTACACACATATATAGGATGCCTATATCCGGCTCCTGCCTTGTTCTTGTGTGGCTTGGCCAAGAGAACTCAATTTTCTCATAATCATTAAGATGCATCTGGATGATGCTCTTTGTCATATTGTTTAGTTTTAGGACTCAATGATCCTGATGGGTCCCTGTCAACTTGATATATTCTGTGGTTCTATTTACATATTCTGCTAGATAGACATGGGGGAAAAAAAGAAAATAAAAACAACCAAACACAAGGGACAAAATACCTCACAGTACTCCAGGGCACTGGTTTAAAAAAACAAATGGTCTCTGCTAACTGCTTTATGTTCATTAACTTTACAAAAAGCTCCAAAGAAACCCACGCTTCACCTGGAGGTAGTTTTCAGAAAGCCTGGCAAGCAGTAAGGCCTCTTCGCCAAACATAGCACCTGCTCTGGAAGAGGTAACAACATTACCATGCTGAGCAAAAGCTGAGAAGATCCAAATGGCCACAGTGCAGAATGTTGTAATAAAAATGTACAAAGTCATTGGCAGTATCAGAGCTCTGCAGAACTGCACTGTAATTACATCCGTTACTATAATTCTAAATCCACTTACACAGAAAGCCAACAGGGTTTCGTAAGAAATTATGTGCCTTACAAAACACAGCTCTTTCATGTTTTGGCCCTATAATGTCTTTTTTATTAAATATAGACTTGTCAGTATGGCTTTAAGAGGCTAATGACATGTGATGTTGCAAATCTAGAACAAAGGTTTTCAAGATTATTTCTGGGCACCAAATTCAAGACCACAGCAAGATCTTTAGAAAGTGTCAGCCATCCACCCTGTAGAAATCAGGCTCTGCTGGAAGTGGTACCTGCTGGTCACTCACTCATCACACAGTTCAAATACATCATTACAATGGTTGCCTGGATCTAGAAATTTGGTTCTTCTGTTTGAATAAAGAGGGTTTGGGTCCCACTGCCACCCCGTAGCACTTACCACTTGCAGGATACTTGAAACACTTTCCCATGAAACTTCTACAATATTATCACCTCCATCAACCATTCCCTGGTAACCCTGAAAAAGGGAAAGTATTTCATAAATCTGATTTTAAAAACTGCATCAAATTTCCACTACAGTAATACTCACCTTGTGCACTTTAATACAACTTTAATCAAAAACACTGAATAAAAAAATAGTCAATTTAAATGAAACAACATTCAAGCGGGTATCACTGCTTCTTGTAACAGTGTAAAAAGCAAAAAAAAACCTCTCCCTAAAGGATCAGTTCCAAAACCAACTTTAAGATAAGGTAATACTTTACACAGATGACAAAGCTATTAAACTAGAATGGTAACATGCTTCTCCTTCCTTAAGAATAAATATTCAGCTTTTTAAAAAAAACCTACACAGAACTTTGAAATGTATTATAAAATACGTTTCTTAAAAACTTAACTTCAGCCAGGGGCCATGAACTTAGGAAATCTATCTTTCTAACACATTGTACTTTTTTCTCCCCAATGCTGGTAAGAAGCAAAACAAGACAAAAAGCAATAACCAATTTTTTTTCATAAAAGAAATCAGGTGACAAAAGCTTTTTTTTTTTTTTTTTTTTGAGGCAGTCACACAATAAATAAAAGAGATTTAATAGGATAAAATACAATTTTTAGTGATGCATTTAAGAAATTCTTAATACCTTAATTCAAATGGTCTTCTAAAACCACTGCATACTCTAATATGAGAAGAACTACACTTATCTGACAGAAGAAAAACTATCCAGTAAGCAGCTGTCATGCCTGGCTTTATTACCTCTCTACAAAAATACTAGCAGAACAGCAATTACAGATTCTTTTCCATTAGGGGATATTGTGAACATTGATTAAAACAAAACAAAACCAAAAAACAAACAACCAAAAACAAACAAAAAACCAAACCAACAACAACAACCACGCCTCCATGCAAAAAAGGAAAGGAAAAAAAAAAAAAAGAAAATGCAGAGTCAAGTCCTAAGACTGGAAAATCTTAACTGACAGAGAAACCAGAATAAAACTAGAATTATCATTCAACTTTTTGATATTTATTGAAATCCATGGGGGAAAACATACGATGTTCAAGAAAAGAAACAAAAAACTACTAAAGAAAAATAACAATGACAATGATTATGTCTACATTTTTAGATTATGTGTACACATTGCCAAGGAACAATTAGTTAACATTTTTTCTCTGTCCAGTTTTTGCAAGACTATATATTAGGTTTAGGGTTTTCAATTGTAAGTCAGGAACTAGAAAAGGAAGGGAGTTCAGAAAACAGCAAAACTGACATTACAAACTGGAGAAATTTAATTTGGCATGATTCAGAGTATATGCAGAATTTACTCAGTAAGCAGTAACCTGGAAACATACTAAGCCTAAAGTGGCTCGGTCTCCATATAATAGAAATGGCTTTTTATGTCAAACTTTTGAGTCCTCACCAGCATGAGAAAGTAACAATGTAAAGATAACCTGGACACAGCAAAAGTAGAAGTTACTCAATTAGGCTTTTTAGGATTCCAGTACAGATTCCAAGGGGAAAGCATGCAAGTTTCTGCTCAGTGAGACTTGACTGATTAATTTACAGGTAATATGATCAAGCAATAGCAAAAACATCCAGATGGAAAACTACCTATGTCTCTAATTTCTCCAACAGACCTTTTCAATATTTTGTACACTCTCCAGATAACTTTGACATGTATCTAATATATACACATAGAATGGCGTGGGTTCCAAGGGACCTTAAAGACCATCAACTTCCAATTCCCCAGCCATCAGCAGGGACATCTCCCACTAGACCAAGCTGCTCAATGCCCCATTCAGCCTGGCCTGGAACACTGCCAGGGTTGGGGCATCCACATCTTCTCTGGAAACCTGTTCCAGTGACTCAGCACTCTCACAGTAAAGAAGTCCCTCCATATATCGAACCTACACTTCCACTCTTTCAGTCTGACCTCATTACTTCTTGTCCTATCACTACAGCTCCCAGTGAACTGTCTCCCCAGCTCCCTTGTAGGCCCCTACATACAGGACATACTGCTTGCATGTTCACATATACATATAAAGACTTGATGAGCTAAGCCATTACTTACACAATTTCTTCAAAATTAGAGAAAAGTGGAAAAGGAATAATGCTTAATTTACCTATCAACTCAAAAATTACTCCCTCAGATAAAATGCAAACATCTTCAGAAAGAAACATTACAGTGCATACAACTAAGCTTGATGATGGCTAATAAATTACTAAGTTCACTCATCACAGCTTTGCTGGTTTCGTTTTTTTAAAAGCATAGAATTCTATGTTCCTTACATCTTTCAGTAATGGAGGGAAAGCTGTTCCTGTAAGTATTTGTATTGACAACTACAATAACTCAAGAGATCCACTGGCAATAAATCCTGAAAGCATAGTGTAATGTTGCATCTTAATTCAGTTTGTAACACTGACTACAGTAAGCTGCACTGTAAGTTAACAAAAATATGAACAGTTCATGTGTGCTTCAGCCATTCACATTCCATTTTAAATTAAGAGGAAAAACACAAGTACATCCAAAGAAGTATTACATATAGGAAATATATACATTAATAAGACTAATGGATTAAAATTCCCAATTTGCAGATTAACAAATCTAAAACACAGAAAAAAGCAAAGAGATAACATAGTAGCTTAAGTTGTCTGTAAGACTTGAAACACATTATAGCTAGGCTGAAGATGAGCTATGACCCATTCCTGCACTATGCTTCTTTGAAGTAGAAAGAATTCATTTTGGTCAGAAGTCCATATCTGTGCAGACAAGTGAGAACTGGGGATGTATTAACAATTCCTCCTACTATAAGGTAAGGACGGGGAATCTTTGGAATCATACATATCTCTTTGAACTGTTATATTAGCTTTTCCTAATTCAGTTGTTTACCAGGTATGTGTAAGCTACCTCTGAATAAAGTAGATAGAAATGCCAGATTGTTTTCCACACCATTAAGAGATACAGGCTATAGAATCAAAACAGCTTTCTAGAAAAGCTATTAGGGAAAAAAATGAATTACTAATTAGAACTGAAGTATTAATAATGATGATGATTTCCATTTATCCTTTTAGTTATGTAAACACTGATGAGGACTGGACAGCGTATGTTTGAAGGTTCAACACTGTTCCAATTGTATGGTTACCAAAGATCACTGGCAGATGTGACTACAGACCTTAATATGAGGGTGGGAATCTGTCAATTTACTTAGAAAAAGTAAATTCTTACTTCGATCCAAAAGATAGAGGAGCTTGGGTACTAAGATACTAAAACTATGGCACAAGAATGGAAAAAAAGAACTGTCAAAAATAGAGCAAGCAGAGTTTGTGTAGGTCAGGTCCATTTTATGTTTAGTCCTCCATGTACCCAAAATCTAAATATTCAAAGAACAAGAGGAAATCTCTGTGGGTCCAATGTTCACAGGGTACTTTCACAGACACTGCAACTCCAGAAGAGAGTGGCAGGAGCAAATGTGGCTTCCAGTCTGAACTCTGAAGACAAAAGCTTTCGAAAAAGAAGAAGCAATCTTCTAATGCGAGACACTTGGGGCTTTAACAGTTATGTGAATTAATTACTGAGAGTTCTTAGCCATTGCTCAACAACATAAAATACTATTGTCACTGAGAGCACAAACCACCACAGAAAAGACACAAAGTTTTCCTCACAGAAATCCATGACAGCCATACCATTGCTTTCCCAATGCTGGCCTCTCGAGAAAAAGACTCTTAAATCAAGATGAAGAATCTAAAAGCTCCATATTTTAGCAGCAAGAGCACGCATCCACTGGGAACTATGTGCTTCAGTCCTGGAAAAAGGGCAGGTTATTTGTACAAGTATTTAAGACCTCAAGTTTCTAAAATGAGTTGCCATAAATGAGAGGCATCACTTTTTCTTCCCGTTCTCAATCTAAAAGGAAAAACAAGGCAGAAGAAAAATCAACCTGACTTTAATAGCTTCTGATTAGCAAAAAAAAATTCAACTAGCCCCCTAAAGCAGCCTGGTACTCTACACATACTTTCAGCTCCTAGATTTTCATACCATGAGTGAAATTAATCCACGGGTATTCAAATTTTGATTCAGACTGGAGCAGATTTGAGGAACAATGTGGTTATAGCCAAGAAGGGTAACTACAGACTAAAATAAAATACTATAAAATATGAAACTGTGGAACTAGGGCAACTGCATAGATTTGCAATTAATAGCAAAATTCTGAAATATGCTCATTTCAAGGAATTAAGATACACAAGAGGTTTTTTTTTTTTATAGCTATAAATTCACGGGTTTTATATAAACTATAAAAAAGATATATAAAAAATTACAGCTTTTATATAAATTATCTTCCAGTTTTCATTTTCACATGAGTTTACTTTTTTTTTCATTTTGGGACTCGAAGTTAAAATAGCCCATGAATTCCAGAATGTAACTCTTTCTTTCTTTGGGCATTTCTAAAACCAACTTAAAAAGGGCTAGAAAATGACTTAGATCTAATTCATTATTAATTTTTATTTATTTATCTTAGTAATCTCTCATAACAAAATGAAGAAAAATGGAGTGAGGAAAACAGAGTCACTTTTTTACTTAGAATACTGAAATAGTGATGGCCACAGCTGTAGAAGACAGATGGTTTTGCAGTGCAAAGTTCCTAAGACAGACATAGCTACAGGAGAAACAGAGCTTATGATGACTACAGCAAAGTCAGCTTGAAAAGGCTGAGAACTTTAACTCAATTTTTGGATCCAAATAAAAAAACTTCTTTCTTCTTTTGGATATTGTCACTTCAGGATTTTCCTTCAGTTTTTCAGAGCAGCTTCAATACGGTTATCACTTCACCCAACCTACATGTTAAAATGTCTACTCATAAGGTAGGCTGAAGAGACACTATTCTCTTTGATTAACACACTCAAGTCTGCATTCAATAAACTGTAATTCAAAAGAAACAACTTATTAAAAGCATTAAATAACCTAAAGTATACAAAAAAACATATCTCCTCTTTAGACATCATGCAAAGGCTTATAACAGGGAACATTAGTGACAAGTCTCACAAGAAGATTTTTACCTTCACTTGTCACCTTGATCTGTTTCCCATTTCAAAGGGGTAAAATTAAACAACCATTTCATTTCAATGCTTACAACCCTGTTTTTCTGAAATACTTGTGGGCATTGTGAAAGAAAACTGACTTCATATTTCAATTACAAGTCAGAGAAGAACAAAGCTTAGCATTTGGTAATTTACGAAACACAGAACTAAATGGACTAATCTAGAAGTAAATAATCTTCCTCAGAGCCCATACTTACAATGAAATGTGCATTTCCTCCCAGACGCTACTGTTACACTGAAGACAGAAGGACAGTATCTAACAGAAACTCAAAATTCCCAACATTGACTTGTTTTTTATAATCACTTTCCAATCAGATATATCTGAGACTTCACACTGGCCAACTCTACCAACTCCACCAGTTAACACAGGAACACGGTAACCTAAATAGTGCTATTTTGCTAAGTTCAGAAAAAATAAATATTCAAATTTCTATTGAAATTTATCATTCAGTGATAACAAATATTTTTAAAAGGTGACAAAAGATGGCAACTCTTGACTTAAATCTAATTAAAAATAAATTAAAATCCAAGTTCTGGCCTTAAACATGGCCAAAACCCCTCCTTACTTTCAGAGAAGTATCTGACCCATTTCAGCAAGCCTGCAAAACAGCTGAACACTGAAGGAATTCCAGAGATTGGCCATGTAATTAGCACACACTAAGTATTCAGAGCAACTTGCTGTAGCACTGTAGTAGGAAAGAATTTTGGAGCACAGTCCTCCGCTTATTTGCATTTCAATATACTTTGCATCTCATTAGTAAATGAGCTATAGGGACAAGCAGACACGGAAAAAATGGATAAACAGCGACATTTTAAAGATAAATTGTGTATCTGCCATGCACAAAACTAAAACAGAAGTATTTTCCGAGCACTTCTAAGAATTCTAGTACTCCATATTTTTATATTGAAGTTACACTTTACCAGGCACCTACCAAGATTTCCCCCATATCAATTTTTTATTATGATTTGTAATAATCTCGAACTACTAATGAGCTGTACAGGAATTCCAGTGGGAACAGAGTCAATGTATTTACTCTATTGTTTAATCTGCAAATTGTATAAAACCTGAAAGCATCCTTTATAAAGAAGTCTAACTTCAACAGTCTTCCAGGAAGACAAATACATAGAGCATCACCTTGGCCCCCATGGTTTTTTTCTTATCAGGTAATTGTTACAGAAATTTACAATCTTTCTACACATACAGTTACAAGTTTCAACCACAAAATTCTGTTTGGACAGACCAGTGATGGTCGGGTTTTTGATGTGGCTTTTTCTTGTTTGTTGGTTGTTTCCTCAGTTACAACTTTCTGCCTAAAAGCCAGGCAAGATGGCACAAGTGCCACAGTACTCTTGATCAAAACAAAGCTGTGCTGTCTGTGAAATGAGGGTGAGGACACATCCTTATCATAATCTAGGAAAATGGAGTGGGGAGAGTCAAAGGATTAAGCATCAGTAATTTAAGCAAGTATAGGAAAATATTTATGAAGTACAATAAATGGAGCCAAACATCAAACAAGTGCACAGGTATGTAGCTCACTGCAGGGTGACAACCACCTCTGGTTTCAAGTCTTGCACATAAAGAATTCCATATATTTAAGAAACTACATTTAAATTACATAGTTTTAGAATACATCTTGTGAAAAGTAAATTTCCATAAAAATAAAAACTACTAAATAAAACACACAATGAAAAGGAGTGGCACTTAAACATTTTTTAATTTATACTATTTACTCTCTATGGTGCTTCCACAAAAACTCAAGTTTAGTCAGAAGACAAAATACGGAATGAATGAAACAAAAACTAACCTCATAAATAAAATAGACTTTGGCATTTACATAGATTCCCATGCGTACTACTGCGCGCACAGCAGCATTCATACCTGGGAAGAAAAAGCAAAATCACATTGTTATAGTCATCCAGGGTTTTTTGTATAGTAAAAATATTCAGTGTCTTGAAAATAAAGGGAACATTAATTCATTCTTAAAGAAAGACAATGACCAGCATCCATTAAAACAGAAATTTGCTTAATGACAGTGCAAGCAGCCCATGAGCATGAAGGATTCAGAATTATTCTTTGTTACAATAATTATGTGAATGCCAGTGTATGTGTTAATCAGAGATTAAATTGCTGCTGACTGCAAAATAGCATTGTAAAAGTTACAACTACTGAACAAGAAAGTAAATTAATTTCGCAATAATGGTTAGTTTTCAGTCTGAAATGCAAAACATTCAGCAAGTTAAAATGTAGCTTCTTCAAACAAGAAATTATATTTAAACTGTTTTTATGGGATTTCCAAAACAACACAGGTGTATACACAGTATTTTGTGGGGAGCAGAGCCAAAGCTGACCTGGACAGAGGCTCATTTAAAAAGACAGACGTAGAAGTAAATTAATATAAAAAATGCTACGTGGACTCATTTGACCGAAAAGCATCTGAACACCACTTTGCTCCCAAAAATGCAAGCTCTGACTGGAATTCCCTGCTCACAGACATCTGAGAAATTATACCTCTGTAAAATGTTCCATTTAAGTCCCATGGTCAAACACTTAAAACTCCTGAGCAACAGTGGAAGTTCCACTGGTCCCTCTACCTAGGTCAAATGAATTTCTGTTATAACCCATCCCTTCAGATACTGCATTACCTTACCAATTACTCAGGAACTTTCCAAAACTCATCAACTAATTGCTTCCATACCACTAAAACAGACATCAGAGATTATGCAAAGTATGAAATGAGAAGTAGCTAGGCTACACTGATAGTCTTAGCACATTAGTAGAAAAGGGATGCAAGAAGGATGACAATCCAGAGTACTGGGCAACAATTCTCCAAATCTGATGCATTTAATATCTGAACAGCCAAGCAGTAGGTAAGTTCTGCTGCTCAACACAGGTGTTAAGTGTTCTCCCCTCTGCGGATATAAGAAGTTGGTAACTAGAATATGTACACAACACAGCAAGCCACAAAGATCTAATCCTGCAGTATCTACCATTACTGGAAAAAATACTGAGCTGCAAAAGTCACCCTATTTAAAGAATGAAGCTGAGGTTTTCTCACACGTTCATTACTTATAAACACACCAGGCAGTCACTGAAGTTGCTCAATGTTAAACAAAAAAATTAAGTTTGCCAAAACCAAAAAGTTGCTTTTGCTGTCTGTGTATAAGTCACTTAAGATAAAAATCACAAGTAACAGTGTTTTCACCTAAGTTCTTTTTTAGGAAAGTGTAGCAAGAATTCTTCCAGCCAGCGTCGGCCTTGTGGCATAGCTGGAAAAAGTTCTCAAATGCCAAGACAGCTAAAAGCACAGCTTTAGACAAAGAACTGGATGATGTCAAAGAAAAACAGAGAATCTCATCTCACAGCCTGTACTGAACATAAAGTTAGCATGCTAAATCTCAGATTAAACAAGAGCTAAGTTATCTCCTCAGTGAAACAGTTTTCATAACGAAATTAACACCCCTGAGAGACAAAGACCTTTAATTTTACCAAACTGACAGCTCATCACAGCACTGCCATTTTCCACAAACAGGAAGACAGCACAAGGTACTCCTTTCACCAAAGCCCACAGCTTGCTTCTATTAAAGCTCATGTTGTGTGGGAGGCTTTTTTGTTGCTGTTGCTTGGTAGGGAGGTTTTTTGGCAGTTCTGTTTTGGCTTCTGGTTTTTTGTTTTTTCGGATGGGGGTTGCCGTTGTTTGGTTTGGTTTGCTTGTGGAAAGCTTATATATACATGTATTATAAATTCTTAATACAGTTACATACTTTCTTAATGAATACCTTCCAGTTTCCATGCTTCTTGCATGAAAAACAGGTAAAATTCACAATTTGCCTGCTCCATGAAAGGGCAAAATGCCAAGGAAAAAAAGACCCACAGATTACAGACAGAAACCATCTTCCCAGTACCACCACTGCAGCTTTGTAAGTTTATGTAACATACACAACACAAAATAACAATAAGATGTATTTTATCTCCTTACACAGAAAAAAGACTTGGTTGTCTACTGGCAGGCTCCTGGCTTACATTTCAGAAGGGCTGAGGACTAAAGCATGTTAGAATTTGATACCTACAAAATACATTAACAAGTTAACACATTGCAGCTTTAGACTTCTACAATTTGGCTGTCTAAATTGCAGTAATTCAAGAAAAAAATACATAGAATTTCATGAAGCCTCTGTAGGACTGTCTAATAAAATTTCATTATTTGTGAAGTCTTACAACAGCATTTGTGAATTACCATAATAACTATGAAATGTTATTACTCATGCTTATTACTTTAAAAGAGATTTATCGGGCTAACCATGGATTTAGTCCTGAATAATAAATGCAGTTTGATAAACATATAGGATTAGAATAGCAGCTTCAAAAGAAAGCCACAAGCAAAACCAGTATTTTTAATTTTTTTTTAATAATATAAGAATTATTTAAGATCTTCCTGAATTACTACTTGCTTTTGCATTAAAGCCTTGGAAAGAGGGAAAAATTTATTTTGCTCTTTTTGGACTCAGCGAAGATTAAGTGAAATGCAACTACTTACACAGCTTTACATAACATTCGAATTAATTTAAAAGTTGGTAATTTATTGTACTTGGTGATGTCATCTATTCAATTGTCCTTAAAAGGAGCAGTTGGTTTTTGTAACAAGGTTACAAACAGTACTGCAGAAATCTTCAAATTATTTCAGAGGCATTTCCCTGCCTCCAAAAGAGTATCCCTCTCTTGTGCCTACGTCCTGTTGCACCTACATATGTACCACTATAACAGAGGAAGTTCTACATGATTTTGTGTTTAAGCCAAGTTTGCCTTGCTTTAGTCAGCAAGACATGCCTTTAAATAAATAACTTTAATATAAACCATTCAAAAACAAAATCAAAACTATGCATCTTGGACAAGCATCAAGAAACACTTAAGTACCACCAATTTTCAAGATAAACATTGGCTTTAACGCAGGCTTAATGACTTAGCACATATGTTTTGGTGCTATCCTGAATAAAGATTCAGTCTTAAAAGATTATGTAGCAAAAACGACTAAGGAAAATGTCTAAACATTACCAAACTGGAAGACTTTATTCAAATATGGAAATGGTTACATCAGTAAGAGAATATAATCATCAAAAGAGAAGCAGTCAAATACAAGAACTGAGCGAATCATTAAAAAAACAACTTGGGTTTGTTCCACTCACTTTTAATTACACTGCAAATTTTATTGTATATAATCGCAATAATTATTCTAGATAACTTAAGAAAATATTACACAATTTTCCTGAACACTAACAGTGTATGGATCAGAATATTCTACTGCACAAATCTATACAGTAGCATAACATCTAGATGAAAAATGTACCCTCTTCTTAAAAATTAAAATAAAAATCTTAAGAGACCAGTTTCAAACAGTGAATCGACTAATTATAGAAGAAGCCTCTCAAAAATACGAAATGCATTGAAATAGTTATATTCACCCACTAATAACTATATTCCTTAATTTTACATACAAATAGTACTTATAATATTATATCTATAGACACATAGACGTGTGTTTCATATACATGTCTATTTGCATGCACTACTCTTAGCTAGAAAAGGTGCCTTTTGGGGGGCTAGAATTCAAAAATTCCTTGTGACTATGTTCACATTATGAAAGTGTTAGCAAATAAACTCTAATCTGGCTGATATAAAAAGAGTGTGGGTTGTTTTAGTTTGTTTTTGACTTTTTTAAAAAAAATAATTATTTATTTTACTGTATTAGTTCAGAAGCTTTTAGTGGAAAAGGAAATTTTGCCACCAGGAAAAGATCAATACATCTGCACAACTATACTGAATACATGTTATGATGTTCCTCAGCCTTTAATAACTTCAAGAGCAGAAATATGTACATCTTTGTTTCCACAGTCATGGTCGGTAGTATTCCAACACTCTGGAATCCAAAAGGCTTCTTTAGGGTTCTTTTTAAGCTGTTTTTAAACCCAGTATTTGCTGAAAGACTTGAGCTTTTTCATTTGTTCAGTGCCAAGATTTCTTCTTCCAATCTGTGTCGCCAGGACGAGAATCGTCTGTCTACAGTGCTAAATAAGCCTTGGAACTTTGGGAAGCCTGGAGTGCTTCAAACGCGGAGACATGGAGCTCCTTATTTCAGCGGGATGGGCTGTGACACTCCAGACCATTACACCCCTCACTTACGCTGTCCTCCACAACACGGAATCTTTGAGTTTATCTCAAAAACAACAGGGTCCTATCCAGGGTGGCCAAAACTGTCTCTGGCAGCCACTGGCAACCCACAGAAAATTCTACCAGTGTACTCCATGACCACAAGCAGACCATGGCCAGAAAATCTCACAGAGTGAGAAGTGTGACTTACTAAACCCCATTTACTAAACCACCTTCCTGAGCTGCAACCAGTACAATTTAGAAAGAGTCCGGAAACTCAACCAACCCATAAATATTGAGAATTGATTGTCAGAACTTCTTCTGCCTCTCAAGGTTCTTGTGATTACGGTGGAAAGTACATTTTTAGTTCACAATTTAACAGCTGGCTAGCTAAAGTGATAGACTGTCAAGTTTAGCACTTATACATATTAAGTGTACTAAATACAGATCTTTTTTCCTGTGAAACAGATCATTGAAAAATTCTTTAACTCCATCAAACAAAAGACTGGTGAGTAAACCATAATAGTTCCAGTATGACGCATATACATTCTATAGTCTTTGAAATTCTACAGGTAGAAAAAGAAAACTGTCAAAGAAGTAGCACCAATGTGGGGAAGTAACTGAAAACTTAACATGCCCTATAAATAGAAAGCCTTTTGTAATTTACATAACGCTATTTTAAATTATTAAAAAGTACAATAACAGCAAAGGCAGTAATTTCACTTCAAAATAATTTCATGTATATTTTATTCTACACTCAGACTTACAGTCCAATCTAAATCCTGGCACCTATTAAGATTTTGTGTTTAACAGGTGCTTTTTCTACTCAATTGTTTGTGAGTTTAGTTTGGATTACAGATACTCTGAAAACTTTTAGTGTCTAACAAATCTAAAACAAAATGAAACATAAGACTGGAACTCTTTTTCTAATACCACAACGTTTTTTGCCTACTTCCCAGTTAGTAGCTTCGCCTCACCTACACTTTGCTTGAATAGATTATTTTCAAATAGCAGTAACAGTAGAATATTTCCTTCTGCGTGTACTTCATGACTTCACTTCTCTCACACATTTGCACTCTGTCCTACAGAGGGCAAATGACCTTGACAGGGCATGACTCATTCTGTCCCTTGTTTAACTCCTAACCTTCAAACTGACTTGAGGTTGTGTATTTTACACCTCTCTGCTGTTACCAAGATAGTAAGGGGTTATGGCCACACACTGTGTTGTGTGATTCAGGTGAAATGATCAAGTCTAAAACGCTGGGGGTTTTACTTCCCTGTTCTTCAAACTTAAGACAACAATGCTGCCAATGAAACAGCTTGGAAGGCATCCAGTTTACTTTTTTTGGTCTTTGTGACAACCCCACTCGTTAGACAGCAACTTTTACAGGCTCTTACTCTGGAACCCTCATGCTTCTGTGGCAATCTGCCAGATGTAAAGTCTAGATGCTACCCGTGGATTCTGAAAGCCCTTTCAATGCCGTAACTCACACAGTGGCAAGTGCAGATTAATACTTTATAAAAGGAGATGCATCTGCTGCCGCATTATATAATCTCCAGCCACGCGGAAGCAAGTTGCAGGGGCTCAGCCTCTTGCTGAACACGCTACGGGCTGCTTCAGGCAGTGCCTTGCCACACTTTTAAATTAAAATGGCGATTTGGCCACCAGACCATTAAGACAGAGATGCTCTTATTCCCAGGTCCTCCTAGAATCATTTAGCAGTGGAATTTATGTCACTGACGGCAAACTGTGGATAAAACTTGAACAAGGGGCAGAAAGAGAAGCCATTTAAACGCATCGATTTGTTTTTTCCTGCGGAACTGCAACATTCTCCTCCTCGATGGTAACAAATCCCTTTCATCCCGATTAGAGTTTCGGATAATCCTAGGTAAACCCGGGGGCTCCCCGTTATTCTTGCGGGCAGGGGGAGGGAGGATGCTTCTCCCAGCCCAGCTGACGCAAAGAGGCGGAATCTGCAGCGACTCGCAGCGGATCACGTACACACCGGCGGCGGGAGGGAGGGAGGGAGCGCGGAGACACCGCTCCGTGCAAGCCACCGCCGCATGGACGCGCCGGGAAGCCAGGGAAAGAGGAGAGGGGAGGCTGCCCCGGCCGCGGGCAGGGCCCGGCAGCTCCCCCGGTAAAAATCTGCGGAGAGAACTGGTCCCTGAACCACCCAGAGCGCGCAGAAAGGAAGGAGAGGCTCCCACCCCCCATTCTCCTCACAAACGCCAATGAGTGCCGCTTCTTCTTTAAGTGAAAGTACTCTCGAGACACTCCAGGGGGAAAAAAAATCAAGAAAAAAGTAAAATAACCGTAAATTAAAGGAAGCTGCTCATAGCAAGTATCCCCGAGCAACTCTCCTGGTATAAGCAGAGCAAGAGTCCTCTCGAACAGCACGGTACTTTCCGCGTTTGAAATCTTAATTAACTGAAACTTCAAACTATTACCATAGAATCACAGAATATGCCGAGTTGGAAAGGACCCATCATGATTTTCTGGTGGGAAAGGGGAAACTAAAGTGTAGAAAAAAATGGATTCTTGACTAGGTATATTGTGATCAAGCCTCTTTTCTTTCCCTTCCCTCTTAATGTCTGTAGGTCTTTTGTTCGCTCTGTCCTGTAGTAGCTACGACTTCCTCTACACTGAAGAGATTTGAGAAGGTGAGACACGTTTCTAACATACTCCTACGGGGGGAGAGCAAACCACCATCTGAGCGTTCTAAACCACGGGTAAGCACATAAGCGTGTTCCTGGTGCCAGAACGAAGTGAAAAAGCAGATGAGGCGAGGGCTGGCAGAGCCCCAGCAGCGCAGCCAAGCCTCCCACCCGCCGTGCAGGGCGGCACGACCTCCTCCTCCCCCGCTCGCATCAGCCATCCCTCCTCACCCTCCTCTCCCCACCATCTCTCCAGGGAACGAGACATCTTGGTAGTAAAAGTTACTGCAGCGTTTCTACCCTCTCCCTTGCCCAGCACGGGTCAGAGGAAACGCGGCGAGAAAGGGAGGGAGGAAGGTGTGAGGGGATGTTTGAACCTCAGGCGCCCAGGCCGTGCAAAAATTATTTATCTTTTAAATGCGCTTAGTAGGAAAGCCGGGTCGAAGGCCAGCACGGAAAGAGGAACCCGAGCACCACTGCAATCCCCTGTGTCCCGCTCCCAGAGCTCTCTCCACTCCCTCCATGTGCCACACCGCGGCTTCCCGACACCAGCCCTGGGGCAGCCCACGCTGTTCCCCCGGCCTCCCGCGTGGGCGCCCCGCCAGCCGGGGAGGCCCTTCCTTCCTGCCCCTCACACCGCCCTGCAGGGGCTCCTCGTCCTCTCCTGCTGCTGCCCCGCTCCCCACCGTGCCGGCAGGTCCCCCGCGTCCTCCTTCCCCCTCGGCTCCTTCCCCTCATCCTCCCCGCGCTACCGGAGCGAACGGCGTGAGCCGCTACCTTGGGCATCGCCGCCGCTGGTCAGCACCGCGATGGCCTTCCCGGCGCCCGAGAGGTTCTCGAAGAACTTGGGCTGGTGATCCATGGCGCTGCGAGAGCCGCACCGGCGGGCGAGGCGGAGCGCAGTCGCTGAGGGAGCCCCTGGCCGCGGGGGTCTGCCCCCGCTCCGCTGGACCGAGCGTTCGGCCTCTGCGGGAAAACAGCCCGAGCAGCCCGGTGTAGCTGTGTGGTTACCGACAAGTAAATCTCCGCAGAAAACGCGAGGGGAGGGGGCGACTGTGTGAAAAAGCCCGGGAAAAAAAAAAACCGGGCGAGCAGAGCGGCAGCACCGTGCTGCTCTCACCCCGCCGCCCCCCGCTCTGC